>VZRO01005790.1:380737-534014 GCA_013397915.1 Daphoenositta chrysoptera | reverse complement strand
CCCTTCTCCTCTTCCTCCAACCCCTTCTGCTTCTCCTCCAACCCCTTCTCCTCTTCCTCCAACCCTTCTCCTCTTCCTCCAACCCCTTCTGCTTCTCCTCCAACCCTTCTCCTCTTCCTCCAACCCCTTCTGCTTCTCCTCCAACCCTTCTCCTCTTCCTCCAACCCTTCTCCTTTTCCTCCAACCCCTTCTGCTTCTCCTCCAACCCTTCTCCTTTTCCTCCAACCCCTTCTCCTCTTCCTCCAAACCCTTCTCCTTTTCCTCCAACCCCTTCTCGACCCTGGCCCTCCCCAGCCTCCTGCACCTCCGTGGATTCAGCTCCTGAATTCCGAGGAACAAAATGCCCTAAGCTGTTCCATTCATGTTTTATTCATGTTTCCAACCTCTCGTTTTATTTACCTGGTACACTGCCTGCCAGGAGTAGTTTTTGGCAGACAGCAGATAATTTATTTTGTGGACATCTGCTCCAAATGTTTTGTGAATAATTGGAGAAGTCTGTAGGGTGTATTCAGTGGGATTGAGCTCTGACAACATCGAGGGATTTCTGATACTCTGCTCTCCTCCTCTTCATAAAATAAAGATTTTTTTTTTTGTTGTTTATAAAAAGAAAGTTTCCTCAGTAATTAAAGTATTTTGTGGAGCAAAAGAGCTTCTGTTAGGACCTGTTGGGCCCCAGTCACCTTTTTGAGATATTTCATTGCCTCCACTCTGATGGTGAAAGAGAGAATAACTTAAAGAACAACTTCATGAAAAAGGAGAGGGGAGGACAAGAGCTCCTGTGTGAAGATGATGCCACACTTTAATTAAAAAAATGCAAAGTTTTAAGCAAGGGATGAGCACACACTCGTCTTATCAGATTCATCATTTAGCCACCAAAATAAGCCAATTAAAGTGAAGTTTTCCAGAGTACATTTGTTCTTGCCCATCAGTGCAGCTATTCGTGCTCATTAGGTCAGGGCTGGCCAGAAACATCTGCTGTAATTTAGGTATTTGGACCATTTTTGCTCCCATCCAAATCTATCTGGAAAACCCATCCCTTCTGGTGGCCTTTTTCCATTTCAATGGTCTTTGCTTCAGGAAGGAGCTCAGAATGACAGAATTTTAATCTACTTAAAAGCATCCAGTCCCTGAAAAGACTTCAGTCACAGCATATTGAAAACATATGGTTTTAGCATCTTGTTGACGCTTCAATTTTTAATAATTTCAGAACATTCAGAAATAACCAAAATTAGTTATTAACTAAGTCACTCCTCTTTCTCTGGCAGGCTAAATATCACAGACTGTCCTCTTTATTTATATTTCTCTAGAGAAATATCCTCATGACAAAGTGGTAACAGCATTTAGACCTCACGGAATCCCATCCAAGGCGTCCGTGTCACCAAATACCTTCCTTTGTTTTTCCCCTGAGCTGACCCCCAGCAGTGCCCATCAGCCACGGGGCTGGTTCTGAAATTATAAATTATTATTATTATAAATTATATCCCTCTGGCCAGCTCAGCAAATCAAAGTTTGGGGTTTGGAGCTGGCCCTGAGCTCCCAGGAAGCCGGGCTGGGGTTTGGGGCTCTGGGTCCCACAGGGACACCCCAGCCCTGGGGGGTGCTCACAACCATCACCAGCCACCGGCTGGGCCTCTGCAGGGAATTGTGAGATGATTGTCTCCCACATCCGCCCTTTGATTCGCCTTTCCAGGGTTTTGTTCCCTGCAAAAGGCACAAAATGAGCTCTTGGATGGTTGGCAGCAGCACTAATGACACTTGTACCTTCCTGCACAGCCTCGTTCCTGCAGGAATCTGACTTTTGTTTTCCTTCATCTGGAGATTCTTGGCTTGTCTGCATTTAAATAAATTATTCTGCAGCCATTAATTGGGTCTTTTTTTGTTGTTTCTAATGGACCTCAACTGAACAAAGCAGAAGTTCAGGCATAATTTCACAGATTGCGCAATTTTATGTTTTTCCAGAAGAAGAAACAAACCAAAGGAAAAAACCAAAAGAGAAGCTTGAGATATTTTTTTTTTGTCCAGTTCTAGAACAATCTAGAGAACCAACTGCCCTGTCTGGGCCACCACTCCCAGATGTTACAGACAGCCTTTAGATAAATTCATCATTCCATAAAGCATTGCATATATCCCATAGAATACATGGTGTGTATTGTAGATATTCCATAGAAGATTGTATAGATCAGGGTGATCCAAGATTTAAAGCAATACCAATAAAAGCCACCTCAATTACTTGAGCAGAGATAATTAACCCTAATTCCTCACGCTGTTTGCCCTGCTTTGCCACATGGCCCCAGGTGTGATGCTTATTTTGAACTCTGCTGATGAGGGCACAAGTTGGGAACTTCCTTTTAAAAGTAAAAAGGTTTCTAAATCTGTTACTGGCAGCTTTGAGCTGCTTCCTATTCCTTCTTCCCTTCCTGCTTCTGAATTCTCCACATTTTATTTTTTTAATCTTAGTACGTAGGGGTTTTTTATATATATTTAGTTGCTTATTTTTACAAATGCTGTGAAAGTGAGAAATAAATATGTGGCCTGGAAGGGAGAGTGACATCTGAATGTCACTGGCTATCTTGCTTTTTGGAGATATTGCAGATCTTCAGTGTTTACACTGTTAATATTTAAGAACCAAGATGTATTGCAAGGTAAATAGATATCATAGGGAAGAGAACACTGAAAATGTCATGCCTACTATTATTTATAGATGGGATCCTCTTTTTGGAAAGCATTTCCACATTTCTTAGCTGAGTGAATGAGGTTCATGGGTTTCTCCCCTTGTTTTATACCTGAAAAAATCCCCAAAAGCAGCTTAAACCCCAGGAAATTGCACACACCAGGAGCTTTAAGCACTGCAGCACTGCTGGTGCTGGGCAGTGTCCACTCACACACATTTCCAGCAGATTTTAAGTATAAGTGAGACTTAGAGAGGAGGAATTACACCCTCATTAATTGTACTGTAAATCTCTGGCTCCAATCCCAGAACACGTGGCTGGTTCTCTCTGAGGCTGAAGGAGAAACCCTCTGCTGAGGGCACACATGGACACACCAGGAGGGTGCCCACGTTTATCCCCATGGACACAGCCACGGGCACAGCTCGGGGGTGCCCAAACGGGACCAAGGGCTCAGCAGGGGGAGGTGTATTTATTTTGAGCTGTATTTATTTTCTGGGTGTATTTCTCCTGTGTATGAAGGACTCTAAACAGAGCTGAGCATCCCTGGAGTGGCTCCAGCAGAATCTTGTGAGCACTGTTGGATCACAAGGAAAGCATCGTGCACATTCATGGTAGGAAGGGCAAGAAATGAAATAGTAAATAGTTTTCATTGGATTATCAAAGTGAGGCTGAATTAGATAAGGATGTCCTTGCCATCCATCGAGTGGCTCAAACAGAATCTTGTGAGCATTGTTGGCTCAGGCTAATTACAGAAAAGAAGAGCAGAGAAGAGAGTTTCCAGGGAGTTTCTCCCATTCCCAGTGGGCATTGCAGGCATGCCAGGCAAAGGACGCTGGAATAATAAGATCCCACCACTAAGGATTTACTGTAATGTCAAAAGAACTTTAATTACAGTTGGCTCCAGGACTCTGTCGCCGTAATTGTGCATCGGAGCTTTTCAGCCCCTGCTCATCAGCAATATATTCAGCAAGAAATAGATGTTATACCTCACTTTCCTCCTTCATGCCATGAATTATCTGGAGCTGGTGGAAAGCTTCGACTTTGGCTTGACTGCCTCGTGGAAAGTTCAGGATGAAAGCAAGAATATATCTTTTCTTTTCCTCTGCCCAGCCACATTCGGGGACCTTTCCGCGGGGCTGTCTGGGACCTTTCAGCTCTGCATCGCTCTGGCAGCAAAGCTCCCATTCCTGTTGAGTGAATTCTCTTGGAATACGAAGCTGCAGGGGTGGAGACAGGCCAGCAGCAAGCACCACGAGCACCAGCTCAGCCCTCCAGGGCCAGAGGCACCACTGAAACAGGAACAGCTTTCCACGGCAGTGCTGGGATCAGAACAACCTGGGGTGGGACAGCAGCATTTCAGAAGCTGGGGCTGCCAAGGTGGCAGGGGACAGAGTTTAGCTCCATGCACAAGGTTCCTTCCAGGCTGTGTTTTTCAGGGGATTTGATGCCAAGAACAAAAATAAATAACTCTCAGCCACTTCCTGGGGTGGAACTGGCAGAGCTCCGGTCGCCGTGCGGAGGCAGAGGTGACTCCCCTGGCTGAGGAAGAGGAGCAGCTGCTGGTGAGGCAGTCAAGGAGCCACTTGAACTGCCCATGGCACTGGAACAGCCTGGACATCCCTCCTCCAGCCCCTGCACCAGGGACTGGAGCACAGCTACCTGGAAGATGAAGTGCAGCTACTGCCTAAAAACGTGCAGATGGTTGAGTGAAGACAGGGAGAAGAGTCCAATCAACAGCAAACTGAAACCTGGCATGTGAATTTTAAATAGCCAGAATGCAATTACCCAAATTGGGCCTTGGCTGGGGCTCCAGGCAGTTGAGGGGTTTGTATGTGTGGTTTGGAAGCTTTTCCTCTCACTCTGTGTGGGTATGAGGAACAAAGTGATGGCTGTGCTGAGAGAGCTGCTGGGGCTGTGCTGTCACATCCAGGGATGGAACCTCCCATGGTTTAAAACTGCTGCCACAGCAGAGACTGGAAAATTCAATGTGCTTTTGGTGATCAGAACCCACGGAAACAAAACCAAAACCACCACAAGGAGTAACTGAATGCACCAAGAGCCCACATTCCAGAGCAGGGCTGCTGAGTCCTGCCCTGCAGCCCTTGGTGGTGAACGGTCCCTTTTGGCACAAAGGACACCAGTTGAATCAGAGATTTGAGTCCTACCAAAACCAAGTAAAGTAAAGTAAAAAAGTAAAAAAATTCCTTAGTACAGTAAAGTAAAAAGTAAAGTAGTAAAAAAGTAAAGTAAAAAAATTCTTTAGCGGTCTCCTTGTAAAAATAGAAATGCGCTGATGTAGTTCAAACATTTTTTGTAACCTCAAGCAAGTACATAATGCAAGATAGCACAGGTAAAGAGTTGCATTTTGCCTTTCCAGTTGCATTTTCCCTCCTTGCAGTGCCTCCCCAGCATCCCTGGCAGCCTGCAGGGGCTGCATTTGAAGGCAGGAGCAGCAGTGTGGTGCTGTCAGATTTTGGCACTGACACACAGGGATTTAACTGTCTGCATGGGAGGGGTTTAGTCAGGAAGTGACACAATTCCCAAGCTTTTCCAGGAGAGTTGTTTGAATGATTAGCTCCTGTTTTCTGTCTTTATTTAGAGAAAAATGCACTTAAAAAGAAGTTATTTCTGCTATGGTCTGCCTGGCTGACTGCCTTCAGCAGCGAGGTTGCCTCACCTGGCTAAAATTTCAAGTCTCTAAGTACAGAACTGAATTTTCATTACGCAGCAATTTCTTAATCAGTTCAGAAAATTAATCCTGATTTAAAGTAATCCTGCAGAGATGTCAGCTCTCACAGCCTCAGGTGCTAATTCCAGTTCTGACACAAGCTAAGCACTGTCCAGTTTCTCTTCTGCCTTCCCTCCACTGCAGCTTTTCCCTTGTTCCCACCAAGGCTGCCCCACTGGGGTTTTCCCCTTCTTCCTTCATGGGGTTTAAGTATAGAAAGTCTGGACGGGCTGAAATCTGTCATTTAATAAATCACCAAATTCTAATGTGGATAATTAGGGTTTTTTTCCTATCCTCTTCTAGGAATTCAACCTATATTAATGTATTCAATGCCCATTGTCCCAGTGTAAATCCAATTTATAAGGGCAATGCTTTAATTCCACAAAATACCTTCCAAAGCAGCATGAGCTACACCAAGTAAACACCCTCTCTGTTGGATATTTCCATTCCTAATTGTTGTTTGCAGTTCAGCAGTGGGATTTCCTGCCTCATGGCACGTCAGGAGCAGAGGGGATGTGCAAGCTCGGAGCTGCTTTCGAGCTTGGCTCTTCTGGACTTTGAGGTTGCACATGGAAGCTGTGTCTGGGAAAACACTGGTAGTTACTGAGCAACTCTGGGGGCCAGGGCTGGTCGAAATTCCAGCAGATTTCCTGCTTGCAACAGCATCTCTGCAGCCCTGGAAGAGCAGCTTGCAGAAGGGAGCCCTGAAGGGTTCTCCTAAATATAAAAGAAAAAAAGCACATGTAGAGCATTGCACAGTGCTCACAAATCAGGGGGTTTGTGTTCAGATGTCATTTGTAAATTCTGTGAAGAGCTCAAAGCAAGCTAAATCTCATAAATCTTGAAAGAAGCCAGCGCTGCTTTAACTCATTTATCATGAGAGGCACTGAGCAGGGCCCCGGAGTTTTAAGAGGCTGAAAGGCAGGGAAGCAGCCTGGAGCCTGACCCTGGGAACGACGATGAGAGGGGCTGGCAGATGTTTCTCCACGAGCAGAGGATGCTCCCAGGCTGTCACCAAGAGCTCTGGGCAGAGGGGAGAGCAGGGAGGGGCAGAGGGACAGGGCAGGGACACGCAGGTGACACCAGGGGCTGCAGGAAGGAGCCACAGACCAGCAGTGAAAGCCCCGACGAGGGTTACAGGCACCACCTAAGGATGATGCGTTTTTGTTTTGTGCAACATCATTCTCTCCTGCAAACCCATGGGTTCAGGCACACGTGTTGCTTTATCCCTCCCTTCTCTCCCGTGAGGCCATTATCTCATTGCTTTGTTTTTCTATCACATTCACACCTTCGGTGAACAAATCTGTTGTTCAAAGGCAGGAAAGGGTAAGAAACCTGCCCATCTTTTAAGCCTTGGATTGCCCAGAATGCTCAGGATAATAACAATTATAGATCACAAAATGGTTTGGGTTTGAAGGGACCTTTAAAATCCATCCCTCCAACCCCTCTGCCATGGGCAGGGACAGGTTCTACCAGCTCAGGTTGCTCAGAGCCCCTTTCCAACCTGGCCTTGAGAGATTCCAGGGATGAGGCATCCAAAAAACTGCCAGGTTTGGAGAGATCTTTTTTTGACAAGCAGAAATCTGTGGTAGAAAAATGTGAGTGTCCCACAAGGGAGCCAAATACTCTTGCTCCAACCTTAGTCCTGATCCTGTGCCAAAACAAAAATACTGAAAATCCTCTGGAAATCTCAGTCAGAACAGGAAGTGGGAGAAAAAGAAATCTCACCAGAGATATCTACTCTGTGGAAGTCACTGCAATCAGAAATGATAACAAAGAGCAAACTCTGCTTCCTGGGGATCAGGAGTGCTTGGGGAAGTTTCAGGCTGCACAGGCAGAGCCCAAAAGCTGTAACTGTAGGCAGTTACTACAAGTTGTTACAGCAGTGGGGAAAGCAGGGGAGAGAGACTTAAATAAATGAAATCTGCTAATTTTTGGTTGTGCTGCACAGGTCATTAAAAATACAGGATTTTAGTGTATCAACACACTGGAGAAGTCCAATGCTGGCTGTTTCTGCATGAGAAAAACATAAATATATAAGATATGATTTCTATCACAGGATTTCAGCACGAGCACAGGTGTGGGTCAAAGCAAGAAGAAAACATTTGTTATGACAGTCCCTCTAGAAAGATTGTAAAGTTAAAACCTTGCTTATTTCTATATTCATTTTTTAATAAGAAATATTTGAACTCTCAGATGGTTCCTCTTAAAATAACCGACGTACAGCAGGGGTTCACTGCACTAATTAACACTTCCCTAGGAGAAAGGGCATTCGCCACTAAATTCTTCTGCATTGATACTTAAAGATGAGGATTTGTTTGCACACAGTGAGAGAGGGTTCCTCACCAAGGACTCAGATTTATCAGGCAGCAATGTCAACCCCCTGGAAGTCCCAGGACTTGCCAGCCATGAGTTGAAGGCAAAACAAAATGGGGAAAAAAAAAATGAGTTGAACATCTGTTGGCTGTGCAGAGATTCAAAATTTATATCAAAACAGAAGCAGTGATCCCCCTTTAAAGTATCACAAATCTAAACCTCAGCCTGGTGGGTGTCACAGCACACCATCTGTTAAATTAATACAGTTTAATTAATCAAAGTTAAATGTTCTTACATGCTTTCACGTCTGCATCTGAAGAAGCATTAGCTCCACAGAATAGTGACTATCCTGCAGCTGGGTCTGGGATGGATGCAGGATGATCAATGTGTTTACAGTCAGCATCCAGCCAATGGAAATGCTGAACTTTAAGATCTACGGGGAAATCTGTAAAAAACACCAAATATCCTGCAGCAGGTATTTAATGTACCATGTAAGGAAAGGGACAAGAGTCAGGCTGGGGATGGCAGCTGCCACCCAGTGACCACCGTGTGGAGAATACCCACACCTCTTACCCATTTTCCTCAAGTCTGAGATTGAAGGTTTTTCCACATGGAGAAGCTGTGTCTCCATTGTATGGCCAGGTAATATCTTTTCCCCTAGGGAATGTTTCCTGGGTTTGGAGAACGAGAAGTAGTTCTAAAATTCTTCTTCCTGAAAAGAGCAATTCCTAAAAGATTCCTTTTTAATAAGTACCAGATCTGCACTGAATTAGATCCCAGACAGATGAGGCCAATGAGCCTTGAATTCCCAACCCAGTCCCTTTATTTGCCTTGTACCAGCACAAAGACCCCCACCCTGAAGGACCTCGTGGTGAAATGGGGGTAAATCCTGATTGTCCCATCCCCACAACAAAGGTTTTCCAGATAATTTCCTACATGGGTGATCATGTTTTGATTTTATCCATCACTGTTCTTACATTGCTGCTCCTGCAAAACACCTCTGCTTATCATAAATACCTGGGTTATCATGGAAAAATTATCTGATGGTTCATACAAAATAGCTGCTGTAGTTAGGAAAATACAAATACAATTACTTTCTGCAAGTGGAGGATTTTTGCACAGCATGGAAATCTGGATTATATATTTTTTTAATAAAACACAACATGAGATTGGAGCAGAGGATTACTCTTGTCAATTAAAACAGATGTTGATGTTTAACCTCTGGTAGTTCACAGGGGAGCTGAGCTGGGATGCACATCCCTGCACTGGAAATTTGTACAGCAGATTGTGATTTGATCCAAGCTTTATCTCCTCATTGCAAACAATGCTGCAATTCTACTGCAGGAGCCAGAAATAGATTAAATAAAAGGAGGAAACAGCCATAACCACGTTAGCAATGAGATGCAATGAGAGCTGAGGCTGGAAGTCACCTTTTAGAGGAGAGCAGCTTAAAGGCCCAGGGGATTAGAATGGAGAAGTGCAGGATTTGCAGCTGGGGACAAATGGAGGCACCACACAGAGCCCTGAGCTCGTCCCAGGGTGTCCCAGCTCCTCAGGGAACGCACACCCAGCACTGCTGGCTCTGGAATCTGCTCCTGCAGCCGGAGGGAGGCCAGGAGTGCACAGGGGGTGGGGAGAGGGAATAAGGGAAAAAGGGTTCGGTGCAGCTCTCCATGAGGAGCTGCCTCACTGACATCCTCCAAATATCACAACTCATCCCTGAGATAAAAAGCTCACACCCCTTTCTGCTGCTCTGCCTCTGGAGAGGCTCCAGTGGCCTTGTGGTAACTTCAGTACGTTTTTTCTTAAGCCTACACGGTACATAAAAACAGGTGAAACAACACAATAGAGGGTTTGGTAGTAGAACATCTACTACACATAAGTANGAAGAATTCCATAATATGTGGTTTTTTTTTTTTTTTTTTTTTTTTTTTTTTTTTTTTAAGATCAGATAATGCAGCTTTAGCTATTTTTAGGGCATGATTAACTCTCCCCCCCAGTGGCACCTCTGACAAGGGGCAGCCCCTGCCCAGCTCCTGCTTTCCATGACCACTCCTGCCCACCCCACCGTGCCACAGCAAAGGAGGGCTCATCTTCCTCTTAGCAGAGAGCTGGGAAAAAATCTGATACCAGACAGCTGATTTTTGCTTTGTTTGGTCTCTCTTTCCATCACAAGATCAGAGTTCATCGTCTCCATAGAAAGAGTTCACCGTGATTCAACAGGGAGATTCCACATTTTTTTGGTGCAGGAAGCAGAGGCAGATCCAGCTGCTGTGCTTTGCCCCTTGTTCATCCATGGCACCGGTGGGAGCTGGGTTTGATCACATTCCAGGGGTTTGTAGGGATAACCACGACCCCTGGTCAGGGCACGAGGAGTTCCCTGCTCCTTCTGCTCTGCTCCGAGTGTGGAGAGGCTGATCCAGGATCCCCCGAGAGCCTGGGATCACTTGGCCACCTGCACCCAGAGAGGATTAGTGGGAAAGGGAAGAAGCTTTTCCCTTGGGAATGGGGAGGCCAGGAGAGGACCCGGAGCGAGTCAAGGGGAATTCTAAGCCAGCTTAGCTGCTCTGGCCATAAAGTTATCAAAAATACAGTGCTGGATTTTCTTTGGGTTACTGCTTCATTCCCAAATGCTGCAGTGATTTATGACCCTGATGCTGAACAACAACAAAAAAAAGCATTTATTTGTGTTGCTGCTGAAACTCTGTCCTTGTGAGGCGGGGGGAGAACAGGTCATTGCTTAGGATGCAAGGCTGGCACCGGGAAGATTTTGTTTCTCTCCCTGCTCCGCCCTAAACTTCCCATTTGACTTTAGAAAACATCTTTCCCTGGCACCTCCAGTGTTACCCAGGAACTTGTTGAGATTCAGGAGCTGACTGGTCCCTGGAAAGGTAGAAAAGCACCTCTCTCCTTCTCTGGGGCACGGTGAGAAGGAATATATGGGATTTTGAGGAGCTCAGCTCTCAGCACAACGGGTTGATCAATATCTAGAGCAGATTCAAGCTATCTGCTGATGGATGGCAGGGAGGGATTTACCAACAGAGCTCAGCACAAGCTTAATGAAGCTTTTGCACAGCGTGAACTAACAGCTATTATCACCTCAGCACCTCATGCATTCATCAGTGGATTCTTGAGGTGTGTGGAGGAAGGGGAAAAAACAGAATTTATTTTCTTTTTCTGTTTCAAGCTGATCTCCTGATTAAATGGCTAATTTGGTGGTAATTGAATTGCTGAGATGGTGCAGGCAGCGCTCCCACTGCCTGTCACCGTGTGCCAGATCCCAGAGCTGAAGGGCCAAGGCAGATCTCCAAAGGCAAACTGTGGTCCCTGAGAACTGCAGGATCTCCTGCAGCTTTGATCCCGAGAGGAAAAACAGCTTTTTTTATCAGGTTTGAGCAGGCTGAGCTAGAAAACCCTAGAAGTTGCTCCTTCTCCTGATTTCCCATTTTCTCTGACCAAAGAAATCCAATCAGTAGCACTAAAATTTGCTCAGATCCATAGGTTTTCCCATTTGCAGGGGATTGTTGCCAACTCTGCAGAAATCCAGGATATTTGTGTATAAATAATCAGAACTGGATACACGTGGCTGCATAGGGGTCACATGAGCAATGTGTACATGCACACATACATGTGAATAAACTCCTCCTTTCCAAAGAAAGTTTGCTTCAGCTTTTTACTGTGTACAGGATTTGTCTTCTCATAATTTTTCCCTGAACTCTGTTTTTATAAGAACCTCAGCAAGCTGTCAAGCAGAACTGTTTTTGTCAACAAAAATAAATTCATAACTGTAATTTCCTTTCAAAGCTGGAATCAATTTCTTTCTGGGTAGTGTTTATTCCAGATTTCTTAGTGACTATCACTTAATTTCAGAATAGTTTATTGCTGCTGTGCTCTGAATTCGGAGGTAATTCTGTACACTCTCTTTTTAAAAGAACACAGACATAAGGTTTTCCTGTTCAAATCTTCTCTATTTATCAACTTTCTTCCTGAAATTCCCATGCAGATAACATTGCCTGTCCTGGGTGTATCTAACAGTGACTACTGATACAACAGGAATAATTAAATTTACAGTTGAGAGTTTTATTCCTACTCTTGTCAGTTTGAGAATGACACAAACCCTGATGTGTAGGTTGACACTCAGAGACTTAATTTTTGAAGAGATGGTGACATCAGGCATCATCTGCCCCCAGCCAACCTCAAAAAAAGCATCGTGAAATCAATCCCTTTGATGCCTTATCCCTGTTCTTAAAATCAGAGCTGAACACAGTTAGAAGGGAAAAAGGGGTTTTTCCCTGGGTATTTATTTCAAGGATCCCTGGTGAACTCTGTCCAGGTGGGACACTCCGAAAATGCACATCGAAATGCCCACCCCAAAATGCACACACGGGATAGATCGGGTATAGAATTATAGGTGTTACAAACGAGCACATCTATTAAAGATTGCCCAGGGAGTGAGGCCGAGTGAACCCCCCTCCCCNTGTGCCAGGAGAGATTTAGGTTGGCTATGAGGACAAATTCCTTCATGGAAAGGGTTGTGCAGCCCTGGCACAGCTGCCCAGGGCAGGGGATCAACAGACCTGTGGGTGTGGCCTTGGGGACACGGGGCAGTGGTGGCCTTGGCAGTGCTGGGGTGGGCTCAGTGACCTCAGAGGGCTTTTCCAGCCTGGGAAATTCCGTGATTCTGTGATATTTGGGGTGTGTGCTGCCTCTGCCAGACTCCATGGGCGGATCCAGACGGGGTGGTTGTCACCCAGACCTGCTCTGCCCCAGCAGCAGGATGTCCCCCCTCTAACCCACTTTCAGGGCTGTGCCGGTTTGGCCAAAATTTAAAGGAGAATATCCTCCTCNCCTCGCTGTGGAGGGAAACCTGGGAAGATTTTCAGAGTCCTTCTCTGGGTGTGGCCTCTCTCCCCCTCAGAGCTGGGTCGGTGGGGCCCTTCCAGGGGCCTCGGAAGGAAAATTCTCCCCTGATACGCTCCGGTGTTGTAAAACAGTCCCGAAGAGACGAAGAGGAAAAAAACAAACCAAAAGTCCCAAGAAAACTCTCTCCAGAGAGAAAAGCCGAAAGCTGGCTGGAAAGCAAGGCCGCCTCTCCCCTCTCCCTGCTGCGGAGCCCAGAGCAGAGAGCTGTGTGTCCTTGAGCAATTGTTGTGAAAAGTTCGCTCAGTTTTCTCTCACACCCAGGCTAAAGGCACAGGATTCATCTTCTGGGCATAGAGTGGTGATAGGGGATGCACACCATAAAGTCACCCCAAGACAGGGGCACACTCTGGGAGCTGTTCCTGATTCTGTGGGAGCCCCCTGGGCGCAGCAGGCTCTGGGTGCTGAGCGTGTTCCCAGCACTGAACCCTCCCCTGTCCCTCCTGCCGGGGAAAAGGGGAGCCCAGCCCGGGCAGAGCTGCTTTGCAGGACTGGGAGCTGCTCCGAGCCTCAGCTGCAGCTCCTCCAAGACACTCCTTGATTACAAAGTCACCATTAAAATTACATTATAGGATGTGAATGGGGTCAACAATCCTGGTAAACAAGAGGTAAAAGCAACCATTAAAAGACATTTGCTGGCGGCGAATCTTTGTAGTCTTAGAGGAGGCCAGGTAGGTCACTGGATGTGAAATAGTGAGATCAAGAAATAGGATGAATTATTAATTGCCAGAATTCATTATTTATTTCCTCGGTGCTACAGTTTACCCAGAGCTTTATAGGCAAACAAAGGGATGGGAGCCCTCAAATCAAACTTCAGTTCTGACAGTTCAGTTTTGTAGCATTTATGGCCAGGGTTGTGTCATAAATTTAGGGCAGCATTCAAAGGACACTCCACTCGATGGCAAATCTCCCTCCTAATTAAGATAGGAGCCAATTAAGGTTCTCTAATCAGCTTTATTCCTGCCATCCCAGCACATGACTGTGTCTACAAACCAGATTAACCTCCTGGCTTCCAGGCTGTCTCACACCCCTGTGCTCAGCAGTATTTCTGAAGGATATTGTATACAAAGGATTTTAAATTATGTTTTACTTTCAAAACATTCTCTGGAAATTTTGTTCCATATTTGCAGTGGGTAAGAGCTGACTCTGCAATATCTGCTGCTGTTTGGATTGAGAGAGTGGAAAATTAAAAGTTAGTCTTGGATAAAAATTTGATTTATTTGACCCCATACATTTAAACTTAGGTCAATTAGATAATAGTCCAAATTAACAATCACCTTGGTCTTAAATATTTGATTTACACGAGGGTTTTAAACTTAAGAGCAGTATCTGCAGATCTAGTTCTTGGTTTAGGCTGAGCTCATGAAGATGTGCACGCACATTTTACCATCCCTTTGTGGATTGGGATACACATCAGTCTCAAAGACAGCAGAGGGAATTTTTCCTTTTGATGGAAATATGGATTTCATTCCTGGTGAAAACAATTGATTATGTAAATCTAGGCTAGGACCTTTCTAGGAAATCTAGGAAAGGATTTTTGCAGGATTAGAGCTTTGGAAAAAGTTGCTTTGTATTGTCTTCTGAGTTGTAGAGAATGAGTTGAAGTTTTCAGGGAATTCTGAGGAAAAGGAACTTTCGTTAAGCTTTGCCTTCTGTAAATGATGACTCTCCCATCCTTTAAGAGTAGATTAACAGTTTATTGACAGATTAACAGTAAGAACAGTTTATGTTGAATGATAAAGTCTTTTAAAAGTCTGCCATTCACTAATGTTGTTCCCTATTCATGCCAGCCCAGCGTTTCACCTCGTGAATTACATCCAGCGAAGGACCAGAGGATTTGTTCAGTCTGGACTGACCTAAGCTGGTCTGAGTCTGTTTAAAGAGGAGCTCAGTGGTCTCTCCTCAGCCGAGAAAACTCTGTTTGTAAACACGAGGTGCTGACAGGAGCCTGGCAGCCACCGCTCTGGGAGGGAAAACACTGCAGCTGTAGATGTGCATGGTATTTGTCTGTTTAATTAAAGAGCAAATTAATTCCTGTTAGGAGGACAGGGAGCATTTGGCAACCCCAGAATCTGTTGCCTAAAACCCTTGGGAAGTAAAACTCATCCAGACACAGAAAATGAAAGCCTGTGCTGGGATCTCAGAGTATCACTGAGGATCCAGAAGAGGCAGAAATTCCTGTAAAGATCACGTGGTGCCTAATATTGTAATTCTGTAATCCAGAATTAGGAAATGGAGCTGTACAATGGATGACTGAGTGTTAAAATCCATTCTGTGGCAAATAAACAGGGAGAAAATTATTTTATTTCTAAAGATTCGTATGGGAAGAAAACAGTTGACTATTATTTACTAATTAATGAGATTTTGGGGTGTTTTTATGAGCCCCCTGTACTTCAGGAGAGGGTGCTGGAGCACACACCAGGCATTTACAAGCAGGGAGAATTGAATAGCCTGCCTGATTCTGACAAATTATCCTTGGAGAGGAAAATAACTCCATAAGAAATATAGTTGGTGTTAAACTTAATAAAAACAGACCCTGATGGACTCCCCTTGGAATTGTGGCAGACCTTGCCCATGCACTCCATCCCCACTCCTGTCAGAGAGCTCCATGAACTTATAATACATATGGAAAAATATTCCTTTCATCCATTAGGACTTAATTACTTTCCCCTTCCCCCCAGAAAAAAACTTGCAGGTGAGGCCCTATCCCTTGATGTAACTGCTGGGTGAAGAACTCCCAATTCCACCTGAAACAGGAGCAGCTTAAACCACTCACTTTTATTTTTCCAGAGACTCAGCAAGATACGGTTAAGAAGAATTTGCTGCTCTCCTGGGAAATCGGTAGAATTTGCTTACCACGAGGAAAATCCAAGCATTCCATGCAGAAACATTTGGAAGGGTCAGGCAGAGCTGCTGCACACATTAAATTGTTGGGAAATCTGCGGGTGTGGGTGCATGGAGGGGATGCATCACCTTTGTTAGCACAGAAACACAGAACCACCGGGTGATTCTATGCAGGTGCTTTTATTGAAGAGCTCTGGCAATCAGGGGTATAGACAAACCCAAATCTGACTCCGACATGGATTCGAGATGGATACATTTTATCCTCTTTCCTTACATAACTGTGGTATAATCATATGTTAATCATTAATTTGATATTGTTCTATTGTTTTTACCCAAGCATGAGTTTAAGCCCCCTCCCCACAACATTTCTTATGATTGTTATTCCCTTCTCGTGATTCTTGATCAAATAATTATTTTTGATTATATTTACTAAATAATCATCGCATTTAACTTCATCATCTACTCCACAGCTGGGTACACAGGTACAGGTTCACATGATTTTAGCAAAGACAATGCCCATTCCCGTGCCCAAGGCCTACTTTAGCCACCACAATTTTAGAAACATTTTAACCCTATGCTATCACTTTCACCCCTTCTGGTGGGCACTTGTGTCACTATTTCTGCAAGAGCTGCTGCCTGCTGGGGCTGGGAGAGCCCCTGCTTGTCCTGGGGGATGGATTGGCTTCCCAGAAAGATGTGGGGAAGGATGGAAAAATGCAAGTTACTGCAGAGCACGGGGAGAGGAGGGGGAGAGTGAGAGGTGGAATCAAGGCGTGCTGGGCTGGGTTGGAAATGGGCTCCCTGGGAAGTCCATCAGGAAGGAGCCAGGGCTTTCCATGGGCTGTGGGGAGCTCGTGGGTTGCAGGCAGCGATTCCAACCTGGACTTCCCTGCTCTGGGGGCTCTGGGGTCCCTTTGTGCTGCAGTTGTCACTCTGGGAGGGGGTTTGGGCCCCTCTCCTCCATCCCTGCCCTCCCAGCACACAGCGGGTGCAGGATCCCATTTCCATGTGCTCCTGGCACAGCCTGCCTGCTCCAAGCACTGACTTATTCTGTGCTTAGAGCCACCAGCAGCCATAGATTATATTAAACCCTGTTAAAACTGTAAATTTAACAGCAAGTGTGCAGTGGTAGAAGCCTCCTTTGCATGGTTTATGGAGGGCTGGAAGGATTTATTTCTTCCACCCAGAAAAATTTCTTCACTAATGCTCAGAGATTTACAATCCCCCAGATCGGGAGAAAGTCTGCTCCCAGCTTTATTTGAATATCTGTTGATAGATCAACAGATCTTCCTGCCATGAAATCCTCCCTTTGCTGCTTCCTTGCTTGTTTGAAGCATGGAACATGTGGGCAAAAAAGCACCTAATTCCTACAGCTGCTCTCCTTGGGAGGTAACAGGGAAAAAAAGGGAAAGGAAAAGAAAGAAAGTCAGTTGATTTACTTTCTGCATAGGGCACACTCCAAATGTTGAATATTGCATCATGTGCACAGCAAAGATTCCAGGCTTAAGTTGTCTGATATGAACAGACTAATGGCATGTTATGGAATTGATTTTCCATCAGCCTTTTCAGGGATATCACTCCTGCTTTGTTCTTCTAATAGATAACATCACCTCCTCTAACCTCTCCTCTGCATCTCTTGGCTGGCATGTGCATTCCTCCCCTTCCCCTTTCCCATATGCCATGGCTTGATAGGAATCTCGTTTTTCAAATGGGTAATATCTTAATAATAAAGGGACAGGTCTGATCCAGATATGAGTCTTTTTCACAAAAGAAGAAGGAAAAACTGCTGAGCCGAGACTGATGCTTTCGTGATACAGAACGAACACTGGTGCAGAACACTGCAGCCACCCGCCTTGGGCTTGATATAAAATTACAGCTTAGTTTTAAGAATCTGATCTAAGAGAGCACCTCAGTCCTGGGGTTTGAAATTATATCTAAGCTATTAATTCCTATTAGTTTCTCTCAGATGCCTTTGCACTAGTATTAAAATATGCATATTAAATAATCATATAAATTTTAAAGTACATCCTGGAAGATTTCTTTGGCCTTTGGGTTAAGCCCTAATTGATTTATACCAGTAAAATACTTCATATATATTAAATCGTACAAGGAGAGGACTTTTCTGGGACATCTTTAAAAGCAAAGAAGCAGCTGAGAAATGGTGGAAGATTTTGAAATGTATCATTAATATATATTACAGAGAGGGGAGTAAAAAGCTCTAAGTATTTTTCTGGGAGGCTTTTGGTTACATTTCCACTGCCTCTTCAAACATAACCTGTCCTTATCCTTGAAGTAAACACACTCCCATATTCAGGGGGAAATATTTCATGTTGAAATTAGCAAGTTGCTGAATTGATGTCACCTGGTCCATCTTTAATGTATTCTCCTCTGTTCCAATCTGTAATATCATCCCAGCTATGCAAAGCTGACTGAAGGTTGTGCCAAGTTCAAATGAAGTGTCTATTTATCAATGGGAGGTTTCCTGCTGGAGCCAGAGATGTTAATATTGAACATGCCTAATGGCATTTTTCAAACTCAAACAGTCCTGACTCACTGCTGAACATTTTGAAACAGAAACCTCGACTGATGGGTGCATTCTGCCTCAGAAATGCCTTCTGGAATTATGGCTTGTCATGAAATGCAGTTGTCCCCATAAAACTGACCAGGGACTTCAGGAGAGGAAGTCCAGGCTGTTCACAACACGGGCAGCAGAGTTTAGGTTTTCAGGTCCCAAAGGATATTTATGTACTATATAAACTGGAGGTTGTTAATTATATGCTTTACTTACACCTGTTTTCAGAGAGAAGTGTCAACTCCTGACGCTGTAATGAAAATTACTCTTTTCTTCACATATGCTTTATCATCCTAATACACCATGAAATTGGACAAGAATTTATAAAGTATAATCCTGTGTGCCTAAAACCCCCCAAACCTATTCAATCCACCTCCTCTTCCTGTCCTGTCCTCCCTCATGCAGCTTTTGAGCTCCATGACCAATTCTTTCCAATTCTCAGGGATTGTGTAACCATCTCAAAACTAAGGTATTTCTCCAAGCTCCACAAAAATAGAAACCTAAAGTTTGCATTAGGAACACATCCTGCTTTTGTAGTGAAAACAGGGGGGAGAAAGTAATACCCTCATTTGTCCTGTCCCTTTCCTCCTCTCCGGGAAGGGGATGTTATGAACACCTCCTTTGTGTGAGAAACTTGGGCTGGAATCCACTTTAGTGGGCACCAGAGAATCCAACGCCGAGAGACAAAGCCATAAGAAAGCAAAGCTTCATTAGTTTCATTGCTCATGGAAGTGCTTGTTAATACAGACACTCCATTTTTAAAATGTGTTTCCCTGAGCACAGAGACTGTCTGGTGGAATTAGAGCTCCGCAGCAAATGGGCCCCTTGCCAGTACCAAGGAACACAAATTAGGGCTCTGATGTTGGGAGCGTTTATGCGCGTGCTTAATTTTACAAACCAGAGGGACTCGTCGTAGATCTGGAGTTGAACGTATTTGTCAGTGTTTGCAGGCTGTTTGCGGGGGACTGTGGGAATAACCATCATTTTGGGATGCTGTGTGTTTGCACCGTGCCAGCTGAGTGCAGCACTTGCAGATCCACGTTTGGAGTGAAGCTGGAAGGAGGCGTCTGAGGACTCTGCAATGGACATTTGTCATTCCAGTTTTTCTGGTGAGCTGGTGGGTTTGGGTTTAGGAGTTAGAGAGTCTATACAAGTTGTGTTGTCCTTAAAAACGAATAATTTGTTTTGGAGAGCAGTTAGTGGATGCCAAGTTAGTTCTATTCAGCAACAGCAGCATTAGACTTAGAGGGGATGATAATAACAAAGGTGTGTACGTGCAAGATCTGCCCAAAGACAACCCTTCATTTTCAGTGTTTTCATCCACAATTTTTCCTTCTCTTCAGTTCTTCTCCTTCTCTCAGTCCTGTGCTCCATCCAGAAGAGCAGCCTTGGAGCGTGTGCTCCAGGAAGGGAGGGAATGGGGCACCCAATGTTTTGTGTGTGAGGAAAAGAAGATTCTCCCCAGCCTCAGGGAGCAAATAAAAAGGAGCTGTTGATTTAAAAGCAGAAGACAACCAAGGAAGGAGAGATCTGAGAAGGGTGAGCTGCAGGCTCATCAGAGCAGAGGAGACAGTGGTGGAGGTACAAGGAGGGCACTGAGGTGGGAGTGGATCCAGGGCAGGAACAGCCAAATCCCAGCTCCCCAAGCCCAATTTAGTGATCCCTTGGCCACTCCAGTGGTTTTGAGGACTTTTTTGGGGTGGTTCCCTCAGTTTCCCAGGACTGTGCCCTGCTGTGGCTCAGCAGAGATGCCACGGGGTCAGGCTGCTCTGAGCCTGAGCCCTGCAACCACACCACGTTCTTGTCCTTCGTGTTTCAAACCCAAATGCAGGGTCCTGAGCTGCACAAATCCCAAAAATCACCTGCAGCCCGATAGATTTGCACCAGAGGGAGATTTGGTACTGCCAGTTCTCCTTGCTTTCAGAGTATGTTCCTCCAAAGCTTCAGCCCTCTCTTCCAAAACACCAAAGTGAGTTTAAAAATACCCATTCAAAGCTTTAGACAGAATTTATTGGAATTCTTAATCCAACCTCTTGTAAAAATGTGGATGCTGGAAGAGGGATGGACTCATCAGGAATTCAGCATGGATGCACTCAGATCATACCTCAAATGAATTGGAAACACTCTGCGTGTTCCTCCCCATTGAGGGCTCCAGGATGTTATAATTTATGTCTAAATATTGCAGGCCACATTTGTCTGTGGCATTGAACTACTGCACATTGTTTGGAAATAGAAGGGGGCTATTTTTCAAACCCTGAGAAGATGAACAGGTAAGGAAGGCTCCCTGGGAAGATTTTATCACACAGGCTCTGCTTCCAAGCACAATTAATGAAAATGTATATAATAGTTATAGAAACTGTTTACTTAAACCCCCCAGACTTTTAGCCTGATTCTCCTCTCTTTTCCATTAATATAGATCGGGACTATCTCCCTCTGAACCCCAAGGTAAATTATCAGCTGATTTTTGTTAACTCAGTGAGGTAAAACTAATGGAGCAAGAATTAGACCCTTTCCATTAACTGCTATATGTTCTTTCACATTTGAAATTAAGATTACACCTGACTGTGAGAGTAATAAAACATTACAGCCATTCTGCTGAGTTATTTCACTGACCTCAGTTTTCCCATTAAAAATTATTGCCATCAACATCAGCATTTCCATGTTGGGTCATTTTTATACATGTTTTGCCTGTGGATGCCAGAAAATTTGCCAGAACCTCCTTAATACTCTCAGAAAATGGACAAAAAACAAAAAAAACCCCAGTAACAGACACAGGTTTTTTTTCTAAGGCATCTCAGAATAAACTCAGCCTTATCCAAAAAAAAAAAAAAACCAAAAAAAAAAGAAGAAGAGGAAGTTGGGGGGAAGGGAAGAAGCTGTAAATCCAGGTGTCATTTTTGCTTGATTAAGAATTCCTTTAGGATCAAAGAACAGACCATTTTGGAAAAGAAAAAAAAGCCCTGCAAAATTCAGTCTTAGAGGGTTGAGGGAAAAACTACTGACACTCTCCCCATTTGCTGGGAATAAAGTGAAAAGAAATTTCCCTGGCTATATTTTTCATAGGCTGCCATTATTATGTTTATATGCTTGTTTTCCTCCACTGTGTATTTTGGAAAACAACCTCAATCTTTTCAATGGCATCTGCAGCAGGAGGCAGAGCTCTCCCTGCACACATTTTGGAGCTGTTAGCCTCGTTTGTAGTCCGGAGGATTTTCTGTAAGCTTGAACTATTCATTGTGTTGAAGTACCTGGTTTCCATTAAAGTCTGATTAGATTTTAATGCCGAACTTTCTCGGGCTTCTTAGGAAATCCCAGCTATCAGGCATAAATAATTTCCCAACTACTTCAAACAGCCCCGACTTGTAATTAAGCAGAGCTATATTCAGGTTAGGGAAGAACTGTTAAATCCTGATGTGAAATGAAGGTGACCCAAACTTCAGAGAAATTTTAGTGAAAGCTGAGACCTCGATTAGTTCAACTGCTGACAGCCTGTCCTCCTGGCTATGGACTTTGGAGAGGATTTGAAATATGCACCGCACAGGCACGTACACACAGAATGTACAGATCGTGCAGATATGGGATTAAAAGCAGGTATTTGGCTCTGAAAATGAGTTCTAACCTAACAGTGCATCCTCTCTGCGTGGTGCACCCGGGAAGATGCCCACAGAATAATAAAAGCAGAGCGATGGGAGGCGATGGGAAGCGATGTCTCTGTCTCGGGACACTGGGAGCAGCAGAGGCAGATCCCAGAAGGAAGCACTGGCCGGTCCACCGCTGCGTGTCTGAGCAACCTTGATTATTACAGAGCTGCTTCACCTCCCCCAGGTATTTCCACCAGTTTGTGGAGGTGAAAAGCCCAAGCTTGAACAGTGAATTTGTGCTCGTGCTAGAGGAGGGCACTGACACTGACTGGAGGAAACCGGGGCTGATTTCTGCCATGTGCTTTGGACCTCAAAATAATCTTCCCCGGAATAAGAGAGATGATGCAGGAGGAGGAAAAGCAAAGCAGAGGCAGCCCAGTGACACGAGCTGCATGTGTAATGCTGCCAGCAGGCCTAGGGAAAAAAATATTCCGTGTGCAAGTGAGAGCAGACTGAGTCAGAGCGAGGAGGCAGCAGCAGACAGCCAGCAGAGCACTCGCTCTTACCTGTGCAATCCCAACACTGCATCCCAACCTCTCCATATTTTATCCTGGTTCTTTCTGAATTACCTCTCTGAGGTATCAGGCACTGGCAGGAACAGGCAAGCAAGGGCTGTCTTTGTTGTGGGGTTTTTTGTCCCTAATTATCATTGTTGTGATTACCTGCATCAAAATCCCGCTTTAGTTTCTTGTCTCTCCTGTTTCTTGTTATTACAACGACCATGGGGAAGCAGGACATTATTGCCTTTCCTATCCTATTTAGGGATCTTGCTGCACACTACAGCAGCATTAAATAATATTTATTAACTATAAAAGCAACAAAAATTATTACAAACTTTGATCCTGCTTCCAGTGAAATAAGGCTACAACTGTCATTGATTTTCAGCCAGCAGGAGCTGGAGAGTTTTCCTTCATCCTCTTTACAAAGTAAAGCTGGTAGAGTTCTCCTTCAGCATGAATGATGGAATGAAAAGCTGTGCTCAGCAACAAAATGTCCAACACTTTTTGGGCATGAAAAGACAGTAAAATTTAAAATAATTAAAACCAGCAAAATTTTATCTCATGCAATTTGCTACCTATTACTGTTCGTCCCCTATTTTCTTTTCCTATTTTTCTCCTGTTCTCATTCCAAGGAGAAGGCTTCCATAATTTCTCTTACTTAGATCACCATTTTCTTCTTAACTATCATCTTAACTGGAATAAAATGGGACAAAACCAGTTCTTGGTCTCTCCTTAACATTTTCAGCATAGCAATAACCAGTTGCTACTTATGCTTGAACATCTCCAAAACTGATTTCTAAACTGACATGAGAATAATAAACTCCCTGATTCTCTGATCCCTCCAATCACTGTCACCTTGGATAACGAGGGTTGAACAGCTTTACTCAGTAATTCACGCACCATCCTCTATGGCTGTACTTCCTCAAAGCCAACTGCTTTTCATTCAAGGGTATCACAGAGCAGAAAGTCCATTTAATCCCAAAATAAGTTATTTTAATAGCTAGAATGTTCATTTCAAACTTGAATTAGCCTCCCTTCAGCAAAAATCTTTTTAATATCTGTTCTTTCTGCTCGATCAAAGACTTGTTTACCACCACAATTTCCTCGTTCATCACTGAAATAGAGGCAGGCATGAGAAATGGGAGCCTGCTGGAGCACGAGGAGCTCCCAGTGCCACAGAGCCAGGATTTATTGTGGAGCTGAGATAATATGCCCCGATGGCAAATCCATCCTGGGGTATGGATGCTGTTTAATGGCTCATTGTGGCCTCTCGCAGGTGTGTGGGAAGAAAGGCAAAATACAAAGGAGCAGCGTGGCCTCATCCCTTCATCAGTGGCAGCTCTGTGGCTCTCGGGTGGGGTCTGCAGGCCGCGGTCCCTGGGCCCTGCCTCTTCCCCCGGGTAATCTCTGCTGCCCCGTGGCCCCAGCAGGTCATTCCTGCCTTGAGACAGGAGCAAAGGGCTGTCCCCAAGCAGGGCAGGTGGCAGAAGGGCTGCTCTGCTCACACCATCCCAAATTCCCTGCCTGCGGAGCTCTGAGGGAAGCAGCTCCCGCTGGGGGCCATAAATAACAACCAAACGCTGTTTTCCGATCCAAATTCCGTCTTCAAGCACCATGAATTTCTCTCCATAACAACTGGCAGCTGTCCTGCCGTGCAGGTCTCAAGCAAACAGCTGGGAGAAGCCAAACAGGAAAGCTGGGGTCAAACGCACCCTGTGGTGCTCACAAATCCCATCCCAGGGGCTGTAACTCACCGGCCGCGAGGGGAGACGCAGCAAAGCGCTGCCCTGCCTTTCCTGGAGCCTCCAAACGCTTCTCTGCGCCATCTGTCCCAGGATTTACGGAGGATTTGCTGTTGCTCGTGACAAAGAAACGATAACTCTCTTGAAAATAAAATCTTAAAATGAAATAAAACATTCTTGTCAGTGATGTCAGAGAGGCCAGAGCAGCCCTGGAGCAGAGAGTGTCACCCTGCAGGGCACGGAGGGGAGGAATTGAGGTGCTGCTGCAGAGTTTGTGACAATGTTTGTGTTCCAGAGCCAAGGAGTTGGGGGGAAAACCAGCTGGAAAAACAAACAGCACCTCTCCAGCAGCACGGATAAAAATCATCGGGCTTGAAATATCAGCAGCTGCATTTCAATGTGCTTTGGAAAGCAAGGAAAACATTTTTTTTTTTCCTTTTAAGTGGGTGAGAATAATGAAATAAAGGTGGATGTGCTACTAATACTGTGCTGGGCTGGGGTCCCAGCCTGGGGGTATTTTGAGGACTATTCCTATAAGAATTCATAGGGATTATATCCAGGGCAAGGAATTCTGTGTCTTGTCCCCGTTGTCAGCTCTGCCTCCAGGTCGGGCTCCAGGCAAACCCAAACCCTGGGGAAAGCAGCGTGGACAGAACATTTCCTTCTCCTGCATCACTCTCTGGTACCAGCAGAAGAAAAAAAGGGAAAAGTGGATTGTGGGGATGTATTTGTGAATAAATCAGCGAGCTGCTCCATCTCTTTGCAAACAAATTCACTGTGAGTGACAGAGACACCCAGCTTCCTCAAGTGTTTGCCTCAGACTGCTCTCGACCTCACTTAAGGAGCACTTGAAAGAAATAATGGGTATTAATTTAGACACTTGGATATACTTTTTAAAACTCCAGCAAGAAAAGTGACTGCAGATTTGTACTGGAAGAATTTAAGACATCAGCATTTAGATGAAGATGAGGGTTGAATTTTTAAAATAGCACCTTTTTTTTTTTTGCTGCCTGTACTAATTGCAAAAACATTTTATATTTGGAATAATTGTCCTACATTTGTTTCCTGCTATGCATACATCTGCAGGAAAAGAAAAGGAGAAGAAATGGAGGCTTCAAAGGATCCTAAATGCCAAAATACAATTTATAGATATTTTCATGAATAAAACTCACTTCATGGCCAAGAATTCATTTCCTTCTTTCTTTCTTTTTCATGTCACACCTTTTTTCTCTTACACTGTGACTGTTTATGTGTTTCACATGCAAACCAGTCTAGCTAAAGAATGGAATTAAACCAAACCCTAATCAGGAAATCCATTAATTTAGGGTTCCACTCTGACAATGCTCCCTTACTCTGCCCCAAATGTTGTATCTGGAGTAAACAAGGTTTCGGCTTTAAACTTTGCAGTGCAAAATTGTCTTTTAGAAAGAAATTTATGGCCAAGCACTGGCTGGAACTCCGGCTTAACAGTGATGTAGCTGATTTAATGTGTCATGTTTTAATAGGCAAGGCATTTACCTATCTCAATAGGAGCTCTGTCTCCCTATAATGTATTTATTTCAGTGTGTTCTGAGGCATCCCTTGCCCAGGATATATGTTTCAATTACATTTCAGTGCAAAACACATCCTCTGCAAGAATCTTCATACTCCGGGATCTTGAGTAATGGAACATTTTAAGTGCTGGAGAGCCCAGCACTGAAATCTTTATTCAGGCAATCTCCCCCAAAGGCAACTATTCCTCTCAGCAACATGGATCAATACCCCAATATGCCAGACCAAAAAGCCTTAGCAGGAATGTGGTTTCCTTCTGTTCCTATCAATAAAATATGTAATTAATTGGAAATTGAAAACTTTATTAATTTGAGTTTGATTTTTTCCTTTCCATCAGCCCCGTTTTCAGATGTGTATGGATCCGGGCTGGATTGGATTCTGGCACGAAGCAGGGAAGCTCCAGTAAGGTTGATAAAATCAGATTGAATCTAAGCTCTAGAAGACAGAAAGGGCTGGAAAATGAAATAGCTCATGAACACCGGCTGCTGAATTTACTTTCTATGTACAAGTACCTCTGGTGGAAGTGCCTGGTTGGCATGAAAATTGAATCAGAAGCTTCTAACATCCAAATATCCCAAGCTGAACAGTGATGGCTCCACAGAACCGCGGCTTGTGGGCACTGAGGGCTGGGCAGGGCTCTCCAGAGGAGCAGGAGCCATCCAGGCTGATCCCGTGCCCATCCCAGTTCTCCTCCCAGAGCCAGGAGGAGCTGGGGAGATGCAAAACTGGAGCAGTCAAGACAAAATCCCACCTGATTTTCTGCCCTCTCAGTTTTCTGCCCTCGCTGTTTCATGCCAGCATAAATCCATGGATGGTTCTACAAGAGGAAAAGCTGTGGAGGGGGGGAGGTGTGAAAAGGATTGAAGGATTTGAACAACTTACCCTGTGTCACATCCTCAGCTGGCTCCAGACTCAGGGCGAGCCAAGGCCCTGCAGTGGTGGCAGGGAGAGTCCTTTATCACCATAACCTACCCGTGAAGCTGCTAAATCTGACACCTCCCAAAGCTGAGGGTGAACACTGGTTTGATTTTTTTCATTCAATTAAGCTCAAGAGCTTTTGAAAAAAAAAGTTGCAAATTTCCCTGCTGCATTCTTGGTACAGCCAGTGGATTTTTGTTCACAGGAGTTGTTTCCTACTGGCCTTAAAGCCTGAACCAAGTGAAAATAATCTTGTAAAGACAGGCAATAGATACAGATATATGAGATTTATATGCTCTCCACATTAACAGAGCTTCTGTTATAAATCCCTATTAATCAGGCATTCCATCAATATAAAGTTTTCCATTAAATTCAGAGAGGAACTGTAGCAAGTGTAATCATAGAGCTTGTTTAATACAGTGCAATGATGCCAACATTTTCATCTCATCTGTCTGGCTGCAGAGCTCTTCCCCTCCTGAGCTCATCGCTGGAGTCGCTGAACAGCTCCGTGACAAAGTGGGAAATTCTCCTGAGTATCAACAGTGGAAAAAAGAATTAAAAATCCTCCTCTCTTTCAGCAGTTGTAAGGCAAAGCCAGAATGGTGAATTACAAGTTTCAGAACAGATATTTACAGGTTTTTTGGACCCACAGCTCAACAGTTGAAAAAAATGGCTCAAATGTTTTTGTGCAGCTTCTTCCTACTTTTGGTTTTTCAGGTGACATCTGGACACCTGAAAGAGCAGAAGTGAAAAGCTGCAGTGCCTTGGGTGAGGCACAAATGGAAAAAGTGTTTTATTTCGTATGCTCTGTATGTTTGTTATTGGCCTGTGTCAACACAGGACAGGAAAGAAGAGGATAAAACAAGGAAAAGAGACAAAAGGAAGGGATTGAGCAACTCAGATCTTGTAATGAAATGCTGTGGAACAAAGGCACGTTTTTTAAAGGAAACATTACACAGTCCTGTTGGAATTAAATAGTAGGTATTGAGTTAGACTAGACCTGAGAGGGAAGAAAATGAAATGGAACAGCTTTGGGAGGAGGGATTTTTAACTCACCTGGTTTCACTGGTGAGAAGTCAATGAGAAGGGGAAAAGCTGCTCAGGGATCATTAGGCTGCCGTTCCCTTGATGGGAAGTGAGATGTGGATGTGGGGTGGGAAATGCTCCACCTCAGGGTGCTCCTGAGGCTGGCAACATCTACAAGGGTTCAGAGACTCCCACTACAGGGTTTTTTTCCTAGAAAAAACGTAAAACCCCCGGATATTTCTCATTTCTTTATCATCTCGAGCCATTCTTTTGGTATGTCCCTGGTAGGGTTTTGTCCTGTTCCGTCTTGTTTGCCTCAGGCAAAACGCCCAGGGCTTGACTTTCACTCTGCCCTCCTTCAGCTTCCTGGACAAAGGGCATTTCCAGAGATGCTGGATTTGTCTTTCTGTCACCTCAGAAAGAAACGCCAGCAAACAGTGAAACACTGCAGCTTCAAAAAGCAAACCAGCTTTTGTTCTGGTTGGTCTTCAGGGAGATTTGTGGGGTGTTCTCAGCACCAGTGGTGTCCCTGCACGCCCAGGAGGGCTCTTTCACTCCGGGTGTTGTGTTTGCAGTGCAGTGGTGCCCTACCCCAGCAGATTGCCAGGGTGCAAAGTGTGTGAGGGTTGCCCTGACTTTTGCAGTCTTTCGATGTTATCCCGATGTCGCTCTAGGACACGAAAACTCAGGATCAGTCAGGTCAAGCCAAGCCAGGGAAAAAGGGGCCCAGCTGTTTATTTCTCTCATATATATCTGTTTCTAGGAATGACCATGGGTTGGAGGATGAGGTTACCACCTCTTCCAACCACACTGGTCAACTGAACAGTCCATCAAACTTCTCTGCCTCAGGAGACAGAATGAAAACAATAGGAACAGTTAACAAAACATGACTGTGTTTACAGAAAGTGCGTGAGAAACTCTATCCACAGAAATGAAAACATCAAAAGACTGCAAAACTCAGGGCAACATGTGAGCAGTCAAACATCTCCCGTGTCAGCTCCCAGTGTTTGGGCTGTGCCAGCTCCCCTTGCTGCTCGTCCGTCCCAGCCCTGGGTCACCACCTTCCCCCTGGAGTGGTGACAAGGACCAGGCCAGAGGATTTAACACAAAGTGCAGACTCTGGAGAACCACAGCCAGTGGGGAACTCCCGGATTTGGAGGAATCTCTGACGAGTTTGCACATGGGAAATGATAATTTGATGATATTCTGCCATGCTCCAGAGCTGCACAGCCCCGGCCCCGTGAACGTCCCAGTGTTGGGTGGAACATAAACAGGCAGGCAGGTGAAGTGGCAAACACAGTGAAAGGGTCAGAACCAATTTGTTTTCCCCTGCTGAAGTCAATCCCACACGCCTGGCTCAGCTCAGGGCTGTGCTCCCCACCTCCCGAGGTGGAGGGAGAGCTGTTTGTTGGGTCCATCCTGGATTTCTGCATCCTGGCTCTGCACCAGCATGGGCACACGAGCAGAGATAAACCATTCCCTGCCCTCTCTGGTAATGCCTGAGCACGGCTGAGCTGGGCTCTCTGATCTAACACCATCCCTTTCCCCACCAGGCACAACTGCAGCCATGCAAATGGGTTTTGACAGCAGGTGCAATAGCAAAGGAAGAGCCAAACAGTTCCACACAAGGGCAGGACAGTCTTTACCCTTTCCTTGCAATTCTCTCTTCCTCCTGTGCCAGTTCCATGGATTTCTGCAGGCTGGGCTGCAGACAGTGAGGTTTCTTGTCAGGAAAATCTAATATTTCTTCCCAAGAACCACCGGTGTGCTTCTACTTCTCTGTGTTCTATGTTCTCAGGCATCCCGGGCTCACGACCCCAGACATCATTTGTCAGTGAAAATCTCCCTCCCTCTGTTTCTCTCTCGGAGATAATAAGGCTGTGCATTTACACAGCAAATTCAATACATCTCCAGCCCCCAGCTCTGCAAGCAGTACATTATTTCCTGCCCTTTCAAAGGCTTTTTAGACTAGAATATAATGGGATGGCTTTTAACAAGAACTCCCCCAAAAGTGAGAAAAGTCAGGATAGGGTAGACTTTGCTATCAACATATTAAGCAACTCAGCTGAAACCCAAGTTCCCCTTAAAACTCTATTTTCAGGTGTGTTCTTAAATCATAAGGCAACCAACAGAAAGTTAAATCACAGTGACAGCAAAATGCAGTTTAATTCAAAGTTAGCAGGTCAAGAAGGGCTATGAAGGATCCTCACATTCACCTCAAGCTATTAATTCAGATAAAACCCACCAGCTGCTGCAGCCCTCGGGGATTTTATTTTTCATGTTTCTGCTTGTTAGCTCACACAAACGAAGAAAGGAGATTTTTTTTTTTCTCCAAGATAAGAGTTTCAATTGACTTGTCCAACTTCATGGACTGCAGCACTTAGAAAATGTCCATATTGCAGTGGCAGAGGCAGAAATCTGGGAGAAGCCCTCCGTCTTTCCACTGGCACAGAAAGGGAGCAGAGTTGTGCCTGGCTGCTCCCACCGTGCTGGGAGCCCTCCATGCCAGGCTGCCTTCAGCATCCGTGAAGATGAAGAGCAGCTGCCAGCAGCTGTCCCCCGAGCTCCCCAGAGAACAATGAAGCAAATAATTTCTTTAATTATTTATCAAGGGCTGCTTCCTCAGTCAATAAATTTGTTTGGCTGTCTCCTGGAGGCCTGGCTTTTTACTTTATTGGGTTCTTCCACATGCATTTGAAACATGTGTTATTGGTCATATTAATATCTGCAGAGAGCTTCCTTTCTCTTCTTATTTTTCTTTTTATATTTTTTAAAAATTATTGTTTTTCTATAATCTTAAGCTTTTCTTTTATTTTATCCTGTTGGCTTTTTGTTGCTTTTGTTCTGTGCCCGATGTTTTATGAGACACAACTTGACTTTTAATTAACCTTTTACCCACTCTCTTCATTTGCTCCCTTCCTCTGTCTTTACATTGGAAAGAACTTGGCATCTGTCTTGTTTTAATTGTCCACTGGGCCATTGAATTCCCCATGTATTGTCAGGATTTGACCTGGGAGAAAACTGGACTGTTCTTGTGAGTGAAACTCCTCCAAATAAGCCCATTTGCAGTTTTGTTATGAACTGTTTTAATCAACAGCTGTGAAATGGCCAATAAACCAAATTTGTATTCAGCACTTATGCAGTGGGAGAGAAGATTCATTAATTAAAAAAAAACCAACAACAACAAGAAAACCAAATAAAAATTCTTCTTTCCATCCTGAAATGGTGCCTGGTTTGGGTTAAACTCTCCAACTGCCTGTGGGTAAAATCACCTTTTTTTCCTCTTTGAATTTTGGCAGCTTTACCAAAAAAAGAATCAAACCAAGCCCAAACAAAGACCTTGAAAATGTCTCCTTTAAAAAGTACAGAGGGGTTAAATATTCCTGTTAATAATTTGGAATAGAACTGAGGCAAGAACGGGAGGAAGAGGAGAGTGAAAGGGGAGAGAAATGGGAGGAGCAGAAGGAGTTTTTTCACCCATCAACAGTCTGGTCCCAAATAATCAACAATCACAAAGTGTATTCTTTATATAAATGTATATTTTCACATATAAACATATATTTTCATTTATAAACGTCTATTTTTAGGTGCAGCAATATAGTCTTGCACTTAAACATATTTAAGTGGGGACAAACCCTTTAAAAATTACACATATCCCCATCCCTCTGTGCTATCTCACAGAGCTTTCCACACATTTCCCCCAGCAGAGGCTGCCTTTCTAATCAAAGGTGTACAGTGATTATTCAGCAGGGATTATTCCCTGCAAACATCGTGCTTATTTTTTATCACTCCTTCCATGTGCAGTTTACAGCCTTTGTTCACCTCAAAATCGTACAGTGAAATATGAAAGCAGCCAAATCCGAAGGAAACAGACACAAGAGAAAAATGAAATTAAGTCAATCTTACAGAGAGAATACAACCTTCTCTTTTATGCCTGTGCAAAAAAAAAAAAATATATTGAAACATTAACTGCATCTTGAAAAATAAAGCCTCCTGCTCTAACTCAGAGGATGGTTTCAATCACATCGATGTCAGATGTTGTTAAAAGAATTCTGACATTTTTCAGTCGGTGGGATTTTGTCTTTCATACCCAATATCCTGCTAGGAGTGCTGCATACCTATGCTAGCTCACCTCAGGGGTCATTAAAGACACAAAAAAGTATTTTTAATCTATAAACTGAAAAAATAATCAGCAGGAGAGAGTATATGGAATATATCCTTGCAAAGCTTCAGCTCAGTGTGGTTATAGTGGCAGAAATCTTTTATTATTAGGTCAGGTATGCACTCAGACCTCTACTGAAATAACTCCACTTCCTCTCACTTCCATAAATTTTAGAAACAGTTCACTTATTCTGAAAGTGCAAAATAATAGAAACAAACCACATCCACACCAGCTGCCCGGAGAACTCACTCCCTTTTCCCCTTGAAAGCAAACAAAACTCTTCCAAAAATGATGAACTTCCCAAGGACACCCTCAAAAACCACCCAGCTTTTATTTCTCTGTTGTCATTATTCCCATCTGATCAGTAATAATCAAATCCACGCTGGGAAAAGACAGAGGGGAGGTGGGTTTTGCTCAGAATACCTCAAATCAGGGTTTCATTTCCGTCCAAATCCCAAATTCACCAGCTGGTTTGGACAGAGCCTGGGGGTTGCTGCCAAGGAAGTCACACGAATCCCAAACTTTATACAAATGCTTGGTGCAGCATCGTTTTGGGTCATTAGTTCACAGCTCTTTTTTTTTTCCTCCCCACCCAAAAAAAGGCACTTTTGGTAATTTACAGACAAGAACTGGGAGGAGAGCATCACCCCCCTTCCCCAGTGATTTTGGGTGAGTCTGGAGGGATCTGTGGATAAATACCCACAAAACCCCACTGAGTCTTCCAAAAAGTTCACCTTTCTCTCACTACCAACAAGCCTCAGAAGCCCACACACTTCTACAACTATTTATTGCAGTTTCCTCCTCTTGTGCTTCCCCCTCTATTTGAAAACAAGATATTGGTCACAGCTGAAAATATAGACATTGATAACAGCTTCTCCTCTCCTCAGACCACTGACTGCTTCTCTTCTTCTTCTTCTTCTTCTTCTTCTTCTTCTTCTTCTTCTTCTTCTTCTTCCGGTCAAAATTTCTCTAATTACAGCACAAATCATTAATACTTTGGCACATAAAATGTTTTACTTGGTAGGAAGGAGCAGTGCTCATTATTTTATGTTCATTTCTAAAAAAAACCCTAATAAAAAGCAAATAAATACATTCAATTATTTTGATTATTGGAAAGAAGTATCATCCCATAAATGTCAACTTCTCAATAATAAAATGGCATATTACTTGCTACCATAATGGACACGGAATTTAACCTTTTTGAAGTAAAAATGATAAAAAAGTTTTGAAAACAACGTTGGAGCCTTTCTTCTCCTGTGAAATATGTTAAACTTGGCATGACAACAAATGAGGAAGCCTCACTGGCTGCATTTCAAACTCATGTCCTGGGCCTTTTCATTCTAGACTGAAAGTTGATGCTGATGGAAAGCCTTTTAGTGAATTAAGACATTTTGGACTTCTTCTTCTTCTGGGAAATAAGATGTAAATAAGATGAAATAAGATGAAAACACTGATCTCAGTCTGACTTTACAGCTCAACAGCAGAGATTTGCCCATGAGGTGAAACAGCATTAAGAGCTTCCACTCTCACTTCTCATCATTTTCCACCAATTTTTTTTTATGTATTCACAACTTTTTTCTTAGTAGGAAACTCAAGTCTAAAACACCATAATTGAAGGTTCAAGCAATTATTAAAAACTGAGCCAAAAATTCAGGTGATTTAAAAACTTCAATTTTTTTATTACATCTTCTTGTGGAATATTTCTTTATAGGATTAACAGTCAACAGTTACTTCTGTAAGTGAAATGCACTTTCAATCCCAGACTGGTTTGGGTTGGAAGGGACCTTAAAGCTCATCCAGTTCCAACCAGGGACACCTCCCACTGTCCCAGGGTGCTCCAGCCTGGCCTTGGGCACTGCCAGGGATCCAGGGGCAGCCACAGCTGCTCTGGGCACCCTGTGCCAGGGCTCACCACCCACACAGCCAAGAATTTCTATCTAATACCTAATCTAATCTCCCCTCCTTCGTCTTAAGGCCACTTTAATATAAAATATTTCAAGGAGACTCTCCAGGACTTTTGTAGGAATCCACTTACCCTCCTTAGTTCAGCTCTGCCACTCAGTTTCTGGTCACTTTATCCCTTTTCATTACTTATAAACAGACCCTATTAACAGACCTGCTTCCCCTATAAGTCTTTCATTCTTTCTAATTCCTTCTCAATCACATCCCTAAGTGCTCTGCCGAGTGGAGAACAGACACTGCTGAGAACAGAGGTTAAAAGACACCTTGTCTTCACACAACCTCCCCAAAAGCAGGGATCTGCATTTTCACCCCCTCCCTGCTCTCCCCATTAGGAGCTGTGTGCTCAAGAATTGATCACCCAGGCACCATTTCAGCCCAGATTTAAAGATTGGGAGCCGTTTAAGGAGCACACAGCTCTTTATGTGTGTTAAGCTGTTCATGTTGAAGCACCAGCTGCCCAGGGGACTTTTGCACTGGGTTTGCTTCACATTTTCCACGGCGACCTTTTGCCCCAGCTCACACAAAACCTTAACAGGGATATAATTCCTGAGCACCTCCTGTGCAACTGTTCTTCCCTGAGCACAACTTGCTTTATTTTCCCATCCATTCTGCTTTGCTAAAGATGCTTCAAATGAGCTCCAGTAGCTCCAATTACGCTGATTTGTCAGTGGAGCACGGTGAGGGCGAGCTGGAGACTGACACACAGGAGGAACAAAGCACAGTTTTACAAGATAACCTCATAAAATCCCACAGTTGCCTCAACATGTAAAAGAATAGGCAAGTTGTCTGAATTTTTTTACTCTCTCCTGCTATATTCTAGTAACAGATTCTTATTTCCACTCCCCAGCTTTCCTCAGGGACACATCTTTCCCATCAACTGATCAACTGAGTCTCTTTTAAAAAATGTCTTTTCTTTATTATCACCATTTTGAGGATTTGATTCCAGTCCTTGGCCATCAAGGTGCCCTGTCCTTCACAACAACTCTCAGTGTGTGATTGCTTATAATAGACTGCCACTAAATGAAGCTTTCCATGGAACCAGACCAAGATGTGTTTTCCCCTAAGATCACTTTTCTATCTATGACTTCATGTGTGTTGATTTCTTTCTTTTGAACGGATCTGTGCACAATGGAGGGAGATGTGTCAAGTAATTTGTGTGTGTTTGGTTAAGAAACCACAGTTTGTACAGCACAGCATGGGCTGAAATGTTCATTACCCAGCTCTGCTTTGGAATTTCTTGTTTTAAACTTATGAAAGAACCACAGAATGGCTTGGGCTTAAAAAGACCTTAAAGATCATCTCGTTCCAACCCCTTGCCATGGGCAGGGACACCTTGCTCTAGACCAGATTGCTCCAAACTGCTCAATACTCCATTAGTGAGGGTTTTATCCTCTCGGGAAGCAGGAGGCAACTGGAGGCATTTCAGAACAAACCCCCTGAGTTCCTTGCGAGCAATTGCCACGAGCTGCAATTTCCTGAGACACCGAAGCAATTTGGGTCACAGCCCCAGAACACAAAGTGCTCACTGCGAGCTCTGCCAGGCTGCCCTGGCCAAGAGACATGGAATTCCTGCTCTGGGGTTCCAGCTCACCCAACACGTGCTGCTGAGCCACACGTCTGCCGTGGAGAGAAACCTCCCTGTCCTCGCTCTCACCGGGGAGAGCAAGGGACACGGCCCCTCTGGACACATAACCCTGAACTCTCCTCAGCTCCTACTTCTCCTTGCAATAAAGTCATGACAAATCAGATCTGCTGTTGTGTTCTGCACGACCTCAGCCAGGTTTCCTTGGAATCAGAAATCCTTGGAATCCTTGGAAACCAAATGCTCATGGAGTGACGCCGGATCGAGGGCAGAATGTTGCCCTGTCTCTTGCAGTTTTCTATGTGTGATTCTTAGATAAAGTTTCTCACACACTTTCTGTAAACATAGCAATGTTTTAGTTAACTGTAACTTTAGTTTACATTCTTTTCTCCTGGGTGGAGAATGTGTGATGGACTATTCTGTGAACCTGTAAGGATGGTGGAGGTGGTAACACTGACCTCCAATCCACGGTTGTTCCTAGAAACATATAAATATGTAAAGAATAAACAACCAGGCTCTCTTTTCCTTCTGGCCTGAGACCTGCAAAGAACTTGGATTAGAGTGCTTCTTTTGTGGCCTAGATCCACAGCAGAACCTCCTCTCCCCCTCTCTCCAACACAAACTCTTCTTCCCATCGAGTGTCCTTCTGTAAAACCTTTGTGCTTCTCAAAGAGGAAAGGCTCCTGGATTACATTTTTTGACAAGATAGATGAGAGTGCTTTTCACATGAGAGCAAGGGAAGTAATGAGCTGTAATCTTGGAGCTGGAAGATATCTATCTTTTTTAATTACAGGTAGATTATTTCTATATTAGCCCCACAGCAAAAGGCAGAGCCACAGAGGTTTCTCAAAGCAGTGCTGTGTGAAGACGAAGGGATTAGAAGAGTTTGGGACCTTGGCAGAAAAAAAGAGATTTTCAAACTTGAGTCTATTTTGAATTTTATAACTCCATGCAATTTATGTTATTCAGCAAGCAGGTATTTTGACACTTACTCACGACAAGTAAAAGGATGTTGCCATCACATCGGGGAGCTGGTTATTAAATAGTCCCTGCCAACATTTCTGCCTCAGTCTGACGTGTCTCCACTGTCCTTGTCAGAGGAAGCTGCAACCTTCCCATCAGTTAGAACAATTGAAGCCCTTTTAACCAAAATATCTCTTTGCACACATATTTTTACATTGAAATTCCCTTTATCTTTTGCCTGGAGGAAGGAAGTGTTGTCTGATTGTGATGCTCCCTCAAGATCCATTTTTGTATTACAATTTTTACTCTTCCACTTGTGTTTGCCAAGGCCTTGGTGATGTCTGGAGCCTCGGAGGAATTTTGCCAAAGGCACCATGGTTGAACCTGCTACAGAGATGGGCAGGTTGAGGGTTTCAGGCTCCTGTGATCAGCCTGGTGACTTAAAAAGGGCATCTCCAACCTCCAAAAAAGATTCCTGCTCTTGTAGAACAGCTACTTTTCCTGATGCCTTGTTCCTACAAGAAGAATTCCATGAGAGTTTTCTTGAGTGAAATCCTGGTGCTACTGACATCCCGGCTGAGCCCTAGAGAATAAAACCAGGATCCACAAGATCTGTAGCTAGAACATTTGTATCAAAATATTTACTGTTTGAAATCAAGATGTGCCAAAGTTCTGTTAATGGCTTTTTTTTCTTTTCTTTTAAATGGGAGTTTGCATCTTGTGAATGGTTTTTTTTTTTTTTTTTGTGTGTGTGGAAAACAATTAGAAAACACTAATTTTTAGTGAAGCAGCATTGATGGTGGAATTCATACATCCCTGCTCTTTCTGAAGTTTATTCCTCAGTGAGAACGTTTCCAGGGCTGAGTCCTTGCTGAAACCTGCTGAACCAGAAGAGTTGGGCTCTGTACAGGCAATGGAGAATGGCATGGAGATTTCCACACCTTGGGAAAAGAGGAAAAGTAAAGATAACGCAGAGAGAAGGGAAGAGGAAGACTTCAACAGAAGGAGAGAAAAGGGAAATCAGATAAAGAGATGGAGAAGTCAAACTTAAGAATTAATTTAGGAAGGAAGTGCAGATGAAAGATGTCTTTGTCTTTAGTTACTGAATCGAGAACTCCACACCTGGGAATTACTGTTATGTGAGCACTGAAAAATAAAGCTGGAAAGCAGAAAGTGGTAACAAAGTAAACTCATACCAAAGGAAGCCTTTAACAAGTTTTACTTCTCTCATTGCACCTCACAGGTTGTATGACTTCAGATTTAATGGATATTCTCAACTGGAGTTCTACTGTGAGCTGGAGGGAAGGCTATTAGTATGCTAATCAGTTCTGCAGAGTAAATTGGTTATAGGAGTGGGGTAAGGTACAATAGGGGAATATTTTTTAATTAGCACAATGTGAAGCCAATACTCCCCCCGATGCCTGTGCATGTCCCCTATTGACATTAATTTCCTCCACACCACTTCCATCGGCATCAGGGGCTGTGCACGGCTCTGCTCCATCCCAATCCAGAGGCATTCCCAGGGAGGGAGGATGGCCATGCTCTCACCTGCTCCATCCCAATCCAGAGGCATTCCCAGGGAGAGAGGATGGCCATGCTCTGACCTGCTCCATCCCAATCCAGAGGCATTCCCAGGGAGGGAGGATGGCCACGCTCTCACCTGCTCCATCCCAATCCAGAGGCATTCCCAGGGAGGGAGGATGGCCACGCTCTCACCTGTGGCTGTGGAAGTTCTGGGAGGTTCCAAGCTCGGCCCTCGGAGCAGGAAGCATTGCTGGTGTCCCATCAGAATCCCAGAATGGTTTGGGTTGGAAAGGACCTTAAAGATCCCATTCCACCCCTGCTATGGCAGGGACACCTCCCACTGTCCCAGGCTGCTCCCAGCCCCAATGTCCAGCCTGGCCTTGGGCACTGCCAGGGATCCAGGGGCAGCCACAGCTGCTCTGGGCACCCTCTGCCACGTTCCCTCACAGGGAAGAATTTCTTCCCAACATCTAATCCTGGTGAAAGGTTTGTGGATTCTCCCACACAGGATGTTTAGAAAGGAGACTTTGACCTGTTTGAATCAACTGTCAGGTTTTACAGCCAATTCCAGGTGGGTTTAGTGCTTATCCTGCACTCGGGCTAAATTCACATTTTCTGCAGATGGACTTGTCGGGTTTATCACTGGTGTTGGAAATACCTGAGAGAATCAGCCCTGCAAAACAATCTTGCTCACTGATTATCTTTCTTTTATTAAAAAAGTTTCTTAGGTTCACAAGCCTCAAATGAACCTTTGGAAGACTCGGTGGAGAAAATAATTAAAGCACCAGGAAAAAATGGTGTTTTGGGAATCGTAATGTGAATAATAAAAACAGGGCAATAATTTGCAGTTTGGTATGTGGATTTTATCACTTGAACCACACTCTTTTAAATTGGCTTCCTTCAATATCAGCCACCCCCAGGAGAGGTAACAGTGTTTTAGAAGTCATTGTGTAATGGTCAAACTTTCATTTCCTTTATAATTTCTCACTGCTAGAGCTTTTCTACTTGGTTCCCTCAAACTCTTAAATGAAACCAAAACTTGGCTTTTTATTCTAATACTCCTGAACAGCTAAATTTCATTTACAGGGTTAATATAAGGGATTTTGGAATCCATTCTTGCACTGAGAACCTTGAGGTCCATGTGCTGATGAAGAGTCCAGCTCGAGAGCTGAGTGTCACATGGCCGTGAGACAGAGGATATTGTTGAGGGAAAGTCAGCAGATACAGAATTTCTACAAAAAATACAGATCAAAAACCCCTGTGAGCTCCAGGCTTTTCTAGGTGCATCCCACACATCCCCCTCACTGCTCCTATTTACTATAAAAAAGGCCAGATTTTCATTCCATACTTTCATTTATTTATATTTTACTATGTAAAATATCCAGTGTGTATCCAATATAATCTCAGATTTGAATCCTTGAGAGAAAGTTAAACTGCCTCTGTAATATTCTTGACCAAAGTTTGAAAATGGCTCCAGCATTACTGTAAGATCCTCTGGAAAGTCAATTTTAATTTTCTCTCTTGCAAGTAAAGGATAAATGACAGTTCTCTTGTATTAATTTCTGAGTAAATTTATTTCACTGAATTAAAGGTTTTAACATTATTAGAACACAATACTGTCTAACAAAAAGGAAAGGGTTGTTGGGGGTTTTAAGGACCTCAGCTTTAATCTCCTTGCAATAACCACCTCAAACTTATGGCTAAGGTTTATTAAAACACTGAAGAAATGTTGTATTAGAACAGCTGAACATAAAAGTATTGGTTAATTGGGCTACACATCAGGTGTCCTACCACCCTTATCCCTTTTATCTCAGGCTCAGGAGATATTTATAAAGACAACTCTGCATTTGATGCCTTTTTTCTTCTTTTTACTTATTTTTTTTTTTTAATGCAGGCTAATAATTAATCTTTTGGAGGGAAGGAGAAGAACGTTCAGATGCTGTTTGCTACTCAACCTAAATCTTGAAGGCACAAGACCTCCAGCCCGCAGATGAGAACAGTAAATACAAACACAGCAAATGCAACCCCAACATTCCAAAGCCCCCCCGGCACCAATAAACACGACACAACACAAATCCGGGCTCACTAATTGGGGTGGATTTTCTCCTGCAGCCTGATCTCAGCCCAGGTGGAAAGGCTGGAGGGCATTTCCAGTGCTTTGCCCAAGGCAGATTGTCCTGAATTAATTCTCGAGAGAACTGGAGAAGATTTTCCAGGAGAACTTGGAAAACTTGGAGCCTGAGTTTGACAGAGAATCAGCCACAACCCATTGTCCAACATTTAATCACCTTAACGCTAAGCACTGACAATGTTTCTGGAGTGATTTCAGCTCCACACCATTGCTAAACCAGAAAAATGCTCTTCTGCTACTTGTGTTCCATGTTCACAGGGAGGGATTAAAACTGAAATGATTTCTTGCCTGATGGTCCAAACTCTTCCATTTTAAGGGCCACATATTTCTATTTATGGAGCTTCCTCTGGCCAAATATGAGGTTAGAATGCTCACAACCCACTCTTCCTGCAAGGCCTGGCATCAGCTTGCAGAAAAGACTAAAGGATTTACAGCCACAATAAATCAGAGAGTTTTTTTTCCTTTGAAATCATAAATAAAATGGCCAAAATAACAATAAGAAATTCATGGAGCCCATCAGCAAAGAATTACATGGCTGGTAAAGGTCACTTATAGTTATTTTGAGCCCTGTCAGCCAGTTTGGCCCCATTTTAGGTGAACTGTTTGTTTTGTATCTACTTTTTAATCAGTCATGCAGTACCAAGTCAGATGTTTTATAGAAGGCTATTGCAGAACATTACCATGGTTATCAACAAAATTTGTAATCTCATTCAGAAAAAAAAAGCAATTTTGACAGGATCTTCTTTCCCTAAGCCCACATTGATTGGCATTAATTAGGTTTCTACCGTTAATCCTTTATTAATCAAATTCTCCAGCAGCCATTCCAGGCCCAGTATCAATCTGACAAACCTGTAATTACCAGGGTCATCTTTTAAATACTGGAACAACATTTGCTTTTCCCAGCCTCCTGGAGCTGCCCCGCTGCTCCCAAACTCATTTAAAAATTCACAATAGCAGCTGGAGGAGCTGGAGCGCAGCACGCTCTTATCAGGCACTGTTGGATTTGGCAAATTTGGGGAGCACTGGGCTGGCTGGGCTTTGCTTTGAGCTCTCCTTGGTTGCAGGCAGATTGCAGAGATGCAGTTTTGGATGATTCAACCAGGATTTTGCTAAACAGACGGTGAAGAGGAAGGGAAAAGGAAACAGAAACAAGACAAGAAAGAAAAGGACACGCGAGGCAGAGCTGAGAGCAAACGCCAGGTTTCTTCTCCATGCCCAGGTGTCCTCATGGGCCACGGCAAGGTGAGGAGCCCTATGGCCATGAGAAGGCCTGGGGACAATCCACTCATCCCTGGTTCCCTCTCTGGGACCCCCAAAGTAGCACCAGGAGTTTCAGCTCAGCTCTCACCCAGAGCTGCTCGAGCCTTGGCAATCAGGCTCTGGAGCAAGTCATCCCATACAGATCTTCACTGGGCTTTCCTGAAGCTTTAAGAAATATCTTGGAGTTGTTGGCATCACCGAAGTGCAGCTCTGGGTGGTTGTCCCATGGTAAAGAGAGGAGGTGGCTCTCAGTGCCAAGGTTCAGTGGATGAGGAGGTGTTAGGTGGGGCTTGATGATCTCAAAGGTCTTCTCCAACCTGGTTCTTTCCGTGGTTCCGTGGTAGGACAGGGGCAGTGTCACAGCAGTGACATTTTCCCTTTCCCTTGGCCAAAGCTCTCCAAGATATCGGGGATATGGTGTGGGTCAACACCTGTATGTGGAAAGACTCCCAAACACGAAGCTGGATAACAATTCCATGATTTTCTGACCTTCTTCTCTTTTCTTGGAATCACAGAACACCTCCAGGGACGGGACATCCACAAATTCTCACAGTTATTATCTTAGTGTATCTTATTCTCAATCAGTTGTTATCTTAACTCAGTCTCAGGGTGGTCTAGAAATCCCCATTTTTGGGGCTAATTTTGACCATCTCATTTTGTCTTCTCCCAAGCTGCACCATTCTAAAAAGCTGGAGAATTTATTATATTTTCATCCCTGGCACGTGGTCTAGATAATTCTGCCAGCCAAGATTTTTTTTTTTTCGAGAAACCCTTTTTGTTTTAATGGTAGAAACTTATCACGGAATAAGATTAATATTAATCTACAGAAAAGAACAAGATAAAGATAGATTTTGCCTATTAAATTTAAGAATGACAATCAGTTAAGTGTCTCCTAAGTAAGCTAAATTAAAATGAAACACCAAGAGAAGTATATATGACAGGCTATAGTGTATTAAATGGTTTCATTATCCTCTGATATAATGGATAACAAATGGATTTGGAAATTGATGCAATGTTTAGAAAAAAAGGATTCCTGTAGAATTGCAATAAAATTAGTCTGAATTTATGTCTCCACCATTAAATTTTCACTGCCACCTCACAATGTTAGCTGTGGGTTTTAATGTCTGTTTATGTGCCTCTTTCCAGCAGAATTTGAAATTAGTTATCAGTTATCATGGAAGGAAAGCTTAGGAATAAATCCATATTAAATTAGAAAAACTAGGTAAGATAAGGATGCAGCATTTGTAATACTAGCAGGGAAAATGTAAAGACAGAATTCTGTTTATATTACTAATGAACTAATTAAATTAGGTATTAATGTAGCCAATATTCACAGAGATTTGTATGTTCTAAATAAGTTTTCTTGCAGCACAGCCCTGCTACAACATTAAACAATTTTAGTGTGTTATGTTATACCTGAAAGATCACCATAGACTAAATTTTGTCCAATAGATTTTACTACTGAACCAATTAAAAATTCTCCATGAAATTTAAAGATGGATTTAAAATTTATTAACAGGAAGGTAGAAGGACATAGGACAGATTTTCTAAAAAAAGCCCAATTTAACCCACAGTATTATTAGCAATAACACTGTGATCAACCACTCCTCTTATCTATTTAGATGGCTTTGGATTATGTAGTTTAAGAAGCCCTGGTGAAGACAAATCCTGCTGAGCTGAGCACGGCAGCTGAGGCTTCCAAAGGACCCTGCCGGAATTCATCCCTTCAGTGCCCAACTCCTCACCAGCCCTTGAGGAACTGAAGAGGTTTTGGTTCGAGAGAGGAACAAACCAGGCTGGGAGAGATGAGATTGAGAGCCTGGAGAGGAGACGGCGCCAGGGAGAGCTCAGAGCCCCTTGCAGGGCCCGAAGGGGCTCCAGAAGAGCTGGAGAGGGACTGGGGACAAGGGATGGAGGGACAGGACACAGGGAATGGCCTTACAATGAAGGAAGGTAGTTTTAGATTGGATTTTGGGAAGGAATTGTTCCCTGTGAGGGTGGTGAGCCCTGGCACAGGGTGCCCAGAGCAGCTGGGGCTGCCCCTGGATCCCTGGCAGTGCCCAAGGCCAGGCTGGACATTGGGGCTGGGAGCAGCCTGGGACAGTGGGAGGGGTCCCTGCCATGGCAGGGGTGGCGCTGGGTGGGCTTAAAATCCCATCCAACCCAAACCATTCCACGATTCTAATAAACTGGAGATTCCATATTTTTAAAGGAAAACATCAGAACCTCTGTGCTCCCTCCTGAATTCTAACATAACATGAACGATTACAAGAGCTGTTAAACCCAAATAAATACTTGAAATCCACAGTGTGGTTTTGCAGCCATTTTAGCTCCCTTCCAATAGGCTGTTAGGCAGAAGAGGATTTTGTTGCTCTGGCTACTGTTCTAAGCACTGCCTGCTGAGTGATTCCAAGGTCACAGCAAGGAAAATCAAACAGAAAAACTGGGATGGGGAAAGGCATCAAGTGGGGATAATTTTGGTTTGCTTTGCAAAGAGCACAAGGGGCTGATGAAGGCCAATAGATAAATGCAGTTTTGGCATCATCCTCTGTTGTTTTCTCTGTTGTTTTACTCTTTCCATCATGCCAGCAAAAATAGTGTCAGAAATTCAGGAAATTCAGAGGTCACAACCAAAGTAACCAGCAAAAGAGATTGCAATCTGAACTATCCAGGGAAAGGCACTTGGAAGTGGAGCAGAGCTGGTGCCAGCGGCGTGGAAGAGAAAAAAAGAAGCAGCAGAAAGGAAAAAAAGGAAGCTTTAACATCAAACCCCCTCAGACACTGGGTGTAATGAAGGTGGTGGCACCGAGCAGGAGCAGCAGCCTGGCCCCTGCCCGCCCCAGCTCTCCTGCTGCTGCAGCCCAGAGATTCCTGCAGCAAAGTTGGGAATGTCACCAGCCCCGTGTCGGAGGCAGGCGCTGTCAGGGGCTGCTTGTTTGCTGTGAAAAATGGTCAGAGCTGTACCTTGAAACTGAGTTTTCCAGCCTGCCTGGTAGAGCAGTTTAATCAATACTTCACTTTGATGTCTCTGTTACATTAGGACCAAAATGAAGTTTACAGGCAGCTCAAAAGATCTCAACTCCTGCAGTCAGCCCCCAAGCATCTCCTCCCTTGTTTTTCCCTGGCCAGCTGAGTGTTAATAAGCACCAGGATTAGGGAACCAGCACTAAAACATTCCTAATCCATGGCAACCCAGGAGGAACTGGAGGCTGCTCCTATTCTTGGAAGCTGCATGAAAAGCTCAAAATAAATTAGAGACTTTGAAATTCTCGATTCCTTTGCTTTTCCTCTTGTCTCTGCCATCTTCTGTAAGGGACAGCAAACCATGCTGGGGAGATAACGCATTCCAGGCACACAAATGCTCATTCATTCAGTTCTTTTCCCAAACGATGCTGATATTTCCTGGAAGAATTAAAGGAGAATGATTGGCTGGATTGCTGGCCTACGACCAGCCCAAAGCTCTTTACCTGATGGATTAAATGCAAATCTGAGCAGCCTGGGCTGGGGGAAGGTGTCCCTGCCCATGCCAGGGGGTGGAATGAGATGATCTTGGACATCCTTTCCACCACAAACCATTCCATGGTTCTGTGATTCCATGGAAACCTTGTTTAGTGTGCAGGCCGAGGGACTGATCCCAGGGTATTCCAGAGGCCAAGGAATGTGCTCCAAGAGGAGACCTGGTGAAGCTGGGAGCAGCTCCCTGCTCATGAAGAGACTGAAAAAATTGCAGAATATTCCTCTTTCCTGCTTAAAGCACGGGTGCAGGGGCTCTGGTCTGTTGTTTGTGAGGACTGACCTGCAGGTGGTTTTACTGGCTTTAACTGGGAGTGTTCAGCCGAAACCACAGGGAGATGTCTACTCCTATGTGAGAGGTATTAAATTAATCCACACAGCTGCTTTCTTCTGTCTTTCCTGTTCATCTCCAGAAATTCTCCTCTCTGGCTGGAGCACTGGTTCTTTTGATATCTCTGTGGTCTCAGCTGAGCAGGCAAACGCTCATTTTGCTAAAAACTGCCACTGGTGAGCAAAGGGGGCTGATCTCCTGCCCACCACAGCCCATGAGCAGGGAAAAGGGGGTCTCAAAGAGCATCTGCAGCATCGAGCCTTGTCTGAGGAGTGGAGAGATTTCAACACAGCACCGAGAGTGATACCACCTGTTATTTAGGAGAATGGTGCTGGAAAAAAAAATACAGTCTTACCAGAAATTAATAAAAGGTTTTATTGCACATTTCTTTCCTTATCTTGTTCCAAATAAGCTTTTGACATAATTCTTCCTTATTATGCTTCAAATTATGCAGCTTTTTAAAGCTACTACTCCTAATCCCTGTTCCATTTCCTAGCTGGTGTTTCTGACAGCAATCACGTGTATGATCCTCTCCTGTATGACTGGCATTTGACTTAGACTATCAGTTTAAGGGGTGAATTTTGCAGATTCACTGCTCTGAAGCAAAATTGACTGAAGGCAAAGCAAATTGGACTGATGGCAATCACCTAAACAGATACAAATCACCTAAACGGATCAGCAAACTTCCCCATAAAGACAACAATGTAGGGTACATTTACAGTATTGTTGTTCAGTATTTTAGAGACCAGAGTTCAGGCTTGGGAAAATCAACCACACAGGATGCAAGGCCAAGGCTGGAACTGTCCTAAAACACCCAAGTGGCCGTAAAAGTGAAAGAGCAGGGCTGAAAGATGTCACTCTGGGAGCTGTCACCACTCTAATGCCATCAGGAGATCCTCCCGAGCTCACAGCCCCTTCCCACACAGTGTGGGCTGAGAAGAGAGGTGCCTCTTTCCCCACAAGGAAATTTCGGGGATTTCAGGTGCCTTAGACTCCTGGATGGCATTTTCTGAGATCACAGAGTCTGGGAAACTGCGCTCTCCATTTTGTTATTCATTAAGTGCCTGCAGCTCTTTAGTATTCCACGGAATCCTCCTCCTTCCGAGAGCCAGGGAAAGACATGACAGAGCAAAGGGCAGCACAGACAACATCAAGAAGCCAGAAAAGCAGGGGAAGCAGGGAAATATTGTTTCATCCTTTTCTTACAGCCACGCATTTCCCTGCTGCAAGGCAGCATGAGGGCTGAGCTGCTTTACTTTGCATTTCACACTGGAATTGCAGGAGTTTTTATCCACTTCTCACCCAAGAGGAATGGCCCAGTGCAGGTCCAGTCTGAGGGTATTCAACTGGGACCATTAAACCAACCTGGAAACAAAGGAGGAGAGGTGCTGTCATATTTAACTTTCAATTATAAAGTGTCATCTGCTACTTCAGATCATTTATCTGGGAAGGAAGGCGCTGTAGACAATCTCCTGCTCTTTGGGGATGCTCATCAGGATCACACTTGAGTGTCACAGAACACTTAAGAGGATTTTCTCCTGTTCAGTTTCTCCTGCTAGGGATTTTCCTACACCATAGAGCTGAGCTTTGGTGCCCTACTCCTCTCCTACCTTTCTCTGTGGAATTTGTTAATAGCTGGGAGTGGGTTGCTGACATCCCCAGGAATCACCCACGTGCTCAGAGCCCTTTTAGGATGCAGTGAGACTGGTGAAGAAAGATTTCTGTGTGCCTCAAGTGCCAGTTTGGGATTCAGGGAAGCCAGATTAGGTTCTCCTCAGCAGGTTCCCTAAAGACCCTTGGGGAATTCCCCTTTCCCCTGGGTTTCAGTCCCTGTCTGGAAAGGATGGGTCCCTTTTCTTCTCCCTGAGCTGTGATAGCTTTCAAACACTGTAACTGATAAGAAATTAATATATTAGCTTGTAACAGCGCATTATTCTACTTATCTTTCCAAAAGTACCATGTTTCTCTTCCTGTAAAATAATCTGTCTGTAAAATGAATTAATTGAGTGTAAATGTGGCAGTAGCAGCCCTGAATCCAACAGTACTGGGACTCATTCCCCTGAAACCCTCCGAGGGAGCTCCTCTGTTGCCTGGCCAGGGAGCAGAGTGCAGCCACAGCCTGGCACACCCTGCCCCTTCAGCACCTCAGCCTCAGCCACCCAAGTGCTAAATCAGCTCCGTTTGCAGCCCAGGAATTTGCATGAGGAAATTCATGTTTCCGTGGAAGCTGCTCCAAAAAGGAAAGCAAGAGTGGCAGGGTGGGCCAGGGAGACAAGGCAGCAGCACTTAAAAAAGGCTGCTTGTGATTAATATATTCCATTTCACTGGGAGGATTACTATTCATGAATGTGTCTGGCAAACACGATGTGACAGGCCTAAGGAAGCATCCAGACAAGTTCACCTATTCTTAGCTCAGTGCACAGCAAACTTCTGTTTGGAGGCAAGGACTCATTTTCCAGATCACATCTGAACATTTTTAGGATAATTGAGACAGCTGTCGGTGAAAAAAACTGCTGTAGCTTGAAAATCACTTGGATGTTCTTGCTGTAAGTAAAGTGCTCTTCCTGGGCCCTTGTGAAGGAGAAAGGAGACACCTCACTTCTTACCTCAGCATGAGTTCAGGAGCTCTGGGGAGAAGATTTTTGTTACTGGCAAGTTAAGAGACCACTTTTATGGCGAAGGAGTGAGGAGAGGGTTCAAGGTTTCAGTTTCTTTCTCTCTACAACGTTGAAGACAAGACCTCGAGTCTTTTCATGGTTATAGAGTCAAGTATTTTTTGCTCCTTCCCCAGCATATGATCACTGCTACAAACATCCATATTTATGAACCCTTCAAGTGGATCCAAGCTGTGAGCAACCTTTCTTTTTTTTTTTGTCAGAAGTGTGGAGATGTCAAACCAGCCCCTTTCTCAAGCTCAACACACAGAAATAAGAAAGCAGAGCTGACCTGCAGCCACTGCAGCCGTCTCTTCTCCAGGTTCTGGCAAATGAGGGTATTTCAAAGTGGCTCAGCCTTGAACACACAAAAAAAGTTTCCTGAACACACTTTCAGTGTGGAGCCTGCACAGCAGCACTGCTGGAAGGTAGATGGTCCAAGGTTCTGTGCCTGAGCCCTGAGCACGACATCTGAATTAGCAGGAGAATCAGAGAATGGCAAGTCACAACTGCTGGTTGAAAAAATTACCCAAAATTTTTGAGACAAACTCTCCTATGACTTGCAGCTACAGCGAGTTGGATACTGCAGTCTAGAATTGGTCCTGGTGCAGAGGAGAAACGTTGTGTTTCCTGGTAGGATGACACCCAGGTCTCGTAAGATTTTGTTTCCAAAACAAAAGATCAAGTTTTGATCCATTTAGGGTGACAGATCCTCCTCTTTGGCCAGTTGTCCATCAGTTAAATAAACTTTCAAATGGCCTTGTGCTGTACCTTTGCCACCCCTACAGGATCAATGCAAGGCAGAACAAATCCCCTTGATTTTCCTGTGCCTGTGACACACCAGGGATCTCAGCCACAAACTCCACCAAGGCAAACAGGAAATTCCCTTTAGGAATTACCTGTGAGATCCAGGCCCTAAACCTGCTCACGATGAAACAGCACCGTGCAAAGTTAATGAACACTCAGCTTGTGCTTCTGTAACCACAATGATCGACAAAGTTCACAGATGGCTCCTCGTCTGTCAAGGCCCAGTGCTGCCATCTGAAGAGGTTTTTAATAATAAAATTACTTTTATTATTTTAATAATAAAATATTGAGTAATTGACATTTTTCCTTTGCTGTCAGAATATACACAAGCTGAGTTTTGCACCAAAATCTCTCTTGAAATGTGTGCAGGGGTGTATTCCCTGCTTCCAAACTGAAAATCAGGTTACTGCGTTGAGTTCTAGCTGGAGTTCTGATGAATGTTTATTTGGCACCACGTTCATACTCTTATGCACAAGTGCATAGAATTAAAATAATAATTTCTACTTGATTTCATGCTTCTCTGGCTTAATGGTCTCTGATGGTTTTTAGCAGATCCATTATACATACTTAAATATAGAAAAAAATCTGCTGCATGGAAAAAAAAATAAAGTATAAACTGGTGACCAAATTTCCTCCAAAAAAAAGTTGGAAAGTAAATTACAAATATAACTTTTGCTAGGATTTTGCATTGTGCCTTTTCTGGATAATATGATACCTCATATTTGTATTTGTAATAATCAGTGGTGTACCCAAGCCAGTTTTCTTCTTGTCTCTACAAAACCCTGACAACTCCTGTTTTTCCTCTAAGTGCAGTTGAATGCAATTAGGAAATTGCTCAAGGCGTGATTAAAATGTCATTTTGTGGATCTGTGCTATCTTCAGGTCCTTCCTCAAGCCACTCACTACCTGCCCAGCGTAGCCTCATGCCAGTCAAAGATGCTGTCACCAAATCACGGGACATTGTTTGACTCTGCAGCTCGACACATCCAGTGCTTTCCACACGGTGAGAACCCAGCGAGAGGCACCAAAGGGCTGCTGAAACTTCCAGGCAAAATGGGGATTGGGACTGCCTTGGAAAAGCATCCCTTGGGCAGTGCCAGGGAGGGCTGACAGGCTGAGCGCTCGGGGAGCCGTGGGGCCTCAGGAGAGATTTCCCGGGACGAGAAGGGAGATAATGGAAATGTTAACGTGGGAACACCCCAGCCCTGAGCTGCTCACCCCATCCCCTTCGGCCTCCAGACCTCTGCAAGGACTGGCTGTTTGATGGAGCTCAGCTTTCAAAGAGTGGGGTGAAAGACAATTGGGAATTGCCAAAGGGAACTGCAATGGGCCTGGCAATAAATGGGCTTTTGGTGGGAAGGCTCAGCAGGCCATCCTGGTGATGCCATGATGATTTTTTACCTTTTCTTTTATACCCTTTTCTATACTTTTTCTGTATTCTCAGTGCTTCCAGCCCACATTCTCAGACCCAATATTCAGTGAGGCCCAGAGCCCGCAGCCCGTGGCAGCCTGGCAGTGAGGGGTCAGAGAGCCCCAGGCACCAAGGGCCTCTCCAGAACACATCCTGTACCCTGAGCTGGGCCCGGCCAGGGGAAGGGTCCTGGGCCGGGGGTTCCCTGGAGCCTCTCCCTGGGGAATCTTTGCTGGATGTGCTCATTTGTGAGGCCCAGGCTGTGATCCCGAGTGCCCGTGGGTGGCATTCCGTGTGCTCTGGGGCACTGCCCCTGGCTGGGCTGCACCTGAGGGGCTGCCAGAAATACCCAGGGAAAAAAACCTTTTTCCTTCTAACCGGGTTTGGCTCTTCATTTTAACACCAGGGAAAGGCAGCACTCGGAAGGTTCAAGTGTTTGTGATCTCCCCACCAACCCCGCTGTCCTCAGCTGTTGTCACCTTCTGAAGAGATTGGTTGGTCTGGTTTTGGTTTCAAAACAATTTATTAGCTTCTCTCCATTCTCACAAACCCTGAGTTATTTTTATCTTATTCTGCCTCGGGGGGATAAATTGATATTGCTTAACTTTGCAAGGCCTGTTTATGCCTCATTTTCTTACAGGATCTCACACCAGGAGAGCAGATACCCTCTGGTTATAGCTCTGTGAAAGCACAGCTCAGCTTCTCTCTGCTGTGTGAACACACACATCACATATGGAAAATATTCCCCAACCTCTGTCCTTTCCCAGCTTCCTCACCAGTACTGCTCCTTCTGTGTCCTTCCAAATTTGGGCTGAATTCCAGCAAGATTGGTGTGTATTAGCTGCTAGAAATAAATAATGGAAGGAAATTTAAGGTTTACCAAAGCACCTGTTAGTGCAGCTTGGCATGCCCAGCATTTTTCATAATCCCACTTTTGTCCCCAGTAGAAATAAGGCCAGAATATGAGAATTTATCTGGAATTTTCTGCCACTGCTGTGTTACAAGCAGGGGAATCTTACAATTCTGTCTTCATTGTCTCTGTACAAATCTTGCTTTAACTGATTAAATAAATCTTAGCAAGGACATAGCATTTTCAGGATTTCTGCCTATGAGTGGTTTTCATGGAAGTGAAATAGATTTGGACCTGTCCCTGAAAATATTGAATTCTCTAGGGAACTGTGAATTTTGCATATTTAATTATTACAGAAGCATTTTTGTTTGGTATTGTTCTGGCAAGTCTATATTTTATAAGGCCTCTGATGATTTATAATAATAAATGTTTTTTCAGCAACAGCTGGCCTCAGATCATTATCTTATCAAACACCATTTATTTATCCCACCACACTTTTAACCCTTGTGTGCTTTGTTTTCTTTCTCTAGTCCCAATATTTTATCTGGAAAGCAGTCAAGCTCCCTTTGGAAATAATTCATAGCACATTAAGGTCACATGTTTGTGGAGCAGATTTTAGGTTGTGCTTGAGCATTGAAGCTCCACCAGCTGCAGAATTCGTGGCGTCCTCTCTCTCCATGGATGCTGGCTGCTCTCACAGACAAGTGAGGGACACTCTGACCTTCCCACAGAGTTGTTACCCTCTGAAAAAAGAGATTTATTGCATTGGCAGCAGGCTGGAGGCTCCGGCCTGATGTCAGTGGGAGTCCTGCTCCTGGCACTGTCGGGGAAGAGGAAACATTACCAGACCCTTAATGTCATGTTCCTTTGAAGTTCCTGACAGGCTCCACATCCAACGCTCCCATGGAGACAGGTCTGAGGTGAAACAGGGATGGAAATAATCCCCACGGCAGGAACTCAGCTAAAAGCTGTTGGTTGAGATGCACAAAATGGATGCTGGCTCTGCTCTGCTTCCCCTCCTCTGGAAGCAGCTCTGGGGGGGATCCCGGGATCCACCCTGCCCTCAGTGGGGTGCAGTGGTCACACAGTGCTGAGGGAGCTGAGGTGGCACCTCCTGCACCTGCAGATGGAGACGCTGGCAATAAATCACAGCTCCACTCTTGTACTCTGGGAGATGTTGTCTGTGGCCCCTGGCTGGAGGGGACCTTACACCATCCATAACAAATCATGGAATCTCAGAATCACAGAACAATTTGGGTTGGAAGGGACCCTAAATCCCACCCAGTGCCACCCCTGCCATGGCAGGGACACCTCCCACTGTCCCAGGCTGCTCCCAGCCCCAATGTCCAGCCTGGCCTTGGGCACTGCCAGGGATCCAGGGGCAGCCCCAGCTGCTCTGGGCACCCTGTGCCAGGGCTCACCACCCTCACAGGGAACAATCCCTTCCCAAATCCCATCCATCCCTGCCCTCTGCCAGTTTAAACCATCTACCCCCACTTCATGCACTCCATGCCCTCGACAGAAGTCCCTCTGTAGCCCCTGCAGGTCCTGAAAGGCTGCAAGAAATTCTCCCTGGAGCTTTCTCTCCTCCAGGCTGAACATCCTCAGCCTTCCCTGACGGGAGATGAGATCTGAGTGTTCTCCTGACCAGAGCAGAGCCAGGAGGGAGAAGGGAGAAATGAAGCCATCGTTCAGCTGCCTGCCCAGGGTTAATCATGGGAATAGAGGAGATTTAAGTTCAAATCCATCCTCCTTATTCGAAGCAGAGAATTGAACTTGACACCTCTCCTCATCCCAAATCGGAGTGCATTAACCATGAGACCAGGAGTCAATCCCTCAGTTTTCCTCTACCTTCATCTCGAGCACAATTGAAGCTGACATTATTTAAACACAGAAGTAACTTCAAGGAAATACAGAGGAGATTGGGTGCATCCCAGGGCCAGAGTGGCTGCAGAACTTTCTGTAGGAAGGGCACCAAACCTGAGCTCAGATGAAACAGAAAATAGAAGATGCATAAAGCTGAGATAATGTCACAAAGTGTGGGTGTAACTCAACATCTACAGAACGTGAGCTGTATTTTCACTGACATTACACAGCTTGAACTGAATGGATATTCAATTTGGACGTATTTTTAATCAATTGTTCACATTTGTAAGTGGAAAAAAAATAGCCACATGAATTAAAGATAATAGAGGGATTGGTACAACAACTATTGATCAAAAAGCAAAGTAAATATTCCTATTGAATAAATAACAGGCAAGGCATGACCTTCATCACAAGACTTTTGACCTGCTATGTAATTTGTTGGATACATAATGCTTTTCAAAAATAGTTTAAAATAGGGTCATCTGAAGATCCACCTGTTTTGAGAAGGTGTAAGTTAGCTTGCCAAAAATTGCAACCTTAAGTGACATTCAGTTCTCTGGGAGTCTCATATTCAAACAAATGAAAAAATCATTGAACTTAATTTCTTCTGGTCAGAGGTCATCAAATTTATAGAGCGAGAGCACAATAATTCAAGAGGGAATGAATTCCAAAATGCAAATCTCAGATAGGAGGCAGAGGGCATTTTATATTCCCCTCGTTGTTGCAGTTTTGGGGTCTAAGCCTGGCTTCACCCCTCCATCCTTCAGCACATCTGGGTGTTTTATCACCAGAAATCCACACAGGTGGGCTCCTGGCTCTGGCTCCCCTTTCTCTCACCCAGGAGCACACGGAGCTCTGAGCTCAGAGCTCAGAGCTGCACTAATTCGCACCATGACGAGTGCAGACAGCAGCTCCTGATGGCTGAAATGTCTGCACGTGGATTTTCAGAGATGTTCTTATGTTTGTGATCTCACTTAGAGCAAGTTTACTGACTCTTGGGCTGCCCCTCGGACGGATGGAGCTCGGGTAAGTTCCTCTCCACAGGAGAAATGCCATTTACAACAAACGTCCAAGTGTGCTCAGTTATTTTCCGAGTGACTGCTCGGGCTCCTCTCTTTCCTTCCAGTCCCTCAGTCACAGCCTCAGCCAGGAGCACACCCAGGCTGAGGCAGCTGAGGCAGCACGAACCTCAACTGATGGCATCCTGTTGCCCTGGCTTTTCTTGCCAGGTCTTGTTTTCCTCTCCAACCTCTGCCAGCTCCGTTCTCCAGCTCCGAGTTCTTCCTGCCACCTGGGTCCCCACGGAGCCGCTTCCCAGCCACACTCTGCACGTCCCTCTAACAACACAACAGCCCTTGGGAAGCCTCAGTTATTGGTTTCATACCCCAGGCAGCCCCCAAATCCAATTTATGACGAGGCTATTTTGATTCACAACACCTTGATGGGGTGTATGGCAGAGCTAGAGCGCTCGGGTGAAAACTCCAAGTATGCACAGCATTGTTGGTGTTGGAAGGGCCTTCCTAATTCACTGAGTGCTTTACAAATGCACTGTGACAGTTTTCCCTTTGAGATTTTCACAAGCTAAAAGTAGAGGAAAAGTCTAAAAAGGCAGGATAATCCAAGTCTCAAAGTAGAGAGTCGTGTAGAGCTTTTAAATGCATCCTCTGGGAATTGCTGTTCATCTTTTATCTATAAAACCCCCAAACGTACAGATTGATTCTCATATTGGTTATTTTATTGTTCTTTTATAGAACAGCCAAAAGTACTCTGGGTTTTTTGCATTTTTGGTGAGCATAGGAGCTCCATTCCCTTCTCACCAGCACTTCCTTTAAATGAAGGCAAAGTTTGATTTTATTTTATTTTTTTCTAATAAGGGTGGAGCAGCAGGGAAAAAAGCAAGTGACCAATCAGATAACAGAGATATGTTCATGTAGAGCTTAATTTTGCTGGGCCAGAGGAGCCATAAACAGAACACACAGCAAGTGTGGTGAGACATCTCTGGGTGTGCAGCCACACTGAGATGGTCCTTTGAGAAACCCCATGACCCAGAAATGGTTTTGTATGGCCTGAAGAAAGATTAAAAGGAGGAAAGACAGAAATAACTGGATAAGATGAGGAGGGTTGGGGTTTTTTGTCATGGCTGAAGGGCAGCTGCAAGGGGGAGGTGTTTCAGGGGGGTTGGTAAGAGGAATGAGTAAAACATGGAGAGTTTGAAGCAATAGAGAGAGGAGGCAAAGGTGACTTGAAAATCAAGGATTCAAGTGACATGGGAAAAAAAAGAAGTTACTCAGTGGCAGGGGAGATTTGGAAAGGAAGGTTAAGACATTACTGTTCTGCTTGTGTTTATAATAATGAAGTGATCTAAGAACAGCAGATCAAAAGCTTCAGTTTGAAGTGAATTAACTTGTGCAATATCTTCCCCTTTTCTATTTAAAAGTATTTTGCATTCTTCCTTTGAAGATGAACTGAATTTAGAATTATTACAGGAAGGACCAGCTTCTGTAAGTCAGAAGAAACAAAGCAGAACTGTGGCACATGAAATGCAGCAGATGGGTAAAGTTAGGATGTGTAAAGCCAGGAAGTGCAAACTTCTCTGTAACACAGAGAAATGTTCCTGTTCCAGCAATCCCCCTGCCCAGGCAGCTCGGGCTTGTGCACTGGATCTTGTGAAATGCAGCTTCAGGAAATTCTGCTGTCCTGGTGATGCCTGGAGAGGCTCCCTAGAAACAGAGACTGGACAGGAATAAGGGAATAAAGGTCGGTGTTTATTGGAAAGGCCTTCAAAGGTGCTTCCTGGGAGCCAAGGGCTGCATCCAAAAATGGAGCCCAAGATGGACCCCGAGTCACGAGTTCCCCACACCTTTATAGGTTTGGTCCATTTGCAGATCAGCATAAATTCACCAATTAAAACTTTAGCTAAGGATGTAATTTCCCCTCAGCTTGGCCCCCTTTAGAGGATTTGGGCCTGGACCGTCTGGGTGTCCTTGGGAGCAAACCTGGAGAGGTTTTGTTCTGTCTGTCTTGGCATGAGAGAGCAGCAGCTCACAGCCTACAAGGCACCTCAGTTACACACCGGATTTGAAAAATATAAAAGTTAAAACCTGAGGCATCACCGGAAGACTGACACGTGGAGGAGACAATGCCCTCAGCAATCCACACGGTGCCACCACGTTCAATTTTCTGTAATATCTTATGGTTCACACCTGCAAGTGAAATAGCAGCAAACCAGAGCTGGCTTTTTAAGCATTATCCACTGGAAAGTGTCAGTGCCTTATGTATTTACTGTCATATGCACAAAACCAGAGCTTGAGTCACCAGCTCCTGAGGTAACAGGGCCAGACAGTGACAAGGGACTTGGAACAGTGGCTGGGATGGACAAAGACTGGGAATAGAACTTCTCTGTTCGTGCAGCTTGCAGGGAGTTAGTCTGAGTCAAATATTGCTGAAAGAAAGGGAGACACTCCCCCAGACCTGGAAAAGAAACACTTAAATCAATATAAGGGTAATAATTCAATGCTTTGGGATGTCTTTGAGAAGGAACTTTCAGATCAAACACCTGCTTCACTCTGGCACATCCAGGTACCTTGGAGTCGTGACTGCTCCACTTGGAATTGGCAGGGAAGCACCAGATCACCCACAGGTGAGACAAGGAAAAAGACACAGAGTAAGTTATTATATAAAACCTCACTGAAGAGTCTCAGCTGAGGTAAGAAAGAAACATTTTAAAGACCCAACCCAGTGTCCTGATATCTGTTTTTCACTTTGTATCTGCTTCCCACCCAGATGTCCCTACACAGCCAACTTCCACTGGCAAATCACACGACCTAAAATCCTTCTGGAAGTTTCCAGCCTCTTCAGCCCAGCCATAAATCAGATTCAGGCACAGATAGGAGCTTTCTGCTGGTGGCTGAGTGCCCCTAAAGTCAGTGTAATCTCAGGATATGCCACGGAGGGGATGCAAACCTCAGGGCATTGACATCTCCTGGCAACACAAAAATCAAATGGGGGAAAACTGAGAATTGACAGTGTCCTGCAGACCAAATCCGTCAGCAGGGAGGCTGAGCCTGGCTGTCTCTGCTGCCTGGGCCAGAGGAAGCAGGAGGGATCTGCCTGGATGCCTCTTGCTGTTCCACATCTGAGAAATGGAGTGAAATAGAGCTCTGTGGTAGCTCTTTGAGAGGGAGAAGCATCAGTCATGCTGCTCCCTGAGAGCACTGCACGTCCAAAAGCCTTTTGGAGCAGTTACCAGTCCTTTGAGGGACTGCGAATGCACTTGAGTGGTTTGAGCAGAGGTATCAGCACACAGAATTACACCTTTAAATAAGGTATAACCTTCACAATCAGAGTGAACACAAATGTCAAAACATTTCAGAAAATAATTAATCTGAGCAGTTTGCTCGAGTTGCTGAGAGGAGAAGATGGATTTTGGTACAAATTGACTCACCTGTTTTTTTCCCTCCTGGCAAATCCACGTTTTGCTTCTCTCTAACATTGTCTTTGCTTTTTCAAGAGCATATCAGATTTGATTTGAAAGTAGAGCAAACAATATATTTTTTTTAAAGTCTTCATGTATATTTTATCCTAAAGCGATCTGTATCATTATTGATTGTTCCTGCAATAAGAAAGTTAATAGGATGAATTGCAAGTAGTTGCCATAGAAACCACCATTGGTCTCTTTCTCTTGGAGAGGAAGCACACAATTAATTTGTCTTTTAACCTACTTTATTGCTGCAAAGTCCATACAAATGCAGCAGCACAGGTCCAGATTCATTATACACTTCTGTGTCATTGTCCTCTTAAATCACCTTTTCAGATACACTTTTGAAAGTGTTTATTGGAAAGAAAGTTTTCATTCCATGTATTTTCCTGCTGCCCAATTTGCCCGGGATGAGAGCAGAGGTGGTCAGGGAGTGAGGATTCATCCTTTTCCTACCATCCATCCCACACTTCACTGCCATGCCCTGCCCTCTCCCCTGCCAGCAAAACACTTTGGATGCTCCCATCCCTGTGGCAAAACCCACAGCTCGGAAGCCAGCACATCTTTCCAGGCTGGACTGGAGGTGGTTTACACTTTCTCACCTAAAGGATTTGATTTTGATGCTTTTATCACATCCTTCTGGCATTATTAATGCAGGTTTGGGCCTGCAGTAAGGACTTTGGGATTTGGCACACATTAAACCCACCCCATTCCAGCTCAATCAGAGGAAAATATCTGTTATCTTCTGCTGGAGTTTTCTGGGGGCTGTTTCCTCAGTACAGACATTAAACCACAGAAAAACAGCAGAGAAAATGTTTCTGACTTGGTTTGCACTCCCTTTACACCAGAGAAACTCAACATCCTTCATGAACCCTCTACTTCCCAGCTGTAAATCAGAACAGCGAAAACTTTGGTATTTCCCTTTATTTGAAAGAAACCAGGTTTTATAGGGAAGCCTTGTCCTGTAGGTTTTCCTAGTTGCATGTGGGTAGTTTGTGTTTCACTTTGGCAATAAGGGACACAGAGTAGCATGATTCAAAAGAACTGCATAATAATAATAATAATAATAATAATAATAATAATAATAACAATAATAGTAATCTTCAGTGTGTGCAATTTTCATTTTTTTTAAGAAATGCTCACAACATCCAGAAATAAATCCATAAAATAATACTGAAAGTGCCCCTATGCATTAAGCAAAACTCTGTGCAAGTATTTAACATAAAGGAAGCCCTCTCCTTTCCCCTCCACTGGACCCAGAGCTCTTGATGACCACAGGCCCACAGCCAGAGTGGTCTGGAGAAAACACGGAATGAGCAGTGACCTCCACAGCTGGCAAAGCAGAGCACTCCTGGTGGGGCAGGACACAAACTGGGAACCACGGGGTCCCACAGGTTTGCAAGGGTTGGTTTGCACCCTCAGCCTCCTCACCAGGAGGAGAAAACCCCACAACATTCCGGGAAGGGAAGGATGCCTGCAGGGAAGAGGAACAGAGGTGTGGTTATCCCAAAACACTTCACCCAAAGTCGTCTACGAAGCACCAAAAGGAGCTTTGGATTGGGAAGTGAGGAGAAAACAGTTTCCCTANAAGCCCTCTCCTTTCCCCTCCACTGGACCCAGAGCTCTTGATGACCACAGGCCCACAGCCAGAGTGGTCTGGAGAAAACACGGAATGAGCAGTGACCTCCACAGCTGGCTGTGCAAAGCAGAGCACTCCTGGTGGGGCAGGACACAAACTGGGAACCACGGGGTCCCACAGGTTTGCAAGGGTTGGTTTGCACCCTCAGCCTCCTCACCAGGAGGAGAAAACCCCACAACATTCCGGGAAGGGAAGGATGCCTGCAGGGAAGAGGAACAGAGGTGTGGTTATCCCAAAACACTTCACCCAAAGTCGTCTATGAAGCACCAAAAGGAGCTTTGGATTGGGAAGTGAGGAGAAAACAGTTTCCCTATGAGCAGTTCTTCCCCACCTCCCTGTGGAGCCCGAGGGAATGATTCCCATTTGCAGCATTCCCGCTGGGCAAGGGCTTTGCATGTGAGATGGAGAAGTGCAAAGACGTTCATTGCACAGCTCAGGGTACCTAAATACCAGTGCACAAACAGGATAGAACCTCATAGAAACAGGGAGATCAAACCCCAGGATTTCACCCAGTCACCTGAAGTATTCCCTAGATATCACCTATTATGGGAAGGTGTAAATAATCCCAGATAAGGCCACTGACCACAATCTTCCTGGGCCATTGCTCAGGAAGGTCACTGACCCATGGTCCTCTTTTCCAGCCCATCTCAGGTGCCCTGGAAGTGTTTCCATGGTTACCCCCGGGCTTGGGGAAGATGCTTTTGTGGGCCTTCAGGCTGCTCTGCTAGAACACCCATGGTGGAACCCAACAATTCCCAGCTGAAATCCCACCACAAGCTCAGGCAGGAGCTGACAAGGACACACTGCAGCCTTACTGCAGAAAATGGGAGCTCAGCCCCCAGGCAGATCCACCACAGAGCTTTTTGGGAGCTCCTCCACCACATCTGCATGCAAAGGGACAGGAGTGGTGGGGGAGGAGGAGGACAGAGACCCCCCAGCCTCTGAGATGGACCAGGGAGGAGGGGCTGGAAAGGCTGAGGGCATCGAGAGGAAAGAGGTGAAAAACCAATAACACAGAGGGCAGGGAGTGGGATCCTCACAGCTGCAAGAGGGGAATTTTAAGGAAATTCCTGTCAGAGGAGAGAGCAGAGGTAAATCCTGGTAGACAGGTCATTCATTTTTACCACCTCCTACAACTTCAACCCTCAATTTAAACCTTTATTAGATCCTGCCTGGACATCAGAACCTGCTGAAGCATGGCACAAAAGGTGGGGTCTTTTTATTTTTTTATAGTTTATTTTTGGATCAGCTGATAGAATTGTTTGTTATGAGCATGAAAAGTGAGATCATGCTTTTCTTCTCATGAAAGTGCTGTAGCCAGAGCAGGGAACATGTGAGAAGAATGTCTCCTTAGAAAACCAAAAAGAAAAACAAAACATCTTTTTTTTTCTCCAAAAAGAAAACAACTTGAAACAAACAACCGAGGATTTAAAAGCCTTAACAAATGAAGTGGAGCTCACAAATTAAAAAAAAAAAGTCTGAAGATTAGTGCATGAAAGAACAGTTAAGGTAATTCAAATAGTAATACAAAAGTGAGATTTTATTTTAAAGAAAGGTGTGGGGTTTTTTTTCTCTCCTTTCTTATGAGCCTGAAGTGAACTTTTGTTTTGCTTTTTAAGAGGAAGCAGTGGCTGATCTATTCATGTTTGTTGACAAAAGCACTTCAACAGCTCAAGGAAGAAGAAAGGTTTGATGGAAAAGAGGTGTCAGTCACTTCCCACAGTAACAGTGGTACCTGTGAGGGGGAAAGACAATAGAAAAACACTTTCTATCAGGACTTGCCTCCTGAGAGGCAATAAAACAACAACCCCAGACTCAATTCTCCACAGAAAACTGATTTTCAAGCTAATGATTCTCCTAATTTCAGTCCTTAAAGGTCAGCCTGTGTACTGGTGGAGGAGACAAGAAGCACAGCCAGGACGAGCTGTCCCAGACCTGCAAAGCCCTTGCCCCCATTTTCCTGTGTCTCAGCTAAACCCAGCTCAGTGTATCTGTGTCAGTCGTGCCTTTAGTCTCAGGTTTAATTCAGGATTAAAATCAGCAGGATTAGATCTCTGTGTCTGCTCCCATCACCTTGTAAACACAGGCATCCAGCAAGGATAAAGTGAGTTAAGAGAGAAGATTCCCAGCCTTTTATGGCTCTGTGTTGTCAATGCCCTGGTAGCCTGCAGGCCTCGTTCAGCTCAGTTTTCTCCCACCCAAAGAATGCAGACACCTTGCCACAAGACAGCAGTTTTATTTCCTTTTCTGTGCCTAGTTATTTTTCAGAGGAAAGAGAAAACATGTTTTTTTTTTCCCCCCAGGACTCTGATGCAGCTGGAGAGAGCACAGCCTGTGGGTTTGAGAAGAGGAGCCTGAACTCCGTGAGGAGGGCATGAGATGGCACCCAAAACCAGGACAAGTATTTCAGAGCTTGGGAGCCATCCCATCCCATCCCATCCCATGGATCCCATCCCATGGTTCCCATCCCATCCCATCCCATCCTTTATTCCTGAGTTCTCCCCCTCCATCCTTAAATTCTTCACCTGGTTGAGACAGCAAGTCCTGCTCCCTGCTGCTAACAGCCATGCCCAGTTTTTGGGTGTTTTTAACATCCCCCCAATTCCTCCAGCCTACAGGAACACGAATTTCCACAAGAGAAATCAGGGCTTTGTATTGTCACCACTATTTCTGCATTTAGGCCATAAATGCTGCAATCAAATATGTAGATTATCGCCGCATCCTCAATCCTTGGCTGCATTTTAGCTGCTCCAGATCTTTCAGTTATGAACTTTTTGTGTGTTATCAAAGAAGCTTCCAAATTAGAAAAGGAAACAAAAAAAACCTCGCTCCAGCGTTTTTATAATTATGAGGATATTTATTCAGGTTTCCTCTCATGCTTCTTTTGTGTACCCCAGGCAGGTTATTTTATGAACACCAAGGGACTGGTTCTATTTTTTGCGTGCCCCAGTGGGTTGTGATGCCAGTGGAGTTATTTTGAATAACCCTATTCTAAAATAGGTCAGGATCAGGTACTTTTAATGGATGAAGAGTGTGGTTATTACCCCTTATTAAAATTTCCCATTGAGCTTTATAAACGTTCTCAATGCATCAGCACAACTTGTGATAAAAGCTCTGAAAACCAAAGCTTTAGTCATTATTATTATTTACATAGTCAATGTTTTGGTGTTATCCATTGCCCTGGAAGTCTCATCTCATGGTCTGGTCTGGAGGGTTGTGGGCAGTTGTACGGTTTGGTTGCTTTTCTGGACTCTTCCAACATCTCCTCCGTTGGAATTCTCCATCATTAACTTAAGTATAATAAATAAATCATGTGTTTTACCATAGTACTGCCTCAGCATAGATCTGGCTGCGCTAGGCACTGGAAAACCATCAAAAAATACCTGAAACACAGCAACAAACCAAGAAAAGTTGACAGAAAAGTCTCAGGATGAATTAGATGGACAGCATCAGGGCTGGGACAGGGAGAGGCACCCAGAGGGAGCAATGAGATCCTGCAGGAAGCCCATTATTCCCGTTTTGTTTTGATTTCTGTGGGTGGCAGGACCTGGCTCCAGCAGGATTTGACCACCCACAAAGCTGAACCAAAAGGGAAGGGAGAGCTGCTGCAAGCACTCAGCCAGTTTAGGTGAAAAAATACTCGGTCTAAAAGCTGTAGAGGATTTTGGATGGGTCCAACCTGACGGATAACTCGTGCCCCAAGGGCAGCAGCATTGTCTGAAATTGTTTCCTGCTCCTGCTGCCCCCAGCTGCTCTGGCACCCTTCACCATTTCCCTCTGCCCTCTCACAATCTGGTTTAGCAGTCCCTTTCCCCACCTTTTTAAAGGTGTCCCAGACTGCAGGATGTTGGTGGGCAATAAACATTCAATTTTAGACTCAGACAGCATTTCCCATCCAAATTCCATACCTGGGGCCGAGCTGTGGGCACAGGAGCCCCCGTTTGGCAGCTTTAGGGCTCCAGAACAGGCAGGGAGAGGCTTTGGCCAGGAGGGAGGGGAGGCAGCAGGGCGTGCTGGAGCTCTCTGTGCATCTGACACGGAGATCCAGGGAATTGTGGAATGTTTGGGATGGGAGGGAGCTCAGGGGAGGCACAAGGGACACAGAGCCTTCTCTCACCCCACAGGTTTTGGAGGAGCTGTGGGTCTGGCTCTGGGTGTCTCATTAGTAGGAGAAGAAACATCTCACTTGCTCATCTCCACGGCAAATTTCTTAAACAAAGGCTAATAATTAACCCCAGGAGATTGTCCCTTTGCCCAGCTTCTCCCAGAGGGCACTGAGAGCTGCTTGATTGCCAAATCAAGCCTGGATACCTGGAATTACGAGCAGAGCACATGCAGGAACATGGCAAATAGAGCTTTTTTAAGACCTTGTATTTCTTGCAGCGGGGATGACAAAGCTGTGTGTTCCCGTTAAGGAAGAGGTGGAATGCTGGAAGCCTCACTGGAAGTGTGGTGCTGCTGCCTGTGCTGACATGTTTGGAATCATTATTTGGCTAATGACATTAATGAATTTGTCCAGCCTGCTGCAGCAGTTCAGTTCCATCATCGTTCTGTTCTTTGGGAAAATGTTAAAAGCAGAAGCTGAGGGGGGAAAAAAAAAATCAAACTGATTTCCCAGCCAGAGAAAACTATTGCATCTAAATTGTACATTAACTGGGCTGTGTTCCACACAAAGGAACATGAACTTCTGCTGCACCATTTTTTTTCATATTCAAGATAATTATGTATTTGTCCTTGCCTTACCTTGTTCCTTTTTTGCAGCTCTAGTTACTTTTTTCTAATCAGAAACTCATTTAAATGCTCAGATTAATAAAAGAACTGGTCAATGTGATAGGTTATTGGAACAAAATCATGTGCTAAATCCTCCTCTGCTGTTAACTGATTCCACTCCAAACGATGTGCAGCAGCTGAGGGTTCAGCCCCGGAGCCTTTCTGAATGAAAAAATGCATCTGTCTCTCATTGGTGTGTCTTTTCTGGGTGGTTTTAATGTCGATCGTTGGGTGGGAAGAGGGAGCAGGGGCGTGGGGGGTCCTGAGGGTGTTTAGAGCCCGTGGTGGACCCGACCAGCCCCATCTGGGTCTCGCTCTGGGGTCTCTGTTTGAGCTCAGCCCTGGGGCCTCAGTCTGGTTCGAACTCTGCTGAGGGAGAGGTGGTCCCTGCCTTGGCTGTGACCTTAATTCAGCTGGGTTGGCTTCTCCAGCTGCCCCTGGACCTGCTGTGTCACCTCAGGTTTGGTGGCCTCAGCTCTCGGCTGCCCCTGGACCTGCCCTCCCAGCTCAGGTGCTGTGGGGCTGGCTCTGGTGGGAAAGCTCCAGCAGTGCTGGGCTCCCTGGCAGGAATTCCCCCACCAGCGTGTTGGGAAGGAGCCAGAGGCTCCTTGGGGTGTGCTGCTGAGGGAGTTTTCCAGCCTAAATGCTTCTGTGTCATGGAGGAACCCTGTATGGATGGGCTCTGAATTATTTTTAAATTTTTTTCTACTTATACCCTAAGTGATCTACAGGAAACCATGTGAGTGTCAGGACTTCTTGCCCCTGTTTTTTCTCTAGAATTGCCAGGTTTTAGTGACATTGAAATACCTGTGGGTTGTTCAGATGGTGACTTTACACCACTCCCATCCCTCCAAGGCTTTTGCCCTTGTCAGACAGCCCTGGGCAGCAGCTTTCCTTGGCATCCCCTCTTTCTGCCCGGGACTGACTGCCCCAGGTGGCATCTCCTGTGCCCCTCTTGCTCCTCCCTTGAGGGAGTGTGGCCTCGCTCCAGGGGTGCTGGGTGTCAGCAATCAGCAGGGCTCTTGTGTCTCCAACAATGGCACCACAGCAAAAATAGCTTTGCACAAAAGACTCTGTTAAAAAAAAAACAGATTATCAAGTACAAAACCCATAATAATCCTGCTCAAATTCCACAAGGTAAATTTGCTCACGTCTCTGAAGGACAATAGGATTGTCACGGCATTTGGGGAAAATAAAAGCAACTCTAATATTGCATAAAGTTCCTGCCTTTTTTCCCTTCTGCTGGTTTGTCTGGAGACTGCTGCAACAAATCCTGTGTCTGAGCGAATCATCCAACGTGATTAGACCTTGGATTCCTGCTTGTAGATGAGCCTAGAGGAGAATGTCCAAGATCTTTGAAGCTGAAAATTGAAAAATGAATAGCAGAGGGAAGCCAGATCTCAGAGCTCGTGTGGAGCACTGCAGAATGCTTCACAGAACTCCTCTGTAATTGCACTTAGCAGATCAGCTGCTCCGAGGGTAATGCCTCGCCTTCCTCGCCTCTTACCTTGTCGCTGGTGAAGCAGGCAGGAAAAATCAAGTCATGAGCATGTTTTAACCTCTAAATTTCACTCTACCTGTAAAACAAGAGGTTGCATTAACCTTTGCAAGAGGGAGTAATAGCTGATAATTTATACGTGCAATTTGAGGAAAGCACAGTTCCGTGGGGTGATTACTGCAATAAATAACTGAAGTAGAACACCCTTGTCCTAACATAAACCCAACTCCATTTTTCCCAGTCCTCTGAGTGAGGAGTGGAGCTGGGAGGGCGTGGGGGAGGGAAGGAAGCTGGAAGAGCAGCAGATGCCACTTTCCCATGGAAGCCAAAGGGGTGGGGAGACAAGGATTTAAGGCCCAAGAGATGAGGTCCCAGTTTTTTTCTGCAGTAACATCAGCGTGTTCCCATTGTGTTAGGACAAGCAAAAATAGAGAGGCAGTAGCAGGGGCAATATATGCTATTGTACAGGTAAATTGTTTAGGGCAAGAACTGTCCTTTAGTTTTATGGGAACATTACCTGGCACAACCTTGTTCAGCCCAACGAGTGGAATTTCACTGAGCTGTGAGCCAAAGTGATGGCAATACTATTACACAGGTAATAATAAGTCTGTGACCTTTGATAAATATTTTTGGCTTAGCTTCATTTTAATTTAAGAATGTCTCTATGTAGCAGAAACATCCATCAAGCTAAAACCTCCTTTCTAAAGCAGCAGAAACGTTGGTTCCCTCTGCCAGCCCCTCCATGTGCTTTGCTGCAGGAGCAGCGTTTGCTTTATCTCTTTACTGTGCCTTTTGTAATCTATATTTTTTTTCCCCACCCCTGTCCGTTGCTGAGCTTAATAAATAAAATACAGAACAGCCCAGTAGGGAAACACATTCCAGGAGAGAATTTGCTGGGCATGCAGGGTTGAGAGGTTGTTGTAAAGAAGGGTGGAGTGGAGCCCCTGGCAGAGGAGGTCCCTTCCCACCCCTTTCTCAATTCCCCACCATGCAGCACCTGCCTGTGCCCACTCCAAGGATTTTTCCGTCGCTGGCCAAGTGCACTCAGGGAGGTTTTGGCTGGATATCCCTGCTGGATGAGCTGCTGCAGGGTGATGGGAGGAGAACCCACGGAAACCTCCGAGGCCACCAAGAGCTGGAGTGCCCAAAACCAGCAAGGGGAACTGCTCTGAAGGAGTTCTGCCCACCAGGGAGGTGGCTCCTGTCTCTCCTCCCAAGGATCCCGAGGACAGCCCTGCCTGGGCCTTGCTGCTCCCTCCAGAGTGGCATTCCCAGGAGGAATCACACCACTCTGCTGATCCAGAGCTGTCTGGCCCAGCAAACCCCTCTGCCAGGCTTCTCCTTGGCTCTGCTGCCAACAGAGCATCCAGGAAATCCCCTAAACCGCCAGCTCAATCTCCAAACCCCTGGATTTGCACTCCCAGCCTTCCATGTGTGGCTTTACCCTGCTCCACCTGCCCAGCCAGGCTGCCCTCACCACGCCAGCCCTCGTTATTCCTGGGGCTATTATGGGAGAGCTGAGGTGGCTGTGATTACTGTGATTTTTAATGGGTTCTTTTATGTATAAAACCTAGCAATAACTATCTAGCAGACTTATTCCACTGGCCTAGTGCCTGTGGCCATAATGAGCATCTCTAGCAGGGAATTGCTGCACACTGCAGATGAGGTAGCCTGTAGTTTAGTCCTCATCAAGCTCCTGGGTGTATAATCAAAGAGAAGTTGACAGAGAAATTAGAGTTGAATGCAGAAATGATTTATTGGTTTTCTTCCCACGGTGAAGAGTTTGGGGTTTTTTTTAAACTTAAAATATTTTCTTTGCTGAAAATCCCAATGTGTCATTCATTTTTGAGTTTCTAACACCTTTTCAAACTCTGCACTAGGAGTTCTGGAAATATCCTAAATTAGGAAAATCAGAGTCAAACTCTTGTGGGTTTTTTGTCAAGTGACTATTACTCAGACATGACCTACCTGTCAAATACTTCTTGCTTTTCTTCCCTAAAACTGTATTTCTCAGTGCATGAGCTCTCCAGCGAAAAGCCCACCCACCCCAACTGCCCACAGCCTTCTCCATCTCTGAGACAATGACACTTAACCCAGACGTGTCAGGAAGAACAGACCTCTCCCAGCCCTCAGGGGGGAGATTCCACCTTTTCCAGCCAAACAATCAGCCTGGTCCTCTCGAGGATTTTTTGGGCTGGATTTTGGATTCAAATGGAGCCCAGCACAGAAGCTGGGTGGGCGACCCGGTGTAGATCTGGATGGTGAAGCTCAGGGGTGAAAAGAGCTGTGAAGGGGCTGTTTGAGGGGCTGGTGAAGCTCCCTCAGTGTTCTGGTGGTGATGGCACACGAGAGAGGTTTAAATCGGTAACAGAATTGGCTCTTCAAAACAAACAAACAAACAAAGGTAACCCACGTTCAGTGTCCTGTCCAGAGTCCCTGACGCAGTGCATGAGCCACGGTGCCTGTTATGAGGGAAAAATAGCTTGTGCCAGGTGATTTTGGTGATGGATGGGGAATGTATGGGCAGATTTTAGTCATGTGTGGGGAAAAAACGCACCTGACCCTCTGAGATGTTTGTCTGTCCCTCTGCCTGCTTTCACCAGAGGTTTGGAGCTGCTCTCTGCTGTGCAGGTGGTTCTGAGCCTCTCCTTTTTCAGCAATCCCAAAGCTCATCTGCTCATTATTCATTCCCTGGAGCACCCCCTCGTTGTTCCTCCTGTTTGCTGCAGGAGGTGGAGCAGGACACAGAGCAGGAGTCAGGGGTTTTAGGTGGTGAATGATGATGTGTGGGGATATGAACACCTTCATGGGATAATTCCAGATCCAGAAATGAGCTCTGGAACAAGCAGCAGCCAATGCAGCTGTGAGAGGGTGGGGCAGGGTCGTGGTTAATGAGCATTTCTGAGGAATAGGTTAATTTCTCTGAATTTTGAGAAATGTTGCACCAATCTGAGAACTTTCAGAGGCCATAGGGCACAGCTGGGAGGCCAAGCATCAGCCTGGGTTCTTGGAAGGTTTTCCTCTCAATGCTTTTAACTTCCAGCAGCCCAGAAATGAAGAGCAAAGTTCTTTGTTGTTGTTGTTATTGCTGATTGACTTCAAACAGCAGCTGGAAACAGCAGCTAGGAAATAATCAGCTGTGAATTAGATCAGTACACATGCCTTGGTCCTGGTCTGCTGTGGGAATGTTGTGTAAGGAACAGCTCCAATCCAAAGTCTTGATTAGGGCTGAAGAAACGAGAATAAATTGCCTGGCTGTGTCTCAGAACATAGCAATGCACCAATTTGTCACCTAGAAATATATTAAAAATTTTTTTGTATTTCCATGATCCTGCCATTGAGGTAAATCTTTTTCCCCTCAAGTCTTGTTAGCGAAGCCCCAAACGCATCAGGATTTATCAGCTGAGTGCTGAGATTGCAGGAGCCCTGCTGAGCTCACCCACGGAGAGCTGCACTGCTGTGTCCCTGCACTCACCCCCTGCAGGTGCCCACCAGGGGATGGGAAACACTGAAATTGGTCAGATACACCACAAATCTGACTTAATGACCAGCATTTTAGTTAGAGGAGCCCTCTGTAACATGTGGAATTGTGACTTTTTCTTTCAGGAAGCCTTCTCCTGCTGGCTGGCTCCCTGGGTGAAGATGTTTTGCCGTGCTGTCCCAAGGCCCTCTCAGGACGTGCTGTCACTCATTTCACCTTCTCTGCAGGCACACTTCGAGATGATAAAATACCTCATCAAAGCCAGTAGGACTTGCATTAAAAACTATCCTGATACCATCATTTATGATATAAATTCCTCTATTTTTCCAAGGTCTTGTACTATATCTTCAGAGTTGCTGATTATTGTCTTTTCCAATAGAAAGGCACAGTCAGCACCGTAATTATCAGAGAATTCCAGAATGGTTTGGGTTGGAAAAGACCCTAAATATCATCCAGTTCCAACCAGGGACACCTTCCACTGTCCCAGGCTGCTCCAAGCCCTGTCCAGCCTGGCCTTGGGCACTGCCAGGGATCCAGGGGCAGCTCCAGCTGCTCTGGGCACCCTGTGCCAGGGCCTGCCCGCCCTCACAGGGAAGGATTTTACTTTCTGGCAGGGATTTAATGAAACCATCAGCTCAATTTTTTTCTCCATAGTTTCCTATTAAAAATGAAAATAATCAAGAAATCAAGTATTTCCTGGTAAGTTATTTTTAAGCATTTGTTTCTTGCTCTCGCTGGAGAGGTAAAACAGCCTTGTTTCCAATTATGGAATAATTTGTGTAATATAACAGGATCTCTGGATTTATTGTCTGGTGTTTTGTTTAGCTCCTGACAAAAACAGTTTGTTGTGAGGAGAAATAAATGCACGGTGATGTGGGCTTGACGGGGATTGGTTTTGGGGAATTCTTGCCTGCTGAATTCACATTTTGTGCACTGCTGAAGATTTGCTCTTAAAGGATTTAAGACTGAGGTATTAGAATGGGTGAGAAATGAGACTGAGGGGGTACTGGGGCACTTGGGAATTTAGCAGTGGGGTTTGCACTGTTGAGGAGAAAAGATTGTCTGGTTTTTATTAAAAAGCCTTGTCCAGGTGGCAAGGCTGCATGTGCTCAAATGCTGAATCCTTCCTTCTCTATGCCTGACACAAAACTGACTTTCACAAGCGATTTTTTTTTGCTTTTGCTCAATCCCATAAACACTGCATGTTTTTGAAATGGGAGTTGTTCCATAAAGCTCAAATTAGTTTTGATACTGTCATACTTTTGGAAGGAAATCTGAGTGCTGCTCAGTGGCAGTGACATTGGGTTGCACTGGAGTGAATGGCTGGATGATGGTTTGAATGCCCCTCTGGAACATGAATACAGACATTTTGATTAATGTCTTTGTCATGGGCAAAGATTATTTTGTTAATGATTTGCAGTTTCCTTTGCCTGGCTCCAGGAAATTGCCAAATCCCTGGGTGCAAGGGAGGAACCAAACAGCTTGAAGCCGTTGGGTTATTCATGTGTTTTCAGCACGTGCCCAAAGCTCCTCTGCGTCAGGCTTGAAGCTCACAGGAGAATACAGCTCATGAAAAACCAGAAACAGAAATATCTTGTATTCATGCATTGGTTTACAGGGCTCAAAAAGCCAAGGTTATTTGGGAAGGCAAATGCCATCACTATAAACCTCCCCCCTCTTCTTCCTTCTTCACACACTGAGCGTGGGGTCGTGGTCTGGAATGTCCTTTTGGCCATGTGGGACCAGCCGGCCTGGCTGTGTCCCCTCCCAGCTTCCCATTCTGTCCCCTGGCCACCGTGGCAGCACAAGAATCAGAAAATCATTGGCTCTGTGCTAGCCCTGCTCAGCAACAGCAGAAACACTTCTGTTATTGATGCTCTAGGTTTTAACTCTCATATTTTTCAAATCCAGTGTGTAATTCTGAAGTTTCTGTAGCCTGATGACTTCTGTTCTCTGCTCATCACAAACCTGTCTGGGCCTGCTCTCCAAGGACACCCAGGCTGTCCTGGGCCCGAAAATGTGTAACCAACATCTCGGAAGGGGGGTGAGCTCACGGAAATTACATCGTCAGCTGAAGTTTTAATTGGGGAATTTATGCTGCTATGCAAATGGACCAAACCTATAAAGGTGTGGGGAACTCGTGACTCGGGGTCCATCTTGGGGTCCATTTTTGGATGCAGCCTTTGGCTCCCAGGGTGCACCTTTGAAGGCCTTTCCAATAAACACCGACCTTTATTCCCTTATTCCTGTCCAGTCTCTGTTTTTGGGGAGCCACCCACGGCATCATTATCACCCCGTTTTCAGCACAACCCCAAACCACAGCCCCGTGGGAAGGGAAATGGGCTCTCCCCAGCCCCAGGCAGCAAACGGGGGAAGAAGGGGCAGCTCCTGGGGGACCTGGGCCAGCAATCCCAGTGGGGAGGGGACAACGGGCTGGGGTGACAGGACAGTGCCACCAGCGTCCTGCTGCTTCCCTCCAAAGGCTCAGACAGAACAATACAAAGTTTAATTCTGTAATGCTAAACGCCTTTATCAGCAGGGATCTTAATGCTCCCTTTCACCAGTAGGGCCAGCTGTGATAATTCTGTGTGTGTGAAAGAGCAGCCCCGTGCTCGGTGCCGTTTTTAGTTTCAAAGCTCGTTTTGAACAAAATGTTTCGGTGTTTACATGGGAAGTTCTCTGTAAGCAAATCCATTTCTCCAGCCCTGTTTTGTACAGCCTGGCCCCTTCTGTTTAGATCACACTTTATTTTTCTTCTCCTCCCTCTTCACTCTCAGCTTGCAGGAAGACAGAAATGGAAGAAGCAATTCAAGGTTTAAACAACTAGAGCAGTTACTTTTAAATTATCTTAACATGTTCAAAAACCTTGCCAGATTTACCCTTTGGAAGGCAATAAAATAATTTTGAATAGAATGTGACCAGATAAAATGAATATGATCTTATTATTCATGAATACTTTAACCTGAATGCTTTAATGCCTACATCTCTCTATTATATTAAATTATGGGGAAACATAAAACTGTCACACTGGGGTTTGTAGATTGATTTTCCCTATGGATTCCCCTTATGCTTTCCTACAGCTATCCCTGCTGCTGCTAATGGAACTATTCCTTGGGTACCTTTTCCCTGGTAGTTACATTCTCCCTCTCTTGAATACTCCAAATCCCCTTCGTGTGTGGTTGGGAGATTATCCCTCTTTTCCCAGGGAACACACAAATAACTTTATGTATTCCTACCCACACGAGCACTTTTGTATCTGCCTTCCTCTTTGGTATTTCTCTTTTTTTTTCATGAGTTCTCCAGGCATTTTTTCCCCCAGACATCCCACTTGAGGGTACAGTTTGGGAGTGATGATGGGATATTTAGGTGAGGCTCCCATTAAAGTTAATGAGACCTGTGGTTAAATGCCTGTGCACTGCATTAACAACAGCCTTTAGTGTTTATCGTCTGCCTGAGAGAAAAGGTCACATTGGCTCCTTGCTCCTGGATCTTTACCTTCTCCTTTAGATCTTGGGGGTCACTGGAAGAGGAGAATGAAAGGCACAGGGCCTTGCAAGGCTTCTTTCTTCAGCTGCCATCACTGTTCCTGCAGCTCAGCTCCCTCTGAAGAGGAGCTGTAGGAATTACCAACCCAGGCAGAGCTGTTATCCCAAATTACCAAAAGCACGGTGAGGGCAAGTTACTGCTGAAGAAACACGAGGTTAACTGTGGTGTTTTGTGCAGAAAATTCCACCAGAACCAGGAGGAAATACCGGATTTTCTGACTTTTATCCCACTGTGTGCTGCCAGAGCCCAGCACAGTGGGATGCTGGCTCTGGGCTGGGGACAGTTTGCTCATCCCAATCTAGATAATACATATGAACAATAAATATTTGCCCAGGCACTCTGAGAGCACAGCACACACCTTCACCTGTGTCCTTGCCTGAGGATTCTTGGTTGGAAATTCTGCTGCTGTAGCAGGAGGAGGAGATGAGCACAGGTCTGAGCTGAGATAGGAGAGAGAAAAGGGGAAGAACTGCATCTTCACAGCTGTATCCCAGGGAATGAGAGTGAAATTCCAGCCCCTCCAGCTGGGCTTGGCTTAGAGTAGCATCCAATTGATCAGGAAATTGGTACTTCGAAACACTGTTCTTAAATGCTCTAAAGAATAAATGTTATTTAAGTTCCTTGTGCCTCCATCTTCTCACGGGGATTATGATATTTAAGTCTTGGTAAACATGAGCTGAGAGCCTAAGGTGAAACACGCAGTAAATGTAATCTTTGTAATGCGAGCAAGAGTCCAGCTTTAGATCCTTCTTTTCATTCATTTATTAGCCCAAAGGTGATCTCTGTTCTCTGTTATGATGGAGTTTCTGTGGTGTAATGAGAAGTTTGCTATTCAAGACAGTCCTCACCAACACTGCATTTTTTCCTGTTTCTAAACCTCAGTAGAAAATGACATTAACCATTGTATTGAGCTGAAGAGCTGAACTACAACAAGGTTAAAGACAGCTTTTGTACTAAAAGGAAAATGAGCCTGAGATTAAAATTCTGAAGTTAAAAAAAAAAACCCACCAAAATACATTGGGTGAAATGAAACATTAAAATTAAATTACTACCATGGGTGGGTGAAGTTCAATCTAAGTAGGAGTGTTTAAGACGAGAAGGCTTTTATCCAACAGCGAATTGGCTAATGATGTTGCTAATGTGGGATCCCACAGCTGACAGTTTGTTTCTGAAGGCTCTGTCCTAATGTTGCTGCTTGGAGAGCTCCGAGTGCGGAGAAAGGGAAATGTCACCCAGCTGTGCCTGCCACCAGCCAAAATCCAGCCCATCCCTGTGAGGGGAGCACTCCACAGGAGAGGGAAGGGGCTGTGTTTGCCCGGAGGAATGGCCCAGAGGCTCAGAATCAGAGCAAAACCTTCCTTTTGGTGTTCCTTTGAGGAAAAAGTCTAAAAGCGCTGCCAGATAAACCCCAGCAGCTGCTCAGAAGGACCCCCAAACTCAGAGGTGCTGGCTGACCCTCCCTGGCAGCACGCTGAGCTGGGATACTGGCCCATGTGGACAGAATTATTTTGCCCTTTAGACAGGGAAAGCGGGAGTGTTGCAGTGCAGACGGCAGGAACTAATTAATTGGTTAATAATGGTGTCATTAATATGCTTATTCCTCATTTCCTCGGCGGTATCACACAGGTGTTCCAGCCGTAAATAGCGGCTGTGCCGGGGCTGTGCATGCCCGGAATGAGAAGCGCTCTGCAGGAGGAGCTCTGAGCTTCCCTTCCCAGCAGCTTTCCAAGGGCACCTGCCTTTCCTGGGGCCAGGGTGATCCTGAGTGTCCTCCCAGAGCTGTGGTCTTCCTCACTTTGTCAGGGCCTGTGTGAAATACTGTCAATGAAATAAGTTTTTGAGATAGAAAACAGATGTTTTCAAGGTGTTTTTCTCTGTTTCCAGCCATGACGAGCCCCTGTGTGAGGACTGACTGTTAACTCGCACGTGGAGTGGCAAAACTCCCTGGTATTTCCTTATGCAGTAACATATGCAGAGAGGGGAATTTTCAGATCCATCAAGGTGACTTGGGAACCTAAGTCCTGATGTAAAAAGGGATATGGGGAATTATAGCTGGGCAGGCGATGAATTGTGAACAAAATATTTCTTTTCAACACTTCTGAGGTGTCACTGCAGCTTTATTTTTGTTAGAATTTATATTTCTAAGCAAAGCCACAGTTTTTGACCATTCTGAAAGTGAAGTTTGATGTGTAAGAGGTCATTGCAAGTGATCTTAACATGCAAGAAGTTTGAAATGATCTGCAAGAAGCTGAGAATCTTTTTGGAGAGGGTGAAGATGGAAATGGAGATTGAAGGAAATATTTCGAACCAGGTGTATTAGGAATGGAAGTGACTGGTCCTACTAAAAATTGGGGGCAGTTAGGATCTCGGTTATTCATGTGTCTCTAACTCTTATCAGAAGCAAAAAAGGAGGTGCAGCCCTCTATTTTCAAAGTGTATCAATTAAATTTGTGGGGAAAACTGATCTGCAAAGCTCACTTGGATTTTGGATATTTCCTTGGCTTTGTGCCTTCACATCTACAGCTTTGGCTGGGGTCAGATTTGAGACTACAGCAAAGAGATGTAACCAGGAGGGGGCTTGAGAAATTGCTGGAAATGGATTTACTGAGCACGTTTCTTAATTCCCTTGGTCTGCCTCTTTTCTCAAGTAGCAAAAAGGAGATTATTTTGCCTTTTCTTCTCTACTTCTTAATGAGTGTAAATTTGCTGCAATGGAAACTTTTCCTATGTCCTGAAAAGTAAAATCAGGACACACCTGCTACCCAAGAATAATAATAATAATAACAATAATTGCATGACTAATACGAAAGGATTGTTGATGAGGCCTCAGTGGAGTTAACAAGTGATGAGGATGCTCAAATGAGCAGCTCTATTTGCTTACGGATCCCCGCGCTCCCACTTCTGCACTTCAGCAGTTGTTGGAGTGTTCCATGGGAATTTGGGAAGCATTTTTGGACTCACAAATGATAGGGAAAATGTCAGGCATGTTGAAAGATCTCCTCGCTCCTCAGTTGAGAAGACTGAGTATTGATTTATACGAGACTGCATCACATTCATTTCGATAGGTGTTCTGTGTGTTGTATTTTTTTCTTCCCCAATCGATATTTTTTCCAATTTGGCTGCTGGTAACAGTCAGGCTGTGGCCCAGCATTCCCGTGGCAGCACAGAAGTGCAGCTTTTGCTTTAATTGTCCAGAGCATCCGTCCCTCTTCGCCTCCTGCTCGCCCCGTCTGAGCCACATCCCCCGGCTGGCGAGAGGGAGCCTTAAATTTGATAAAGAAGTTGGTTACAAGGCAGTCCTGCAGCTTAAATGCCGTGACATTTCCTAGGTATTAACATAAGAACATTAAATTAAAATGAGGCTCCTGGGGGACGGCAGCTCTGTGTGGCTGGGGAGCGCTCACTGCCTGAGCCAGTGTTCGGCTGGTCCCGTTTCCAGCTCCCAAATTCCCTCCAGGAGCACCTCTTGGACACAGGGCCAGTGTGGGAACCCAGAATGCAGAGAATATTTCCCTGCCTGGTTTGAAGGGTTCTACCCCCCTGGACAACACTGTCTTTGACATTTATCCATGGAGAAAACTGCCAACTCTTTGGGAAGAACTAGAATCTACTCCAGTGAGAACTAAATAATAGAGTGTTATGTAAGGTTATCACAGGGTGAAAAATCTAAAGGTGTTGGGTTTATTAATGGAGTAAATAGATAAAAAGCAAAAACTCCAAAATGGAGGATTGTTGTTGTTTCTAGACCTTCTTCTTCTTCTTCTAGTACTCCATATCCTGCAGTAGAAGATGTCTGAAGTGGTTGGATAAAAAATTCTGCAGTTCCTGTGTACGTGACAGGAGCATTTGTCTAACATTGGTAGAAAAGTGAAAATATCTTTCGTTTTAAGTTTTTATTGGATGATTTAACTTTAAGAAGGCCGTGTTACCTTGATAAGCAGCATTCTACAAGCATTCTCTGCTCTGTGCTGTGTCTGTGTCACACTGGTGACTTTACTTCTCTGATAAGACTTAATAAACAGTCTTAAAGCAGAGAGTGCTGAGAGTTTCTTTCATCTATCGGACTCCTGGCAAGGACTCTAAATTCCTCCTCCATCAGGGGAGGTCTGATTTAAGAGAATTCCTCTTCCATCAGAGGAGGCCTGGGTTAAGACACAGCAAAATCAGAGCTGGTGCCCACAGGCCAGGAGGCCAATTCTGCTCCCGGATGCTCCTGGGGGCTCTGCCTTGCCCTCCTGGGCGCGAGCCAGGGAGCTGAGCTGAGCCAGGCTCCAGCTCCGAGCAGCCAAAAGCCCACCCCGGCCGGTGCAAATTCACCTCAGTGCCTCTCCTGTAGCTCTGACCGTCTCCATCAGCTCGGATTGCCCTGTTGAGTCCCAAAGGAGCGTGGACGGCAGCGCTGCTCGGGGCGGGAGCTGGAGCGGGGTCTGGCGCTCAACCCGCTGATTAAAGCTCGTGGCAATTAAACAAACGCTCCTGGCTCGCCCGTGCCGGGATTCACGCTCAGAACCCCCAGCGCTGGCTTCAGTCATTTGTCATCCACATCACCGAGGTGCTGCTGAGGCTGGGATGGTGCTCCCAGAGTTGTTGTGAAATAGGATCTGTTGTTTTGCAGTAAATTGGAAACTAGAACTCGGGCTTTGATTAATCTTTCTCTGAAACATGGAGGTCATCCCTAACTTCCAGATATTTCTATTCTCCGTGTATATTAATTTCTGGTAGCCTGGGGTTTAATACATATTTCTCTGTTTCATTTCCACAATTAATGGCTCTAAGACAACACAGATAAAAATGCAAATGAGCAACTCATCTTTATGCTTTCCAGCTACATGTTTACAATTGCAGTTACAGTGAGCTTTTAAAGCTGCCCAAACAGCTTTTCCTCCAGATATGAAAATTATAAAGTTACCCTTCTAAATTACAGATTTTAAAAATTGCTGCCATTTTAAATAGCCATATTTTTTATGTTTATTGGAACTCTTTTGAGTATAAATGCAACACAGTCTTTCTTTTTTTGTAACACAGAGTAATACATGATATTAGCATAAAGAGAAGTCCATAGACATATAAATATGTATATATTTTTTTCTTTCCCTCTGCAAAGATTTTAGAGTAGAGACCCATAAAAGTGAGCATTTCTTGCAATGGTTTTCTCTAAATTCTCCTCCCAGATGCACTGCTGAGACAACATCCTGGAATCAAAAGTGAAAAAGAAAGGACAAGAAAACTGTGGATCTTGACAAAACCACGGGGCTGTTACAGCTGCAGCATGATGGGGGCCCTGGGAAATTAAAACTTCCCACTTCTCCCTGAGCTGCATTTCTACAGCTGGCAGTGAGAACTTAATTTCTGGTTATGTGTTAGTTAAAGAGCTAATACAGTGGGGAAGAGTCTGTTCTAACAGGCAGATAAAGTTTCCATTCACCTTCTTGCAGCTAAACCAAGAATTGAACTGGGGCAAATGGAATAAGGAGGTCACAACATTGAAAATCTTCTGCCTTGGGTGGGCTGGGTTTTAAAGGGTTTTTTCCCTGTCCTTTCTGACAAAGAACATTCTAGTGCTGAGATGGGTTGTTATTTATCAATAGATCTTATGGCTACACCTGAAATACAGGGAAAATGTCAGCCCTTGGTGTCCTTGCTCGTGGCAGGGGTTTGGAATGGGGTCATCTCCAAGGAGATATTCCAGTGGTAATGCTAAAAGTTGAGTTGAAGGCAGAAAGAAATGAAAGCACACTGGGAGTGTTTTGGGCTTTTTTTTTTTTTTTTAATAGTCAATTAAGTGGTAAGAAAATAATTAAAGGTAGTAAAAAAGGAAGTGTTGGCTGGGGCAAACAGAGTTTCCTCCCAACTCTCAGCAGGTTTCGATCAAAGAGGAAGAGGCAGGGAATATCCCTGGAGTGACATCCACTCCTCCATGGAGCAGGCTCTCCAGCTCTGGAATTGAGGGAATCAAAGCCAATATTGCATCCTTTTTATTTGTGTTCAGATATTAGTAGGGAATGGGATCAGAACTGACATGGAGGCTGCAGGTACTCTGGCCTGATTTTAGGTTGTTTCTTATCATTCCAAGTGGATATTTCCATGTGGCTTCCACTGTGTTTGTGCTGGCAAGGATCACAGCCTGGTGTTGGGCTGGCACTGAGTTTTTAATCCCCATTTTTCTGCGATTCCATTCATGTTGCAAGATGTCAGAGCTCTGTGTGGTAATGAACAGAGTTCTGCAGAGTTTTTGGTACAGATCCCTCGTCACTTTAGTGGCAGCTGAGCACGGAAAGCTGCACTAAGCACAGGGATTACAGCCACAGTGAAGAGTCTAAATCTCTCCTCTCTTCTCTGATCACATCACTGTGACTGTAATTATATTTCTAGATTATGCCCTACTGTCAGCTCCTACCTGCCTAGAAGAGGGGGTTTGTTTTATCCTTCCTGTTTAGCTGGTTCATGTAGTGGGCTTGGCAATGTCCCTCTGCTGCTCCATCTCAAATTCAACACTTGATACCAATTAACAAATGATGGCACTTTCATTCATATCTTACTTTTGCTGTTTGAAGGATAGGAGGTGTGCTCTGAGCTCTTTCTCTTGCATTCTCAAAATAAAATGCTCTCAAGCCACGTTTATCTGAGGGTTTCCTTTGCAGCACAGCCTCTGAGGGAGCAGTGGCTGGGTTTGGGGCAGGTTTCTCCTGGTGTGGCAGTGCCTGTGGGCAGGGGATGCCCTGGCAGCAGAGTTCTCCTGACACCCTCCAAATTTAAAGTATTTTGGCACGGCAGGCTTGGAACTCCATCGTTTGTCTTGTGTTTCTCACCGGGTTTGCTGTCCTTTGATGAGATAAAGCCTGTTCCACTCGCTTGGCTGAGATTTATCCTGCTGAAATCAGGCTCCCTGCTGTTAATGATTTACTCAGATCCCTTTTCACCATCAAGGGATCCACACTGCAGAGTAATCTCTGCTTTTTTTGAGCTTGGCAAAACCCTGGTCCTGGGGAATTCAGTTCCTGCTTATCAGGAGGAAGAAAGGGGAAAGGTGCAAAGCCCCAAATTTGTGGCAATTCACCTCAGTGCCACAGATCTGCAGTGGCTGTTTGCAAGGTGGGAGAGAGAGGAAACAAACAACACAAACAGACACTTTTGGTTTTTTAAATAAGGCTTTATCAATAGAGGAATCTTTTTTTTTTTTATTTAGAAGAATGGTTAGAGATCCTGAAAATGATGCCTTATTATATTTACTGTGGTATCTACTGCATATTATCCTTTCCTTTCTATCTTTGGGTTTAACAGGGCCATCTGTCAGAAATATTGGTAATAGAGAAATACACTGGATAAGGCAAAAGTAATTACTCACTTTCCTTTGGTCTGATTTACAACAACTTAAATCAAATGAAAGAGCAAATAATAAAGTTCCCAGGTGAAATCTGAGTGGTTTTGGTATCATCTTTCCCCGAGTATGCTTTGCAGAGTATAATTTTTAAACTTTAAACCTAGGAGGAAATTCCATCTCCTTGGATGGACTTTTGGAGAGAGGAGTTCTGGAATGAAGTCAGTGTTTCTGCTTGAACTCTCCTTCCAGCTTCTGTTTGTTTGGGAATATTTGGATATTTGGGATGTGTTTTGCACACAAATTTGAGACAATAGAATGTAACTACTAAAATTTACTTTTCTTGTTATTCTACATGCACCATCACTGGTAATAAAACCCCAGCTACAGAAATATTTAACAATAAATGGTCTCCAGGCATTAAGCAGAGAAATCCAAAGCCACCGAAGCAATGAGAGATATTTCTATTTAGAGTTTTTTTCTGTCAGTAGAACATGGTGGATACAATTTTAATGACCTTTCTTTGTAAATAACCTAATTACCTCAATGAACTGACTTTGTGAACAGAACTATTTTTGTCTGGGGGAGTGGAAGGGAAATCAGAACAGGAAAGAGGACATTAAGTTCATTTTGGGTACACACATCTATCTGCAATTTCATTGTTCCAGCTCCAGGTTTTTTTTTAATTTTGTGAGGCATTGGGTCTCTCACCCTTCTGCAATTGCTGTTTGCATTGCTCCTTTTCTTTCCTGACTTTCAGCGGCAAAATAATTTTTTTTTTTTTTTGTATTTCCTCTGAAGGTTTTTGTTCATAAATTTGCAAAATATCATTAAAATTTGGTATAGGAAGCAAGATAATTTTCACTGTTTCTTTCTAACCAGTCTTTAGCCTCAAAAAACGCCACAATTTGGATCTTTCATGAAGTCTGCTGGAGATTGTGCAGCTTTTATACAAATTACCAGTGGCTCGAATCTTCAATAATTCCACAGTGTTTTTCTTCCATGGAGCCTTTGGATGTGACAGATTGCAGTCCCTGTCAATAAAGGGACACTTCATGGTGGTGTCCAGTGCTCTGACAAGGGGATTTTTTTCTGTGGGAACACACTGGGTAATTTTTCAGTCAGGATCTGTAATAACAGTGAAAAAGAAACTGCGTCATTGGAGGCATTGCAGGAACAGCCTGGAGCCTGTGCCCACCCTTTTTAATCTTTAAATGAAATTAGTTGAGGAGTTACTTCATTTTGGGGTATTTGAGAAATCTCCCCCTTTAGAGGAAATAAAAAAAAAAAAACATTTATTTTGCCATTGAATGGGAGGGTTTGATGGATACATGAATAAAGTTGGACATCCTTACTTTTAAAATTTTCGTGTTAAAACAGGTTCTGCCACTACTCAGGCAAAATAAACCATCGAGGCTCCAACAGCCTGTGAGGCAGAAAAGAATGGATAAGGCAAAATCACATGTAAAATGATATTAATATGCCTACAAAAATCATATCAAGGGAAAGAAAATACTCTACAGTAAATTTTTTTGGTAGATGTCATATTGGATCTAAAGATAAGATTTGCACTTATTTAAACACACTTAGGAATCAGATTTTGAGATAAGATATTGTTTAATAATATTAATAGAGATAAAATATTGCTATCTCATTAGGGTGGAGGTAATATGAGCTAGCCTAGAATAAATAATTCAAAAATATTTCATTATCATAATTTTATTTAATATTTAAAAACAAATTGTATAACTTGGAACTATTTTTCAACAAATTTATTCTGGAGAATTAACAATGTTTTTCTGGAGGCTTAACCACTTTTTTTCCCATTTCTACCATTGAAATACTGCCCGAGAGTTCATGTTTTATTCCTGCTGTGCCCAAAGATAAGTGGGAATGGTTTCTGGGACCAGGCAGGCTCGGGCTCACTCCTGGTTTCAAGGACTGACACTCACCCTCCCCGTGCCACAGGGACAGGGGACAGAGCTCTGCTCCTGCTGGGTGTCCCTGATGTCTCTGTGACAGTAAAATTTCCCCTTTCATGATGAAAATCCCCTTTAAAGTAAAAGACAACTGAGGCAAACAAAAATAACTCCATCATGAAAGCAGCAGCAGAAGATGTGCAGCAGCTGTTTGCTACTGAGCCAAACCAGCCTGAAAAAACCCCAATTTTTATGCCCACATGTAGCTCTTTTTAATTATCCTATTACTTTAATCACACCTGCTGGCTGACATCCCACTCTGTGCATCCAAGCCTTGCCAGAGAGAAAAGTTGACTGGAGGACATAAAATCTGATTTTTCGGTGCCATTACCTATTGTTCCTGTGATACTGAGGCTCTATTGAGCTGGTGCTGGGGAGAAAAAAAAAAAAGAAAATATTTCTTTGCTCTTCTGGATGGGAGCTTGGTGGACTTGAAAGTGACAGGTCCTAAAATCTAGAGACCCTTAAACCTATTTCTGACTGAAGGAACAAGAGAGAGATAGTGACAATTAAACAGCTGGGTTGGTTTGGGTTGTTAGGTTGTTGTTGGGGTTTTGGGATTTTTTTTTTTCTTTTTTTTTTTCTCTAATCCAGCACATTCTCTCTTAAAGCTATTCCATTTCCTCTAAATCCCCAACAGATCATTTGGGCTTTAGGGACTTGACTCAGGGCAAGCCACTTCCACTCTGTGTCTGTCTTTGTCATCTGCTAAGTGGGAATAAGAAAATTTTTCAAGGATTTTTGCTTTCTTGAGAGGAGGTGGAAGCAGTGATGTATTCATTGCTGCCATAACCTGCTTTGCAAATCCTGAGCCCCTCTGGGAGGGAGAAGGGAATTCAGGCACCCTCCCAGCAATTTGCTGAATTTAACCATTTTTTATATATTAAAATCTGAACAGCAGTGGCAGAGCTTAGGACAATGGAGACAGAAACTTCTTTATTGCCACAGCTCCTCACAAAACCCATTTCACAAAAGCTTTTATCAGGTTGGTGTTTTCACTCCTGGAAAACTGAGTTTGTTTTAATTGGTTATTTCTGTTGGGGGACAATTAATTTATTCCTCTGTGGGAGTTTCTGGTGCTTTCAAAGCTCTGACTGGAGTGAACCAGAGAAGGAACCTGTAAAACCCCAAATATTTGTGTAGTGCAAATGTACCAGTCTGGAAGGTCCTGGCCAAGAAAAGCAGGCAGGATTTTTGCCTCTGGAGAATGGTTCTTGGATAACACAGAACTGAAGAGGGAGCTGGGATGCTCAGCTGGAACCAGTGCTCATTTTAATGCTCTGATACGATATTCTTATTCCTTAAACTCAGAATTTCTGCTCCAAATATCAATGATATTACACCAAATGGGAATAAAAGAAGGGGAAATCTTCATGTGAAGCCAGAGTAGCTAATTAAGGCAGATCATTAGGGAAAGGGTGGGGAAAGGAGTAAATTATTGGGGTGTTTTATCCAGAGTGCCACTGCAGTCATTTGGCTTAAATTTATGGATGTCAAATAGTTATTTAATTTTTTCCTTAGCAGTGAACCATCTATTTTGACTGATTTTTCACTGTAGGGTCTCACTAAGTTTCGGGTGGTCAGGAAAAAACCTCTTGTTGCAAACTACAAAAGAAATCACCCTTTAAACAAGAGAGTGAGAGAGAACAGAGATGTAACACACATGGGCTGAAACTGCAAAGGAAGTGAAGGGATTCCTGTGAATTACATGAATACATGGATGGATTTTAACTTTCCTATAAAAAATAAAGTTGCAAAGCAGTTTTTAGCACCTCAGTTCATGTGCAGGGTCCTACCTGCACTTTGTTCAACAGCCTCGATTATTTCAAACCTGGAACAGCTTTACAAACCTGGAATATACAGAAGGCTGAATGCTGCAAACAGCTTGAAATGCTGCTGAACTCGTGCTGGTGCAATAACAACTCCTTCAATCTGGATCTGGGATGTTTCTACACAGGGATACTTCGGAATATGTTTATTGGAAATATTCTGGAAACAACAATGGAAGTGTTTTCTGTAAGCAGTGCAAAATCACCTCGTTCTTTTCCTCTGTTTCCGTGAAATCATCCCTGATACACCACTGAATTTGGAATTTTAAGGATAAGATTTTGGCTCTGGTTTAAGGTCTTGGCACAGAATGCAAGGAAAAATGAAACACAAATGGGAGCATCGTGCCCTCATTCCTTCCATGCTGCTGCCACTGGTGTTTTCCGTGATTTCATTAATGCAGAAGAGCCTCAGTTTCTCCACACACTCCAATTTTAGTGTCTTTTTTCTGCTCAATGCTCCTTATTTCTCTGCCCTTGCCCAGCAGCAGAAAGGAGCCACTGGTTCACTACAGTGAGTGGGGTAACACAAAGGAAGCAAAAACTCCTCATTTTTCCTGGCTGTGGCACTGGCAGGGTTGGGAATTGTGGATTTCTGAGCCAGAGCAGAGCTCCAGACACACCTGAGCTGAGTCACCGGGGCATCCCAAAGGGCTTAGTCCCATCCTGTTTGAATATTTAATAATTCCATGAAATTAGCATAGATTTCGGAAGGGAGCGAAGGGAATTAAAAATTGCCTCCAAAAATTACGGCGCAAATTAGCTGATCCTCTGAATATCCTGGCATAATTAGAAACCAATAAGAACTGGAAAACAAATGTCAGCCTCAGCTGGAGGTGTCAGGAGGAAGTCATCAGCCAGCACTCTTCTTTCCTTCCCCCAATCCAAACAGCAGATGAGGTTATCCCTAAAATAAACAGGGCCCATCTGCTGCCCTCAAATTCACTAAAGAGGGAAGGTGAAAACTGGAATGGAAGAGATTCAGGCTCAGGAGATGTTGGGAAGATGGAGAATCAAGAAGCTCCTCAGGACTGAGGCCTTGCCTGGATCTGTTCCTTCCTCCTTCCAGCAAGGAAATTTTGGTAAAAGCACCATCGTGGGCCTCTTTCCTCTGTGGAAATTACAACTCCATGGCTGTGGGGGAAAGGGAGGAGAAAACCTTCTGCAGGTGACCTTCAGGGACTCGTCCTTTGGACCTGGAGCCTCTCCACGTCCTGGAAGGAGGAGCTTCCACTGGTGCCAGCAAAGGAGATGCTGGAGTTGGGAACTTCCAAAATATCCGTGGGTAAACTGCTGCTGAGGAGCCCTCTGAGCCTGGGTGAGCAACCCGACAGCTCAAACCCTAAACCAGAGGCAGATTTAATCCAAATATAAATTTGACACAGAATTGAAGGGTGGGGTTCTTAGCATGGTCAGAAGGAAGAAATATCTACTCATAGTTTTATTTTTAAATAGAATATAATTATATAGAGTTAAGTTTTGTTTTTAAATTTAATTTCACAGGCAAGTTTTGCATTACAGGAAGAAAAAAAACTCAACCAAAACCCAACCTCAACCCCAACTGAGTGGGAAAAAATCCCCAAACAACCAACCCAAAGCTAAAGCTGGAGGAAAAAAAGTTGAGGTACCAAGTTTCAGTAAACCACATTTCCCTCATCTGGTTTCTCTCCAGGATTTATTGGTCCCCAGAAAAAAATTAATTTAGGTGAAATTATGCAGGACTAAACAAACTTTGCTTCCAAAAGCACAAACACTTCGAAAGGTTTTTCCTTTTCCTGATTTCAACAAGACTCAAGGAAAGAGAAAAAAGTGCTTTCTCTGAACTATGAAAGCAGAAATTCTTCTTCCTTTCAAATTTGGGAGCTCATTCAACATCAATATCCTTTGTACATCTTAAAAGCTTCCCAAGCCATGAGCACGTGCAGAATTTACAGGAGGAATTACCACCCCCACTTTATTTTTCCTTGTGTTTCCTAGAAAATTCAGCTTAATTGGTTCACTTTTTCAGCATTGGAATTTTTTCCTGCACTCTCTGAAATTAATAGCAAATAATGTAATTCCTACATTTGAAGTTTAATATTTAATTAATGAGGAATAGTATTTTTTAATTTATGCAAAAAAATACTTTCCCTATCCACAAAGAAACCCCAGTTTTTGAACTTCAATTGGAAAATCTAACAAATATTTTCAAGTTTCTTTTAATTTACTAAGTCAAGTGTCTGTACAGATTTGTGATTTATTTAAAATCTGGATGAAGCTTTTAGAGCTTTATTTCAATGCAATTATTGGTTCTTTGTGCTTCAATAACAAAGAACTGGAAACTGTTCAAGTTCTCCTTATCTTTTCAGGAACAATAAAGATAAACAGAAACTGGACTATTCCTATAATTTTTACTCTTTCTATTATTGCAAAGCTCAAATTCCACATGAAATGCTTCAAATTGAGGCAGATAATGGGAGGCTGAGTTTACCTCTAATTTCTCATAAAAACCTGATCGATTCTGCTGGATCTCCTTTTAACTTGTCAGGAATTTTTGCAGCTGGGTAATTGCAGAAGTTCTTGCCCAATCTTGTATCTGAAAAAACCCTAATCCCTTGTATTTATTGAGTGCTTAGTTATATTTACAGGATTTTGGTTTTCAAACAAAAATTTCATATATGCTTCCAGGTTTGGAAATCCATATTTTTTCCCCTCTTTTCATGAATGTGGAGCTCTATTTTCCCCCAGTGATGTATGAGCTTCATGGGGGCACAGTAAGGACAAATCAATGAGCCAGGTGTGCACAGTGAATCATCAGGGGCTTAAAACTGCCTCAAGATATATTAACTCAGGGTGAGTTATGCATGAAAATCTCCATTCTCCTAAATATCCGTCAGCATGATCTCTGGATAATGGAAAATTACCACTTCTGTAATCCTTATTCCATATAATAGGACTGGGGCCAAATTTATGAAGTCCTGTTGGGTTTTAATGCGATGCTTTGTGCCAAAACTGTGTAGAACTTTAGAAAAATATCGACTGAAAGAAGCCTTGGTCTCTGTGTTCCAGAAACCAAAAACACAACTGGCACTTCACTGCAGCACTGAGGGAAGCAGGCCAAAAAAAGCCATATTCCACAAATCCTGTTTCCTACATATTCCATTCCTGCATGAAGCTCAGGAAAACCTCATAGACACTCATTTATATGTGCGAGTAAATCAAATAAATGCCATTTTTTTGCTGTTAGTTTTCTCTTACTCTTTGGCTACAACAATTTTTTGCTCAGGAATTTTCATAAGATCACAGAATCCCAGAATGGTTTGGGTTGGAATGGACCTTAAAGCTCATCCAGTTCCAACCAGGGACACCTCCCACTGTCCCAGGCTGCTCCCAGCCCCAATGTCCAGCCTGGCCTTGGGCACTGCCAGGGATCCAGGGGCAGCCACAGCTGCTCTGGGCACCCTGTGCCAGGGCCTCACCTCCCTCACAGGGAGGAATTCCTTTCTAGAATCCAGCCTAAATCTCCAAGCTTGCCAATGAATCCAGCTTTTCCATTCCTTCCTGAAATATCTTTTGCACTTGTCTTCCTATGCTTTGTACGGAGGACGAAATAATTCTTTTGCTTTAAAATGCTGTGAGGTTTTTTCCCTGAGAGCTGCATGAGGAGCAGGAGAATTCCTCGTTATCCTCAGGACCAAGAACATTCCCAACAGCTCCTCAGGGACCACCTCTGCCCTCGGACAGGGAGGCCCCAAAATCTCCATTTAACTTTAGGAGCCCAGATCTGACTGCAGCATTTTTTTCTGTCCTTGAAGGAAAAGACAGCACCATCTGCTGTGTCTACAAACCTCCTACTTTAGGAACTCTCAGAGTTCTGAAAATCAGGATAAAAAGAATTAAATTCAGTAGCCACCTAAAGGTTAAATTCATGTAAAGAAGTGCAACATCCCTTGTCTTAAATCCATTTAAAATCCTCCAAATGTGGCTGTGGCAGGACTTAATGCACAGAGCTTATAAAGCTCTGAAATAAAAGGGAATTTCAGCACCTGTAGGAACCTGCATTTCTCAACTATTACATATCAGTGTGAGGGGAATTCTGTGGAAATCCTGAAGAGCAACAACACCTGAGGGAAAGAATGAGGGGAATGAATGATGCTGCACCATCAGAAAGGAAAAGGAAACGTTTCTGGAGGGAAACTCTCAGTCCACCACTAAACCTGGTCCACAAGTGCCACATCCACACTTTTTTTGACATTCTGGGCATGGTGATTCCACTATTTCCCCGATCAGTCTGTTCCAATTCCTGACCACTCAGTGAGGAAATTTTTCCTAGCAAGTGTGTCCTGTAAGTGGAAAATTGATGGAAAGGGGAGGGTGAAACTGTGCCGATGTCTGGTGGTGATTCCCACATTTCTCAGCTCCCAAGGATGTGGAACCCCTGGAAGGAGGGGGTGGTTGGTCCTGGTTTTCTTTGGAAGAGCTCAACCTCTGCTGGGAACCTTCCTTGGAGCATGAAACGTGAATGGATCCATTCCTTTGATTACACTGCAAATTTAACCAACTATTCCAACATCCCAATGCCCACCTTGAAGCTTCAAAGGAGGAGAAAACTGATTTAAGCTGCAAGAAACAACAAAATTCACAGTGTGCATCATGACAGCAGAGAAATTTAGCATTTCCTTAAAACCCAGGGAAGTTAACACTATTCCCTGACTGAAGCTGGGTAAAACCCCGGATTTTTATCAAGACACTCATTATAGTTGCATATTTTAAATTATAATTTCAGGGAAGGTATGGTTGATGTAAGTGAAACCCAAAAGAAATGCTACATAGGGTGCAAAAGAACAACTGAAGCTTTTCTTAAAAATCAGCTTTTGTGCTCATAATGTGATAAAAGAACCTGCTGGTGGCAAAAGTTTCTTTTTAAAATATGCAGAGAATATTTTAAAAATAATATTTTTAAGGCAAGAAGGAAGTCTCAATGTGAAAGTTGTTCCTGCTCTTTGGATACCCAATATTACTCGTGCAAGCGAGCAGATAATTTATAAATTTAGAGAAGAAGGAGTTTTACATGAAAATGGTATTTTTAGCTGAACTTTGGCATTAGAATGTTATGTTAAATTCTCAAAGTCCTTAAAATATGGAGAGTGCAAGAAAATATTAATCTGTTTACTTTAATTTTTCAAATATATGAGTCACAGTCACATATTTTTGTCTTTTGTGCCCATAATTTTGAGTAGCTTTAAGGATTTGTGACTAATACAGGGCATGACTGTCATTCTTTTTTCCCCTCAGTGTTAAATATGTGTTTATATTTTTAAAGCCTGTTTTCACAATTTGTTCTACATTTTCCCGGAGTTCTGCTCTGAGTATCTTTTTTCTGCAGTTGCTCGGTGTTTTATTTAAAGACATCTAATAAAGAGCATGGAGTCAAGGTTCTCACACTGCAGGAATATCAGACTTTAAACAAATGTCTTTATCACCCTTTTGCAGCGAACCTTCAACTAAACAGATGAATATTTGATCCAGTGTTAAATTAAAAAAATATTTGTAGAAGTGTTTATAATGTATTCCCTTCCCTTTCCCAAGTGCCATGAAAAACAATTCAGGTTTCGAGAGAGCCAGGAATGAGAGTTTGAAGAATATTATGCAAATGTGAGCATAACTATGAATCTTCTTCAACATTTGCAGTCCTGCTGCTTGTGATTTTAGCCACTGAGGGGAGAAATACAGCCTGGCTCCGGCCTTGGCTGCCTCCATCGTTTTAAATCCTGCGAGGATAGAGGCAGTGATCCAACAATAAAACCTGCCTCTTCCTCTCACTTTTTCTCTCTGAATTATTAATAATTATTGTCAGTTTTTACGATTCAGTCAGTCCTTAAAATAAGGGTGGTTCTCACTGGGGATCTGCTCCATCTCCTCCCTCAGCTGTGGGAGGCTCAGGGCTCTGCCTGGTGCCTGGCACACCCTGAGTGCTCTTGAAACACAAAATCTCCTGTTCCAAAATCCTAAATCTTCATTTTGCTGGAGCCAGGCTGTGAGAAAGAACTGACAGTGTTGTTCCATCAGAGTTTTGGGATACGTAGGACGTGCAGGTGGCTTTCAGGGCAGCCTGCTGTTGGCATCAGCAGGTTTGGTTGGCTTGGATGCTGCCACAGATGAGGATTCTGGATATCCAGAGCCTTGGCATCCCCGTGCTGCTGCTGGGCACCTGAGCAGCACAGGAGCTGTGTGGCACAGGAGGCGTTTCCGAGCTCCTGCAGGGGAGCTGCACATCCAGAGGTTCCAGAGATTATCCCCCAAATCCGACTGGGGTGTGGAAGTATTCGGCTGTGTGCTCCTTATGGGAGCCTGGCTCTTCTGCAGGCACAGGGTTGCATCTTTTCCATGCCTAAAAAAACAGGTAAAGTCCAATGGACTTCATGCTGGAAGCTCCAGGACACTGGAACTTTTCATTTTCCTCCTCCTTGGCACAGCTTGAAGTGTTTTCTCAGTCATTGGGAGGAGGTGATCCCACCAGGAACTGCTTCTTGTGGAAGTGTTGATCTGCTGACTGTGGCTGTGGCTTCTCCAAGATTTCCTCAGGCATCCATGAGGCATTTTGATGCCTTGAGAGGCTCCCTAGAAACAGAGACTGGACAGGAATAAGGGAATAAAGGTCGGGATTTATTGGAAAGGCCTTCAAAGGTGCACCCTGGGAGCCAAGGGCTACATCCAAAAATGGACCCCAGGATGGACAACGAATCACGAGTTCCACACACCTTTATGGGTTCAGTTCATTTGCATATCAGCATAAATTCACAAATTAAAACTTCAGTTTAGATGTAATTCAGATGTGATTTCTCCAAGCTCACCCCCCTTCCAAGATGTTGGTTACACATTTTTGGGCCCAGGACAGCCTGGGTGTCCTTGGAGAGCAGGCCCAGAGAGGTTTGTGATGAGCAGAGAGCTGAAGTCATCAGGCTACAGAAACTTCAGAGTTACAGACTAGGCAATACAGGATTTGAAAAATATAAAAGTTAAAACCTGAGGCATCGATTTCCCTCACTCTTGTCCAAGCTCAGTGCACAGTGTCTGGCGCAGGCTGCAATTCTGCACTGAAAGCTGGTACTACCAAAATCACATTTCTGATTATTGTAGAATAAAGAGGCTTCTTATGAATCCTTTTGTGTGTATTTTCTTGCATTAATGACCTGAAATATTGCAGATCAGCTGGATTTTCTGCATTCCAGGGTTACCTTGGCCTGTGAGCTGCCCAAACACTGTAGATATTTTAATGTGCATAAACCCCACAGATGTTGGTGTTGTGTTACTCAAGTTTATACTGAGACATAAATTGAGATAAATTTGCCTTGTCCATGCTCTGTTTTTAGACACAGATTGTTTACCAAATTGCTACAAACATAAACAGACAACTTTGACAAGATGATAAAGCATCATCTTGGATTAACTTTCCCACCTTTTTCACCCTGTTCAGTCCTTAAAGGTTTTGTGAAAACACTTCTGAGCCTTCTCTTATTGAAGGGAGCCTGACAGCAGCTCCCAATGGCTCCCAAAAGTAGCGAACCAGGAATGTGCATTTAAAACTGGCACAGGTACTTTGCTTTCCCTCAGTTGCTCCCTCTCCAAAACTCAGCAGCTTGAAAAACTGCGATGGAATAGAATCATGGAATATCCTGAGCTGGTAGGGACCCACAAGGATCTTCAATTCCAACTCCTGGCCGTGCACAGGACACCCCAACAATCCCACCCTGTGCCTTAGAGTTGCTTTTTTCCTTTGAAAATGCAGTTGGTAAGTCCTCACACATCCTCAGCAGAAGCCGGGGCCTTATTTCCCGTGAATGAGGATCATCATTCAGATGGTATCTGTGGTCTAGAGCAATTCTTTATTGCCCTTCCTTCACCTGGCACGTTGTTTTTGGGGCTACTTGATATTCTGCTACCTCTTGGCATCACAGAGAATGTCTCATAACCTTATTTCTGTGGCCCTGAGAATCAGACCTTGTGCCCCAGGATATTTAAAGTTCTTAGGCCGTTGCAATGAACAGCTTCCTCCTGAGAGGAAGAGGAGGGATGGAGACTGATCTGATCTCCCTGGTGCCAGGGACAGGACCCAGGGAGGGGCTGGAGCTGTGTCAGGGGGTTTAGGCTGGATTTTAGGGAAAGGTTTTTTCTCCAGAGGGTGCTGGCACTGCCCAGGCTCCCCAGGGAATGGGCACGGCCCCGAGGCTGCCAGGGATGCCCAGGGTGGGATTTGGGGTGTCTGGGCAGAGCCAGGAGCTGGACTCTGGCCCTTGTTGGTCCTTTCCAGCTCAGGTTACTCCAGAATTCCATGTTTCCAAAAGCTTAGGCATGACATCATCTCAGAAATGCGTGATGAACTTGAGGTGAAGTGGAGCGGAGTCCTGTGAGAGCAGAGAAAGGAGAGGAGGAATCAGCCCTGAGTGCCCTGGCAGGCCCAGCTCACCCTGTGGTGGCACCTCGAATCTGTCACTTCAGAGCAGCAGGGGACAGGGGCTCAAACAGCCGCCAGAAACACTTCCAGCACTTCCCATCTGAAATCAGCTTTATTTTCTCTACACCCACCTCGGCTGGAAACGCTGTGGGACCACAGGGGAAGCACCTGCGAGGAGGGAGGAGAGGGGTTATGAAAGGCCTTGATGGAACTGCAGCATCAAAGTAATAATTATTTCATTTTAGTCGTGTGTGGAAATGATTTACCAGCAGGTCTTCAACAAAAAAAGCTCCTGCCCTCAGTGCACACACTCCTGGGTGCTTGCAAACAGAATGCTGCTTGCCTCATGAGCTCACAATGCAAAGAGAACCTGTTACAAATTCAGTCAATGATCCAACAGGAAATTAAACCTTTTAAAAATGGATGAACCAATGGACCAAATGTAACGGAAGAAAATGCACAAAATGGGAAGAGTGAATCATTAACTTGATTTAAATATGATTTTTTTCTTTTTTTGGCAGTACGGCACCAAGGTCTGACATGATTTCCTCTTTCAAAAATACAGCAAGGTGGGAAAAGAATCGGAATTAAACTTTGCAAAGATATAATTTTTCTTTTAATTAGAAAAAAAACTCGGTGTCATAGGAGGTAGGAGAAAAATATCAGAAAATATTTAAACCTGTGAATCTCAGTTTAATATAAAGTCACCCTTTTCTATGACCCTGAGGAGGAAAGGAGTTGTTCTTTTTCTATAACATTTAATTATATGCAAGGATAGGAAAGATGGAAGAAAAATCTTTTATTCTGAATCTGAAGAATTCAGAGCGAGCCAAAAATGCCAATTATTGCATGATTCTCACTCCCAGACCACAGCACTGGGATCTGATTTACAGAACCTGGCTGTCAGCATGATTTAAGGATGATGGTGCTCTCACTACAAATAATATCCTATTTTTTAAAGAAAAAATTCATCGTTATTTGCAGAAAAGGTCCTTCACATGAACACACACCCCCTGCACATCAGGTCATGAAAATTTCAGTGGTAGTAGTTTGGTTTAAGGCATTTGGGTTTTTTTTTTAAAGTTGCTTTTAAGTTTTCCTTTCCTTTTTTGATTCACACCCCGTTTTCTCTGCCCATATGAACATCACTTTTGGGAGGTCTTTTCCTCCTCCATCAAAAGTTTTGCCCAATTTCATTTTTAGAGAGGTAGGAATGCAAGGAAGGAGCTAAAGCATCATCTGTGTGCTTCTGAGGGGAGTGGTTCCATCCACGGGAGCAGGAAAACAAATATTTCCTTGCTAAGGATCTATAGGAGGGATGGGGATAAAAATGGCAAAATACAATAATTTTCTGAGCCACAGTGGTCAGTGGAAGTGGGATAAAAGCTCATTTTGGGAACGTTCTCCATGTCTGATTTGTGATGTCCTCTTTGGCACTTATTTAGGTGATAGATTGTGGAAAACACCTTTGTTTGAGTGGAGCTCTTCACGTTTTGTCACACGTACCCAGACTAACAGGACCAGGGTGGGAATAATTAGAAAGCCACGTTTTAGGAGAGCTTTTTAGGCACCTCTTTGCCTCGAAAGCTGATGAATTCACTGACAAAGAGCAGATTGAGCAGGGCACCGGAGTAAATCAGGGAATGGGAGTCACTGGCAGTTCTGGGAAGGGGAACCCAAGGCTGTGTCCTGCTGGGAGCTGCTCCATCCCAGGCCCTCTGAGGAGCTGCTGCTGTTCCCACTGGGATTATTCTGCAAACGAGGCACAGCCCTGCATTTTCCAAGCCATAAACACGGGGATGCAGACAAATCCTATTAGCAAATAACAGGATTTGTGCTTGCACTGTACCTCCTACTCACCACCTTCAAAATTTACCCCATGCTGGCTGCACTGTTGTTCTGCATGAAATCAAGTGAATTAAAACCCATTTAAAAATCAGCTAAAAACCCCCGTCGGATTGTACTGAAGTGTGAATAATGATTCAACATCATCAGCTGTGGTTGCCATAAGAAACAAGATTTCATAAATCTATAAAGTGTAGAAGAGACAGACATGCCACAAGCAACATTAATCTACTAAAATGATAACCAAAATGGGATCTTGTTTTCAGTGCTGGGATTGTTACTTTTTTTTCCCCCAGCTCCTATGGTTTCTCAGCAAATCAACAAAAGCAGCTGTCTGCATTCCAGCTGTAAACCTAAACAGTCTTCAGAAGCCTGAAGGCTCAATCTGATTTACTGTATTATCCACCCTTTGTTAATAGTCATAAATGATTTGTTTCTTTTGGAGAAAACCAAGAAGAACTAGAAATAAAGGAATTTTATCTGAGTCATAAGTCACTTCCTATCACAGTCAGAAATTCCATACAGAAGACAAAATTTGCTCTGAATATTTGCAGTGTTTAATATTTTAGAAGTCCTAGCATATCACTTTGGGAGAGCTGTGTATAAATTAGCATGAACACAGAAAATGTTTATTTTATTAATAAAAAAGTAGAGCAAGCAAGTAGAGTAGCAGTGCTCCTACAAACCGACTCGCTGAATTTTAAACAGAAATCTCTGTTTTCTTCACCTTATTCCTTATTTGTGTGATGAGGATAAATCAGCACAGCCCAAGCAGGTCAGTGGGTGATCCAGGCACCAAGACAAAGCGCTGTGTGACACGTTGTCAAGAGGAAAATCAGGCTGATGAACATAGGGAGACATAAACTTTGAAATGCAATAAAACTTGTCAGGAAGGAAGCAGAACTGAGGGTGCTTTGTGCAGTCCTTGACAGCCGTGGCTTCCAGGAAAACCTCGTGTTGGGATCTGCATAAAGCTGGGAGCAGAGCAGAGTAACCAGAGCAGGGGTGTGATGAAGTGCCTGGCAGATTCCCTTGGAAGTGTTTGGATAGGGAGAAAGATGGTTCTGGAGTAAAGGATAACCCACTGAGCTCTTTTCTACATCTAATAAACACCTCTGGAGAGGAGCTGGGCTTTGGAAGGGGTATTTGTATGTTTGAATACAAATGTGTTTCCTGATGTTTTCCATCCTTCCAGTGGCGTTGGGTATTTGACAAAGGCTTCCAACAATGCTTGGGATAAAACACAACTGCCCAAACTTTCCTTTCACTTTCATAATTAAAAAGGGTTGCAATTAGATAAGATTACTCTTTTCTGCATGCACTAATAAATTTAGGACACTGAGTGTCTCAAACCATTATTAGGGCTTCAGGTAAATAAACACAGACACTTCATCAAAAGCAGGAACAAACTGAGACTGAAGGAGTTAGGAACAGAATTTAATTTAATTGCCTTTATTTCGTTTCCATTGCTTTCATACTTGGTTTCTTTTTCCTTGCATAAGGGCATGTTCCTACACACAGTGCCAGCCAAGGCACTGCAGGCAGGGTGGTTTGCACTGCACACCCGTGCAAAAACTGGATTTAAAGCCAAGCATGGCACTGCAGGTGAGCCCGTGCTGCAGTGCACTCGGGTTTTATTGGTGCCTGACTGTTATTGGAGCCTGCAAAGGACCTGGTTGATGTTACATGGATTCATGGAGGGTGTTCTTGTTTCTGTCAGATCCGGGGTGAAACCTCTCCTTGTGGAATGCCTGCACAACTCAAATAACTCCTGTTTGTGTCAGCTACTCAAATGTTAATACCAGGCTGTGTTCTACTCACACCTGAACATCAGTTTTTGATGAGTAGGAGCCTTCCAAAATCTGAAAACTATCCTTGATTTCCACAGTTGGATCAATATATTCAAATATTTTGTTTGGGTAGCTTACATCTTCCTGCTTCAGTTTCCTTTTTGCCTTCCCCTCTTAATTCTTCACCTCCCTTCCCCTTAAACCTTGTGTGAAATTAGACCAAAAAAAATATTTAGGGATGAGAAGTGCCCTCATCTGACTGTAAAGTCCATAGAGTGGGCTGATAGAGCAAGATAAATAACCATAAGTAAATGTAAGGACACGTTTAGGGGCTTGATTTTTAATGGTGTTCTCTTACAGACACCTGTCCTGGTTAGTTTGCAAGATAAACAACATAATAAGATCTAGCAAGGAACTAATTTTTATATGAAATGTGAATCTGGGAAGTTTGGGCAGGCTGACAATATTGAAAAACTCATGGGCTTTCATCTGCTAAAGGCTCTGTTGATTATTTGATATTCTTGAGTGTCCAGTTGTAATAATGTGAATCCTGGTTGATATCCTACAGTTCTTCTGTGGCTCTCCTCGACAGCAAATGGTGCTCCTGCTCAGCAACTTGGAGAATCTAATTTATGTATGTTCATTATATGTTTGTCAAAAAACACAAACTTTATTCATGAAGCTTAGCTTTCGCCCATGATTACTTTAGATGAACAGGCTTTCATTATGTTGTAAGAAATAAATCCTTTTAAAGACTTAAAACCAGTGCTCCTCAGATCCAAAATTATTAATTCTCCTACTTAAGGAAGTAGAGCTTTCCTTAAGCTCGTGTGAATGCCACAGATAAATGATTAACATTGCCTTTTGCATAATTGCAGGGCCAGGTGAAGTGCTTCCATATATATTTCATTTATATAAAAGGTGTATGAATCCATACATTGCGTTTTAAAGGTAAAAACAAATGAGAGCTGCAGCAGGCTGGCACAGAACGAATTCTGCTTTGCATTTTGGAAGGGCTGTAAATCACTGGAGCTCTGCAGTCAGAGTTTATGATTTCCATCAAAGAGCACGAGGGACATATTTCACTGTAGTCTATCCATTATTCTGCACATACTTGAAAAGAGAAACTCAAACAAAGCTCTCATTAGGAAACATTGACAGAGGAGCAGCAGAGAATTCATTTACTGGGACATGGTGCTACAGCAAAGCGGGCAGCCAGAGCCATACATCAGAGTGCCCTGGGATGGGGCTGAGCAGGAGATGTGCATCGAGACAGGCTTTTTGTACAGCTCTTCCAACGTTCCTGTTTGTTCTGATTCCTGGGAGCAAATGAAAATTTATGGCTGAGGTGTCGGGGGCTGGGAGGGCTGGCTGCTCCTGCAGGAACAGGACCCGTGGCAGGAGGGCAGGGGCACTCCTGGGGCAATCAAAAGTCAAAAATCAAAGTGAAGGGGCAGCTCAGGGAGGATTCGAGTCAAGAACAGCCCCAGGGGTGAGAAGCAGGGTCAGCCACGTCCCCTGGTCACCAGGCAGGACACAGGGAGGGTCCAGCTGGGACACCAGNTCAGGGCAAGGCTGAGGATTCACACCTGGGACGGGGCTGGGGAGGAGCCAGGAGGGGCTGCCCAGGGCAGGCAAACCCTTCCAGTGCCCTGGGAGCCCCAGAAAAGCAGACCTAAATCTCCTGAAGGACTCCTGGTGCCCAACAGCAACATTTTGGAAAAGTGGTGAGTATTTTCCTGGATGCTCACACATGAAGATGCGTGTTTTACAAACATTGTCTTATCTGCACCTATTTTGTGTCTTCCCTGTCTCACAGGGGTTCAGGTTGGTGCTGCTCTTGGGGTTAAACTCTGCTGGAGCAGCAGGGTGGGAACCTCTGACAGCCAGCTAATGGGTTGGCCTGAATAAATAAAAACAGGCAAGAAGAATATTGGCTCAGCTGGACTTGTGAGGGTTTGGGTGCTGGTATGGGTTTGGTGTGGTTTTACTTTGTAGGTTTGAGAAAATTCACCAAATGTAAAATGTGATGCATGATTTCTCTGGATTTTTATTTTTTTTAATATATCTTGCCGAATATTTATTCTCAGGACTCCTGTATCAATCAAAATGTATGCAGCCTGAATAATATTTAAACTTTAATTTACATTAAATGAAGTTAATTTTGTTGCTCTATTGATACTAGGGTTTTTTGTGTGTTATTAGGATGATGTGATGTGTTCCATTGGCTTCTTTATAGTAAAGATCTTTATTTAGGTTATTGCTGGTACCATACCCTGATACCTCCAGACATGGAGATATTGATAACTGGAAAATTGAGGTTGTGTAAGGATTTGTGGAAATAAATTCATAACTTTGACACAGCCTTCCTGAAACACCATGGACTGAGCCACTCTGCTTGTGTTAATGGGAAATAAGTTAATTTTGCCCTGTTTTGGAATGATGAGTGGACTGGGGAAGAAGCTGGGATAGAAACAGCTACTCCAAGATGCCAAATGTGTCCATATTTGTTATCCAGTCTGCTGTAGCTCAGTTTTGATTGCTGCTATGAATCCAGATCTGCTTTAGGAATGGATCTGAAAGCTTTTCCATCAAAATATTCGCTGAAAGGAGTGTGCACATATAACCCCCTCTGAAGGGTTTTGTCTGCATCAGCTGCAGCTGTTGCATTTGAGATCTGTTCTCTATAAAATTTGTCTTCTGACCATTTCTCCTTCTCCCAGCCACGCCGTGGCTCTGTCAGGGGTGAGGTGATTAGTCCCGTGTCAGGGGTTGTGGATCGAGGTCTCTCCAGAGCAGCCCCGTGCTGGCAGTGGGCATTTCCAAAGAAAATTGGGAATATCTGGTGGCTTTAATTGTGTTCACTGCAAGTGTGAGGCTTTTTTTAAGTGAAAGGTCAGGAGAGGCTGAACTCATTTAATATGGACTGAAGTCGAGCACTGACTTTGCACAAGGGCACGGAGTGATCAGACAAAGGAGGGTAGAGTTAAATTGGATATTGGGAAGGAATTCTTTGCTAATGGGGCTGTGGCTGCCCCTGGATGCCTGGAAATGTCCAAGGCCAGGCTGGACAGGGTTTGGAGCACCCTGGGACAGTGGGAGGTGTCCCTGCCATGGCAGGGGTGGCACTGGATGGGCTTTAAGGTCCCTTCCAACCCAAACCATTCTGGGATCCCACGATAAATTCCAGGAACCTGGAAAATGTTTCCTCGTCTGGCAAAAGCACCAAGAGCTCATGAAGCCAAAGCACAGGCTCATGGTGCTTGTGACTTACTGTAAGGCTTTCCTGATCAAATTTTTCTGGATGTAGGATCTGAGAATGGTTTTGCTGCTGTGTCCATGGGGATGATGGTGTTATTGGCAGGGTTTATGCCATGGAAAATTCAGCCACCAAGTTAAATTGGTGTGTGATGGAAAGGAGGAAAAGATGTGTGGGAGCCTCTGGCTGGTCTAGGAAGAGGCCCTGGGTTGGGAGTGTTGATCCTGGAATATCCCTGGTAATTTCTATTATATACAATACACGTGGTCTGAGGGCTACAGACTCCAAATTCATTGTATTTATTGTCCACCCAATGTGGTGTCACTGGTGTAACTATTTTGGTGATGAAGAAATGCACAGTTCCTTGTCTTCCTCTCATTCCTTGTTTTATAGGGACATAAATATGCAGATCATTATTCTTTTAAACAAATGCAATAGAATTAGGAAACTTTACATACTTTGAGAACACCTTAGTGGTCAAATTGCCTATTATTAAAAGAGGAATTAAAACTTACATTACATGGGAACATTGATCTACAGTTTTAACATCCTTCTAGAGAGTGAGAAAAGCTATTTTGACGAGAAATTTTCTCTCCCAACTCCTCTGGACTGAGGTAATGAGCTCCAAGTGCCACTTAGGACACTCCTGGCTGGTTGCTGCCTCCTGAGTGACAGCAGAGGTGAGGGGCTGGAAGGGGAGAAGGAGTTCTGCTCACAGTGATTTATGAATTTCAAATAATTGATGTTTCCAACCAGTGTTCAGTTCTTCATCAGTGAGAAGCACAGCTTGTTTATCACGTTCTTAAATGGATGGAAGGAAATATGTGCATATTAATGTAAAAAAAAAAAAAAAAAGAACTTTATAAATGGCTGAGTGAAAACTTTTCCAAGAGATTTTAATGAGGATAGATAATAACCTGGATGAGTTTAACCAAATTTGGTTTTCAATCATATGAGAAAGGACAGTTATTCATGGTTTCCATACACTTGTTCTTCTGAGGGGCAGTTGTACTGAGGCGAAATCTCCAAACCTGCAGGAGGGGGATGAAATGCAGCCCTGGCTGCTTTCTCAGCTGGCTGGCCTGGGATAATGGCATTTCTGGCCTAGGAAATATTTCCATTTACATGGGTTACTGACAGCTGAGTGAGTTTCTCTTCATTTACTCCCAACCAGAACATCCCAAGCTTTACTTTAATCTCAGGTCAGGCTGCCAAGTGACCTTTAGATCATGTTGCTATTTGACCTGTTTTGTACTGTCTATGAATAAAACCTTTGGTATCTTTATGGATTTAAGAAACTACTGACCAATGGTTCAGGCATGTTTGCAGCATGTAAATAATGAGCAGCATTTAAATAATGAGGTTATTTTCTGTGTGAAGCCAAGGAAGAGAAGCACAGCCCGAGTCAGCCAGGCCTCCTCACAGTGACTGCCCTGAGAGCTGCTCGTGCTCCCTCTGAGGTCCAGGTGTTGCAGTGAGGCAATGCCATTATTTTTGTTATTAATGTAAAAATAATAAGGATTTATGCATGGCATAAATGCATGGCAGGCTGCTGGTGTCTGCTCCAGATCCCAGCCTGCCAAGTATATTTAATTTTTACTCAAGGTATTTGTCCCTGGGATATAAGAATTGTGTTGGGTTAAGGCTCGGGTGTAGAAAGATTCTTGACTTCTAAACTGACCCGAAATTCCAGCCCTCTTTCTGGATCCTACAGTTAGAGAAATGGTCAGTGTGGAGGAGATTAATGCTTAAAGTTGTTTAATTGTAGAGTGGGATGCTGGAAGTTGGGGAATCTAAAGCAGTTCCTATCCAGCAGGAGAAGAGGAGGGAGCAGGGTGTAAACACCAGGCTGCTCCCTAATGGATATTGAAATAGTTGGGGCCTGGAGCTCTCAGGGCCAGTATTTAATAGATGAGCAGTAGCTGCAGCTGTCATGCTCTATAGTGGAGCAGCACTATTACTATTTTATTACCTTTGATTAGTCGAAATTGTATCTTATAGCCAGCAATCCCCCCATAAATGCATTTACCAGCAGCTGTATTTCTGCCCAGCCCTGGCACCACGAGGAGCTGCTGCATTAGAGAGGCCCCATCCATCACACTTTGGATTTGAAGCAATATCCTCTCCCCAAATTAACGTCATCACCTCCTAACAGCTGTGGCCACCAGCTCAGGCATGGTTGATGAGCTTGTCAGTGTTTCCAATATAAATTCTGCCTTTAATAGATTTATTTGTAAGTTAGACCTACTTAGCCATAAAAATCTGCTCTGGGTTGGAACTTGGCATGGAGGGCTCTCCCTGGATGATTTTCTTCACAGTCCTTCTGTGCTTGATTGAAAACTTTTTGCCAAATCCAGTCAAGCATAATAAACTTCTGGAAATAGTAATTAAGGGTCTCGATGGCTGTGTGGCTGTGGTTTTGGCCAAATGGTTTCTTCTGGGGGCAGCAGGCAGAATTTGTTTATTGATGTGATCTTTGTCTCCAAAGGGTGCTTGAATATCATCCTGCCCTAAATGGTTCATTGAGAAATGGAGGCCTCCCCTTCCGTCCAAAATATCAGCTCTGTCCCTCCCCTAAGAATGGCAGAAAATGGGAACTAGAAAATTTTGTGTGGATTTAACAAAAATGTAGGCCTATGTGTCCATTTTTGGTTTAACATAGGAAATCTTTGAGTTTGAAAACACTTCAAAAAGAAAGAATTTCTTTTTTTTGGATATAGTGAATCTTTTCAGCTTCTATTTTCTCCTCTTGTTTCTTGGGTGATGCTGGAGTTAGAGAACTCAACCTGTAAATATGCAGTTTGATTTAGCTGGCAGTGGATTTTTGCTAAAATGCAGTTTCTCTGAAAAAATAAATATCAGTTTTTAGTCTTTAGTTGATAATCTATCACCCGTTAACAGAAAACTTGTCCAACAATATCCTAAAATGAGAGTTGTCAACAACCACACACTCAACATGTATTTATCAGCAGAAATTTAAACATGAACACGTGATGACCAGATGTTTCCATTCTTATTGCAAGATAAGACATCTTAGCAATCGTTGTGTTTGAAAAGCAGGTGAATCATCAGTTACATTTTGTGAATTTTCATCTTGGTGAAATAAATTTTCAGGCGGAATTCATGTAACTGCACAGAGAAGGTCCAGTGGATGCCAACCAACCAAAGTGTGGTCCAGGCTTGTTCCTCCTCTCTTCCTGATTTGTGTTTCCACTCTGCAGGTTATTCTGTGTCAGGAGTGATCCAGCTTTCCACGGAAATGGGGAGAAACTGCCAAGGCAGCGCTCGGCGCAGCATCTCATTCCCATTTATCTACCTATTGTAATCCGTAATTAGCTGCACTTCCCTCAAATGCTCCTGGCACAAACATCTTCAGGTCTGCTTTAAACTCCATCTCGTTAAAGCCTCATGAAAAGCAGCACCTCGACACCGTTTCCGTGTCACTGAGGGGTTGCAGCTGCAGTTTATTCACCCACCAGAGCTGTCCTGGCACAGAGCTGGGTGTGAGCGCCCGGAGGGATGAGCAGTAGCTGGGACTGACCTCTGGATCAGGCTGGAAAGGGTTTGCAGCAGTGGGAATCCAGCCTCCCTTCTGCTCCTTGGAGCTGCCTTTAATGTCTTCAAAACGTGTCAGCAGTGGAAGGAGGCATAATTCAAACAGTCCTGGAATGCAAGGGGAAAATGAAAAATGGGGAGCTCTGCACAGAGCAGTAACACCATGTGCTATCAGCTTTCTCGAAGCCTTGTAAACCTGTCAGAAACATTCTTGCTAATAGTCCATAATACCTTGTTGTAGAAGTAGTAATCAGTGATTTCTGAACCAAACTGGCAATTCAGAAATGAGTCATTGCTCTCATTGATTTTTATTTTTTTTTTATGTGGTCGGCATCTGTGTCAGGCAGTAACAGCAGCAGCAGCGTGTTCCCATCCCATTGTCACAGGCACAATTCAGGTCTCCAACAACGAGGCACGACTTTGACCTCTTGCTATGCAAATTCCCTTCTAATGCGTGTTGATAGTGTAGCAAAACATGTTTTGACTAAGATCTGAAAGAAAGGCTACTATTAGAGAGCTGTAACCGAGCCATTTAGGGCTGAAACTAATAATTTGTTAGCAGCTGCTTACCAAAACCTGCTCTTAAAAATTTCTATTAAGAGCAGACTTTGGATCTAAGGAAAATTGTATTTTCTGTAAACACGACAGCATTTAATGCAGATGGGCAAGAACATTATGGGATGTGCTTGCAGCTGGAGACGAGGAATGTTTGCAGGTGTTGGGGAGGTCTCCTCTGGGTTGGAGTGGCATTAAAGCACTGACAGTTCCCCCACTACTCGGCATCTCTGAGGCTGGAAAAGCCCTCCAGGATCATCCAGCCCAAGCTGTGCCCCATCCCCACCTTGTCCCCAGCCCAGAGCTCTCAGTGCCACCTCCAGCCCTTCCTGGGGCACCTCCAGGGATGGGCACTCCAAACCTCCCTGGGCAGTTCCAATCCCTGAGCACCCTTTCCATGGGGAAATTCCTGCTGCTGCCCACCCTGAGCCCCCCTGGCCCAGCCTGAGGCCGTTCCCTCTGCTCCTGTCCCTGTTCCCTGGGATAAGATCCCAAATCCCCTCCAGCTGCCCCCTCCTGTCAGGGAGTTGTGCAGAGCCACAAGGGCCCCCCTGATCCCCCTTTTCTCCAGGCTGAGCCCCTTCCCAGCTCCCTCAGGAATTCTCCAGCCCTTTCCCAGCTCCCTCAGTCCCTCCCCATGCCCCTGACTCTCCAGACCCTTCCCAGCTCCGTTCCCTTCTCCGGACCCGCTCCAGCCCCTCGATGTCATTTCCCATCTCTGGACAGCTCTAATCCATCATTTCTCAGGGTTTTCTTCTCTCACTGTCGAAGAGAAAATCTGGAATTTTACAGCCCCCAACTCTGAGCACTGACAGAGTTGTGACTCTGAGTTCTATTCCAGGACTAACATTTCATGAGTTTTGTGCCTAAAAGGGAGAAATCCAAACCAGGGATGATCCCTCTGGCTGCTGAGCCCGGAAGAGGCAGAGGCCATGGCTTATTCTGTACCGTGTTGGCTCCCTCAGTGCTGCAGGGACAAGAGCAAGGTTAGAAATTCTACTATAGTTTGATTTTCTAAAGCCATTTCCCTGTCTGGCAGAAGAGGTTAAACTCAGGACACAGAAACATTTTCTTTTAAAGGCTTGACAATGGCTTCATAAGGATTTCATGCTCTCCACCACCATTTCTGCCGGGAAAATCCAGTTGGTGTCAATATTTGCAGAGCTGAGAGTGGACCAGATATCAGAGATGGTCTGAAATGTTTGCAGTTCAAAACCAAACAGGAAACTCCCAGGCCTGACACTGTAATGATAAAGGACAACATTCCTCCAGATGCTTGCCAGGAGAGAAGTGAAACAGAAAATTAAATGTTCATCATTTTTTCTTTGCCCGGAATATAAGTGATTATGGAAATAGATAATAATTGCAAAACACAGTCATTGGGTTTAAAAGCAACTGTCATGTGGACCAGTGCTGAAAAAGGTATCGTGAGGCTGCTTAATGAGAAAAAAATATTGTTAATTTTCTCTGCTTAGAATTCGTTTCTGGGGGAATAGATAACATCTGAAATTCCATCTTGAATTACAGTACTCCTTCTGGCCTGTCTTTTGTGACTGTAAAAATGCACCTTCTCAGTATCACAAATGAGTTATTTCTTTATTTCCTCTCTGACACTGAACTGAAAACTACAAAAAATGAGAGAAGATGAAATAATTTTCTTATAATTTTCTTAATCAGGAGCCACTAGATATTTATTTGGTATCCTGGAGATGATTAACACTTGGAGAGGGAGATCAAAAAAATGACATGCAACTAAAAAAAGAAAATAAAAAGGAGAGAGTAGATATTAAGTCAGAAAATTTCTCCCCTTGAGATACTCCATGAAATTCCCATATCTTAACTCTAGTTTCTTTAATATAAATTTTCAGAAGGCTTGATCTTTCTGTGTACAGAGGAATTATCTTTTATTAATACAGCCTATTAAGCTGTGTGTATTGAGTTGTTCATAGCGGTGATAGTTCCGAAACTTTGAAAACCATTTTTGGAATAGCTTTGCAGTGAAACCCACGGCCCATACATAAATAATGGAGGGGTGCTGTGGGCTGCAGGCTTTAATTGGGTTTTGGGTGGATCAGCTGGGTTACTCACTCTTCAAGGCATCATTTTTAACACAACTCCGCTCCTGTATTCCTCTCTGTCCTCTCACTGCTGCAGCCACTGGAAGGAAATAAGGTTTGCTGGTGGTGTAAAAGAATTAGGAATTAACTCCTCCCCGATGTCCCCAGCACAATTATCTGCTTTTTCACGTCTCCTGCTTCCTCCCTCCCACGGCTGGGCTTCAGGGTGTGAGAAAAGCAGGAATTTGGTGTTCAGAGAGTGCTCGGACTCCGCTGGGACTCCCAGAGAAATAAAGCACATTAAAGGCTGCCAGGGACCAACCCCCAAGGATAAATCCAGAAGCTCCGAGGAGGAAAACCAAAGTTCCATTGAAACCTCAGCGTTTGTCCCAGCACATCCAGCTGGAGATAAGGCCTGGAATGATAAGCAGCAGATAGGATCGGACCACAACGGGAGCTTGCAACAAATTTATCTGGAATACATGTTTTATTTACAAAGGGATGCTCCCTTAAACCAGTAGGGAACGGCCTAATCACAGCTTCAGAATTCAAAGTGCAGTATTTTTTATCTGATTCTCCTATTTCTTTTTTTCCTTCTGAAATACAATTTCCTGATACAATGAGGGGGCATCTCTTCACTCTTTGATTATTTGTTTAAGTATTTATTTTTTAATTAGCTTTTCCATTTAATTAGCTTTCCCAAATCGCTCTCAATAGTATGAGAATATTTGTGGAACAATCTGAACTCCCTCTGGTGGTCAGACAATACTTTTAGAGTCTTTTGTATCTTAAACCATCATTTCAGGTTTTTTTTCAGGGAAGGGTGGTTGTATCAATGGTTACATACTTAACTGTGAATTTTATGATATCTCTCATCTAATTGGGTGATGAATTTGACGTATAAAAATTTAATGTCATTGAGAAAATAACTCTAGCTGAATGACTGAATAGAAATTGGGTTCAAAAATTTTATTACCATTTGTAACCTCACCCCTTTCAATGGATAATTTCTTACACTTTAATCAGAATCCAAAGATAATTGCTTTCTACTGTGGTGCCTCGTGCTGCAGCTTGTACGTGAGACATGCACAATCCTTACTCGTTTTACACCATATTTCTGAAACAGGGTGAGGTGCAAGCACCACAATTTAGGTAAAAGGTTTCATAGGAGCTGTTAAAAAAATCCTCACAGCAAACGTGTGCTCGGTGTTGTGGATGTGAGAGATCTGAGAGCAGTCCTGTGGGGAAGATCAGGCACTGAACAAAATGAAATGGGTTGGTTTTGCCTGGAATATGGAATTCAGGAGGAGAAAACCATCTCAGGTGCAATGCTGAGCAGCAGTTCCATAGCTAGGTGTTTGCCCCTGCAAATAACAATAATAATAATATAATAATGCAAAGAATAAAGTGATTCACGTTACTGCCTCTCCTTCCTGTGTGGTGTGAAATCCTCTCTCAGATAACCCCGTTCTGCTGATGAGCAGGATGGAATCCCTTCAGAGATGCTGCAGCTCCTGGGGAGTCACTAAAACCACTAAAAACAGCCCCACGCTGCCCCTCAAACCCTGAGCCAGCCTGAAATGCAGCAAACAACCCTGGCAAGGTTTGGTGTTGGTGAGGAAATGCTCGGGGTGTTGTGTTGTGTTCTTGGAGTGTTTTAAACACGCCTGAAACGAAAGTGCTTCCTAAATTTAAACTTCAGGCTCGGTGTGACTGCACTGACCATTCCCTGTGCTGGACAGAGCTGAGGAGCCCAAAACAATCATGCAACAAATTCGTGTTCTGACCCGTCTGAGTGTGACTTTACCAACAATCTCTAAACATCAGCGAAGGCACCCGAGTCGATGAACGCCAGCCCTGTGTCTGTGAGCAGCACAGGATCATTAAGTGTGTCATTGCCTATCAGTACCGCAGCCGATGTTAGCAGATAAAAAACCTTCCTGGGAATATCTTTATCCTCGGTGACGTTTTCAAGCCATTCCTAGGCGAGGGCTCCCTCTTCAGTCCTGCAGCAGCGATCAACATTTATTTCTCTCGGCAAATAGAGCCGGGTGTTTTATATGAATAATGGCAAACGCATTCATTGGCTTTTGCAAAGACATTTACTCCAGAAAAGCTGAACAAAATAATGTGCTGAACACTGGAAGCTTCATGACAAACATCGTTTGCAGCTCTTGGACTCTGCTCCTGCTTATTTTGGTTTGAGTGCTTTGTCTGGGATGGAATATCAGGTCTTTGATCTCTGGACTGATTATGTGAGGTTAGCAAAATAATTGAAATGGAGGAAAAAGCAGATGCTATAAGAAATTAATCCACTGAACAATACAGTGTGTATTAAACTGGCAGTAAAACAATTAGGAGGTGCACTCATGCAATAAGCAAACATTAAAAAAATCTGCACACAGAAAGATCTAGAGCAGGGTGAGCAGAGTGAACGAAGCTAATTCCAAGCTCAGGATGATAATTTAGGCCATTTCATGAGCTCATCCTCGTGTTGTTTGACTCATATCAGCAGTTTGCTCCCATAAGTACAAAATGATGTTGAATTCTAATGGCCACTTAAGTCATGGGAACAACATAATTAGAGTAATAAATACAACTTCATGTTTTCATAATTAGAGTAATAAATACAATGCTGGGTTTCTATCCTTTACCTGATTGTTATCTGCAATTTATCATTGTTATACCTGAGCCCTTGAGGGCCCAGGGAGCAGGGGAGTGAATAGACAGAATGTACTGAGTGGCCTCAAAATTATCCTGATTCCAGAGGGGGAAGGGGGGTGGGGAAGGGTTGGAAGTGTCTGGGAAGGTCACGGTGGCTGCCCTGTGTCTGCAGTGATGACAGAACAATCACAGAATCCCAGAGTGGTTTGGGTTGGAAAGGACCTTAAGGATCATCCCAATCCACTGGACCAGGTTGCTCCAGGCCCTGCCCAGCCTGGGCAGCTGGAATATCACAGTGGAGATAACAGTGGTAGTTTAGGAAAACTGCAGACTTGGTGAAAGTTTATATCCTAATTCCCCTTCGACTTCTATCCTGATTTTATTTCCTGTGTGGACGCAGAGAATCCTCTGGCATTTCATCTCCCATAGTTGATATTCCCATATTGAAGAACTTTAAATTTTAACACATCCCTGTCAGTTCCCATGCTGTGGCCAGGGCACTCCATGGAAAACCACAGCAGCTGAAGCCCTTGGCACTGTGGCCCTTCCAAAAATTGAGGGTCCAAAAGGAGAAAAGAGCCACTGGAGCCCTGAACTCCCATGGATATTGGGATGACACTCCTCCAGCTCTATTTTTTCAGCTATACTTTTAATACAGTGTGAAACCAGTGTTAGCTGAGGGCTGGGTGCCTGTGGGTCGGTGTTTCTTTGGTTATAAGGTGTGAGGAGAGGCAGCTCTGGCTGTGATGCCACACGGCTGCTCCAGAGGAATGGAAAAGCAGGGAAATGGACTCAGCACGCTCAAAGAGCCTTTTAAAGGACAGCCATGCCGGGGACACTGTCACCCTCCTCATCCCACAGCTGTGCCAGCAGACCCAGTTCTGTTTATTGATACACATTAGAGTGACATGAATAAGTGATGCTGTGCTAACAGAGAATACAAAACTCGCTTTGCAATATTCTAAACGTGCAGTCGTTTTTTTTGGTTGGTTTTCTTCTTTCAAGTTGACCCGTGAATGCTGTGCTGCAGTTCCTGGCTCTCACTGGGGCTTGTTTGGCACTCCTCATAAACACCCTGACACGGTCTGGGGATGGAAGTGTGACTTCCAAGGTAAATTCTAACTGCTCCAGATGTGCTAAAAGTGTCCAGGCTAATTCAGATAATTTATGAACTGGGAGCCTGCCAGCCTTGGTGTGCATCAGTGTTATGTAGCTTTGCACCTGCTGCTGGGAAGTAACAAATTTATTAGGAAGTCTTGGGACTATTTTTTTCCTTTTTGTGCTGAATAAATTGTTTCTGTGTATCAATAGACATATTAGGCAGTGGGTTATACAGTTCTTCTATAGATGTTATATTTTTATTCTTGGAAGTGACAGAAGAAAAATTCAAGTGTCCCACTCACGCATCCCTTGAAGCCTTTGCCTCATCAGGAAATGATTCAGCAGTGCTGCTGCTGAGGCCAAAGCTTTGTTCAGAGAGTGACACATCAGAGGGTTTTTCGGGTTTTATTTTGATATTTTTACTTCTTTGTCTTCATTAACAGTTTGGTTTTGTTTTTGCATTATCGGGGAAAACCCATCATTAATCTGTTTAAAGAAAATGATGATATCATTGTCCTCCAAGGCAGATAATTATCTGTATTAATTACTTAAAGGTGGTGTTGTTGTCCCAGGGAGTCCCCCTGGAGTGTCCCATGGGGGTCACAGTCAGGCACAGAACCTTCCAGCAGAACAGAGCAGGCCAATTCATGCAAACAATTATTCCAACCAAAATTATCCACTGGCTGCTGGAAAAACAGTAAATAATTTACTCGGTGTGTACTATTTGAAAAGCTAAGCAGTAGCAAAGTAGCATGAAAACATTATTGTCAAAAAATGTATGAGATCACTAGTGGGTAAGAAATTATTCATATAAATCCTACAGGATTCACTTCAACAGCTCTAATTCAAGTTTTCTGAGCTTTTAAAATCATTGCACTGATTGATCAGCTTTGATCACTGTTTATCTCGGGACAGGAATGTGGGGATCCTTTCTGGTGGGGCACAGCTGAGCTGCAGTACCCACATTTATGGTTCATTTCCTTGTTTTCCTTGGCACCACGGGCACGGAATTCCAGGAATCAGCGCCCAAAATCCCCCAGCTCTGATCTTTTAATAGATTTCCATTCTTAGAAGGTGGAGAATCCTGTGGAAGGACAAGAGGTTTTGGCTCTGCTTTAGGCAAAAGCTGAAATAAAAGAATACTAATAATAAAAATGAAGCTGCTCAGTGCTGGGATCAGTTTTCCCAGACCCCTGATCTCACATCCCGTTCCTGGGAGCTGGGGACAAAGGGACAAGGGCAGATCTAAACTTGTGCAGTGAATCAGGATCCACCTTCCCCTTCCTCTTTCTCACTTGATGTATTGAGACTGGTTGGGTTATTTTGTTTGTTTCCATGGGATTTATTTTTGGGGGTTGTTTCAAATTAGATGATCAATATCTCGGGACTGTCACGAACTGCATTGAGTCAGGGTTTCTTGTGCTTGCAGGGGACACATTCACTTAGTAATAGGATTTTACTCCCCTTTTTTCTATCTCTGAGACCAATAATAAAGAAATTGTGCACAATAACCAAAATTATGTGCTCAAAGTGTTTCTGTGACAAAGCTTTATTTTAAATCTAGGTTTACACATCGCACAGAAATACAAATTGTGCACTTTGGTACATATAAAACAGGGGTAACATTTTAATTGGGTGGGTTAGATTGGCATTTAATTTGCATTTTAAAAGCGTTTATTACTAATTAATGGATCAATTGGTTGCTCAAAGAGCACTTAGTGAGATTTATTGTTTTATCACAGAGAAAGTCAGTAGCTAAATACCAGGGATTGCACTTGTCACTGCCAGTGCCACAGTTTGTACCCACCCAGAGAGGGCAGCTGTGGGCTGGTTGATGGACGAAAATTGGCAGAAATCTCTAAAAAAGGCAAGACAATTGTACATAAATAAAATAAAAGCAACCACAGGTGTCTGAGGGGAGAATCCACCTGATGGTCCCCAGATCAGAGATCCCATTCAAGTTTGGGTTCAGGTTGGTCCCAAAGAAATGAGTTGAGCTTTCTGCACAGCAGCTGCCAAACCACCCTAAAACATCAGTCTGATCTTGGCAAAAGAAAGCCAAGAGAGACTACAAAATGTTTATAAGTTGTGAAATGTTTAAGGAATTTCCAATGTTTTATTTAGTATTAAGATATATTGCTTTACAGAGAGCCTTGCTCAGTATTCCAGTTCCCACCACCCATAGGATTGGGATGTCTCTTAAAAATATTTTGGTGGCTTTTCCTATCCATGTTTGAAAAAAAAAAAAAAAGCGAATTACTTTCAAGGTCTGAAAAGTAACCTATTAAAAATTCTGGCTCTTGGTTTTAGAGTTTAGAGTTTCAGAATTCCCTTTGAATATTGCTGAGACCAGAAGTCAGCTGTGCCTCCTCCCTCCCTGTGGTTGCTGCATCCCAGAAATCTGTTTAGGAAAAACTCCTTTCTGAGTTTTCTTTTTTTTTTCTTCAAGAAATATGAGGCAGTCTGCCTTACTCTCCTTTAGTAGAACTCAGCAGAAATGACATAATAAATTAGTATTTTAGTTCTGTTTGAAATGCAGGGACTTCCTTGCTCCTCTTGCCACATCTGCTGCTTTGGATTTCTGTTTTCTCTTGCTCTGCCATCTGTTTTTAACAATAGCAAGATTATAATTTTCAATTTTCGGTGAAATAAAATGCCTCAGGTGTTAATTCATGCTTCACTGGTGTCATCTCTGCTTTATCAGTGCTAAATATGGATCATTGTCTGACTCTGCATCCTTTTTCATTAGACAGTTTAGTATTCTGGCATGATTTGATTCACCTTACTGGGCTGGAAATAATGGCCACAGTCTGATTTCTGTCTAAACCCAGACTACAGGGAGAACTGCCTGAACTTATGCATCCTAATTTGGATCCCAGAAATATTGCTGTAACCACGTCCAGTGTTTCCAAATCGAGAATTTAATTTCGGTTTGGAACAGCTCATTTTCAGTGCAATAGAAATACCCCTTCTGCTCATTACTCCTTCCTTATATTTTGCAAATGGAAATTCCAAGTTTTGCTGGGGAGTAATAGACACAGTTTATTCTGTTTCTTACGTGGCAGAACTAACTCCATTTATTAAGTGATTGCCACGGTCTGCCCTCAATAATATTTCCTATTAATGGCCTGTGTTTGATGCACCTTCAGGTACATTGCAGATTGTGCTGCAATTATTTGTGCTGCTGCAGAAGGTTCTGAATAAACTGATCCAGTGGAAGGGGTCCCTGCCATGGCAGGAGGTGGAGTGAGACGTCCTCTAAGGTCCCTTCCCACCCAAACCATTCTGTCATTCTGGGATTTGAAGCTTCCAGTGCTTTAGAAGCAACCACAGGTTGTTTGTGCCATGAATTAGTTTTCCAAATGTTGTTAAATATCCATATTCCTCCCTGCTTTCAGCAGCTCCATCTTCAGCTGCCTGAGCTATGAAAATCCAGCTCAAAAGGACAGATTGTAAATCCTGCAAATCCTCCTGCCTGCAGTCTGAGATTCAGGATATCCAAAGCATCCTGGATGAAGTTCTTGATGATAAGATTTAATCCTCATTTTCCAAATCCACCACAAAAAACCAGCTGTTTCCTCCACTCCTGACTGAAAGGAAGTCCTGGAGGAATGAGCTTCCTCAGGGACAGGTGACAACCCCAAAATTGACCAAGACTGACAACTTAAACAATCAAATCTCAGTTTTTAGGGCAGCTTTGACAGTCATTTCCTCAGGTGCATGAGGAGACCTCAAATACAGCTAATTTCTAAGTTATTTTAGATTTTAGGAGCTGGACTCTGGTGGGACAGTGAGCTGTAAAGGCAGGAATCTCAGCTGCAGAGGAGAGTCTCTGTTCCTGAAAAGTGGATTTCCTGAGAATTGCAGATAATTTTATGATATTGCATAATTTTTAGGGGATAAAAAACATTAACAGACATGTCTTTAACAGACAACTCTGTTAATGCTTATCCAGACTGTTGCAACTCTTTTTACAGAAGGAATACACTATGCTAAATTTGGAACAAAATGCCTTCCAGGAATGATTTTAATAGCCAAGATAAAGAGTCTGCAAGTTAATAAAAAAAGAAAAAAAAATCCTGGAAAACTGTTGAACATGAACGTCAACACTTTTAATGGATTGCATTTTTTATTGTGTGCTGCATGTTTCTGTCAGGGGAATATGATAATTATAAACTAGGAACAATAATGAGGGTTTGAATATTCATAGGCAATTAAAATATGTCTCCGTGCATTTTGTCGGTGCCCGGAGGGAAATGTTGCTCATTTTTTAGGAATAAGTGGTTCACAATCCTTGGTGAAAAATACGGGGTGGAAATCAAAACACCAAGCAGGGAACAACACTAACAAAGTTCAGTTGATGATGGGGAAGGAAAAACAAATGTTAGAGCATTCATTATAAACATATAAATGTGTAGTTCTGTGTTCCTGTTGACAGTGGGTTCTCAAAATCATGGAATATCCTGAGTTGGAAATGATGCTCAAGGATCAATGCGGAATAAAACTCCTGCAATTTAGGTTTTAACAGGTGTAGGGACACTTTCCACAACTCTGAACATTAAATATCTGTTTAGAACTAAAGAATAAATGCAAAAATGCCCAAACAAATATGGAAAAAAGGGGATGTCCCAGTAGAAGGTAAGAAAATAAAGGAATGTTAAAGTAACTGCTGGATGTACATACTAAAAATCCTTGAAGCAGCACTTAAAGCTTTTCCCCACAGTTTTGTCTTGGTATAGCTAAAAGTTATTGGATTCATCACGTTAAATGGACAGTTTGGCTTTTAGAGCTTGTCAGATTATGAGCAGATGATCAGTTTGCTGTCGAAGATGAATGAGCTCATGTTTTTCAGGGATGCAGCCACATTTTCCGCTGGTTTTTTTCTAATATTGTGCTTATTTCTGAAATTTAAAGAGGGATTACTGCAGAACTGCTCCCTTTTTGATAGTGTTTTTCTCAGGAGATCCTTTTTTTTCTGGTTTGGTGTTCAGGAAATATTGATGGCGTGTCCATGTGCTGTGACATTGAGTTGTCACCAGCCCAATTTTGTTGTCACGCATGTCAGTGCTTAATGAGAACATTTAGCAACTTCATCAGCAACTTTTCAGGAGGGATCCTGTGGAAAGAAGGCAGCAGCAGCAGCAGGGATATTTTGGCAGGGATTTCCCTGGGTCCTGGGCTGACAGTCCCTGTTGGAGCAACACCTGGAGTTCTCCTGGAAACAATTCCTGAATGGCACAAAAACCCAGGGAAAGGTTAAGTGTGGTGTCAGCCTCGTCCCAGAGCTGACTGAGGAGCCTGCAGAATGTGCTGCAGGAGAGTTTTCCCTGGCAGCTGCTCCAATCCACGCTGGAATGCTGCATCCCACTGCATGGGAATCCCAAATTCCAAATCCCAAATTCCATTCCAAAGCTCTGTCCTTGCCAGCAGGAAGGGGTGACTGCAATGGAAAACTGACCTCAAGAAAAACGTAGGGTTCTAAAGGTAACTAGAAATATTTACCATTGCTCCAAAGAGTAAATTTGGCAGCTTTGCCTTGACTTTACAGCCCAGGAGGGTCAGGCAGAACTCGCACTCAGTAATTCCAAGGTGATTTTAATTAATCTCTGATTACAGGCAGCAGTCTGAAGCAGGAGACAAAACTAAAATGATAAATAATTTTAAAAACACCGCATTTACTTCTGAATATTTCTGTGGTGGGGTCACAGTCCCAGCTGGTGTCCAGGTGTCCCCAGTTTGGGTGTCCTCACCAGACACGGGCACCCCTGCAGTCCCCAGGCTGGGAGCGTTCAAGGTGTGGCTGTTGGACACCCAGACAAACAGAAGAGCCTCAGATGTTTGGGCAGCTTTTTATCTTTGTGTTTGGAGTATTTTTTCCTTAGATAAGTTCAATTTTTAAAACGAGGTGCAAAGAGATGAAATGATTGTTGTGTGTGCCAGGAGTTTCAGCCTTGAAAGAACTGTATTTAATATTTTTCCTCCTGGGCTGTTCAGGCCAAGTCCATTCTCCTCTGGTTGATTGAGTTGTAACTGTGCCTTTCTTAATCCAATATGGACTTTTGCCTCAAGTTTTTCCTTTTTCTTTCATCCTTTCACCCACTTTGACCCCAAGGTGTGATTTTTTGGGCTTGTGACACTGAAACGTGTCACTTGAGTCTATCCAGCTTCTCAGTCACACACAACTGAAGCTTTTATTTATCTTTGTGGGCAGGTTCATTTCTTGCAGTGACTTGCACGTGAGTGTGACAGTGACAAATCTGAGTGCACGGAGGGGACACAGTCCAGCAAACTTCGCTGTTTACCCTGAATTTAATGTATAGATCCAAATATTTGTTAAGCTTGCCTCTCCAAACATGGAACTGTATCAGCTTTATGTCATCTCCATTTTCTTTGGTACCTTTTATTTAGGAATATATTAGGAAAAAAAGAATTTATTGTATTTTATAAATAGTGAATTGAAATTCAAGCAGAAAAACATGCAGTTAACACATCCTTGATCCAAAATGAAGCATTGGCAGGGAGTATGAAAGGGGTTTTTTTAATTTTCCTCTGCCAGCTTGCTTAATAAAGCCCAGTAGTTATCCTTACAAACCCAGAGACTTTGTAATTACTTCAGGAATTTTATTTATAAAATAGCAAATCTGAATGTTTTGATTTTTTTTTTTTTTAATACTTTCAGGGTTTCTAAAGCAAAATCAGTGCACATATGTGAGATATTTTGGCATTGCCAAACTTGCAGTTCTTGATTGAGCAATTATCAACAGGAGAATATTCCCAGCTCACTGCAAGGCCAATACAGAAGCATTATAAGGGTTTTTTGTTCAGGTAGCCAGCTGTATGTTTGTATGAAAATAAGCATTTCTATGTCCTGTTTGGGTCTATATTTAGGATATCCAACAGCCCCTTTAGTGTGAAGTCAAGAATAATAAGAAATATCCAGGAACCTCCAACCTGAGAGCTGTGGGGGGAAAAACAACAACACAGGCAACGTAGGTAGGAAAATTTCACCAACCCAAGGACTCCAGATGTGTTTTAGTTTGCCAGGCTGTAATTTTTACTGGAGATGCCACAAAAAAGAGGGATCTGTATTAACAATGTGCTGTTTTCAGCTTTCCTCCTTAACACAAAAAATATAGAATTGAGTTATTACCAAAAAACATAAGCCAAGTCCCTGATAAACTGTTTTAATTTTGTTCCCTCCAACAGTTTCCATCATATATATATAATTAATAACCTTAAAAGCTGTGGCCATTTGCTGCACAACTTCTGGAAAGTCATTTTCCAGCTCACCTTTCTTTGCCTACCACAAGCCCGAAATCATCTGCAGACTCAACCTTTTACATCTCACTTCCAACTTTTCTCCTCGATGCCGTGGCAAGGCAGCTCAGAGGAAACTCTCATTTTGTCAGCAAAAATGGTATTGGCTCTCTGAGGAAAGAAACACAGAAACTCACCAGGGACTAATTTCTTTAATATATTAAAATACATTTTTACATGCCAGGATATTACATTGTTCTTTGATGTCCCAGCATGTAGCAAATGATTATGGTTTCATTGTGGCTGTTTGCAAGATGATGAGTGATAAGGTAAGCTCTGTGCTTTCCAATTTTTTGCTTCTGCTTCATGGGCCTCGATAAATAATTCATGGAGCAAAATTACTGTCCCAGAAAAAGGCAGTCTGTTTCATCAGCCCTTTCACACTTTATTGATTAACACATATAATTTTTTAATGTGCAACATCACTGGAGTTTTGAAGAATAGGGAGTTTGTTGCTCTCTTTCACAGAATTCTCCAGCAAAGACTTCAGGAAAACTGGGACAGCCATGAAAATGGTCTTTTAGGTCAAAGAAGAATAATACAGTCAAGAGTGTAAATGATGCTGTTATGGAGACATTTTGAGTTTCACCAGGTAATCGGGGAACACATGCAAAATTATACAAGGTGGAGAAAAAATGCTAAAGAAGAAAATTAAGTTATTTTGAAGAGTAAATGCTGTGTCTGTAACTCCTCTAAATCCTTGCTCTTTCTCTCCACTCAATAGCCTGATGCTGATTTTTGCTGGTTGCAAATTTGCCCAGCTGATGTGTAAAAGGAGTGGGATCTGCGATGGAAACTGGAGGAAAATGGAGAAAACATTTCCAAGTCCTGCATGTTAGCAAGACTTAACAACAGGCATCTTAAGATGCTGTCCTTAAAAGCTGTTTCCAGGCAAAAACCCAATAAACCATCAATTTCTGAACCTTGTTCCTAAACTTGCCCCTTAAACCCCTGCTGGGTTTTTTTCCACGACGTTGTTCAGCTTGTTTGAGGTTCTGAGTCGCCAAAGAGGAAACTGTTCATCTTCAGGGTATTTGAATTTCTCTTATTTACAGGTGGAGTTGTATTCCAGTTATTCCAGTGGATCCAGCTCTTCTCCCTGTCACCTGTGCTGTGGTTCCTGACCCCACAGATCCTCCTGGAAGGTTTTCTCCTCACCTGGCCCCAAGTCCTGTCGGTTTTTAACAAAGGAACAAACCCAACTCCTTTGGGATTCCTGGCAGTGAGCACTGGGCAAGTTCTGAAAGAAAAACCAAATGTAACCTATCTATGTTTTGATTCATTGTGTGAGAAATGAGGGAAATTGTTCTCCCAGGTATTCATCAGTTCTTTTTGATGTGGTGGTTAGAACCCATTTAAAAGGAAATTTCAAATACTGGGGACCGATAGGCAGCAGATTGGGTGTTAACCTGGTCAGGGAGGTTTCGTTCAGAAAGAAAGGGAATTTTTTTTTATTTAAGGGAGCATTAATTTTGTCAAATATACAATGCAAGAATTAGAAACATTTTGGAAGTGTCTGAATAACTGTTCCTAGCATTTTGAAAACACAATCCATACCTGTTCTGGAGCAGTTTTTATTTAAAATGCAAACCCATAATATGTTATTCATAGAGAATAAGGTTGGCAAGGTTATCAAGAAAAAGCTTGGAAGAGGTAAAATACTTTTCTCTGATCCAACATTAGTTTTTATTCTTTCTTGCAGAATGTTTCAGGATTTTTATTCTAGTATAAATACAATAATGTTAAACACACCAATATTTCTTTTCCAGTCACTAGAAATATTTCTGTGTATAAATGCTCGAATTTATGAAACTGTTGTAGTGTTTCCATTTTGATTTATGAACATTCAGAACATGGATTAAGACCCTTCCTTTTCCTAAAGGAAGAGCACTGATAGATTTAAAACTGATAGATTTAAAAACTGAGGTATTTTTCAGTTCAAAATGGGATGTAAAGCATGGACGGCTCAGCCCCTGTGATGTCTTTGCAGCTCTCTGTTAATATCTCCGTTACGGAATCAGGGCTGTAAATCTGGACATCAGCCTGCAGTAAATGGGGAAAGAATGAAATTTTTATGATGGCTGGTGTGAAAGATGGGCTCTAGGAGCAATAACAGGATGGTCCTGCTGGAAAAAGGGAAGGTGTTCCTCTCATTAATCCATTCCTTGTGGAAACGAGGAGGGAAGACATGAGGAGGAAAGGCCACGTGCCTGAGGGCTAAAGCTGGGCAGGTTATGGTTTTCCTCCACGTGCAGCCACCATGGTTGGTTCTTGCTGAGGTTCTGTCGTGATAAGGAACAACACAGAGTCCTCAGGCAGGTGTGAAAGGGAGCTCCTTTCTTGCAAAAACCAGGCCTTTTAAAGCACTTAGGTCTTTATCAACTGCATACTTTTGAAATACAACAAACATAATTCAACCAACCACCAGAAACCACGATGTGAACAGGTGATGGTTTTATAACTTGTTTTCCATGGTTACATAACTTGTTTTCCAACTCCATTCCCGCTGAGTCGTTACCCAGAGTCCTTCTCTACTTAGCCGGAGTAGCAGCAGTAGGCCATGATTTTACAAAGGCAATGAGGCCTTCATTTTATAAGGTTTTACCTATACACCACAAGATTCCACTCAAATCATAGCTGGGAACAGCTGGAAATAAGAATAATGAGCTGAGGAAGGCTGGAGGGGCCACAGGGAATGCAGATTGCACTGGAGATTTGGTGTGGGATCCTGGCAAGAGTTCATTGCCTCTCACAGGAAACAATGATGGAAAGGGAAGGTGCAGCTTTCCCGCCGGGCAAGGGCTTTGCCTGCCAGATGGAGAAGTGCAGAGACGTTCATTGCCCAGCTCAGGGTACCCAAATACCAGTGCACAAACAGGATAGAACCTCATAGAAACAGGGAGATCAAATCCCAGGATTTCACCCACTCACCTGGAGTATTCCCTAGATATCACCTATTATGGGAAGGTGTAAATAATCCCAGATAAGGCCACTGACCACAATCTTCCCGGGCCATTGGTCAAGAAGGTCACTGACCCATGGTCCTCTTTTCCAGCCCATCTCAGGTGCCCTGGAAGTGTTTCCATGGTTTCCCCCGGGCCTGGGGAAGATGCTTTTGTAGGCCTTCAGGCCTGCTCTGCTAGAACACCCATGGTGGAACCCACCAGGAAGGGACCTTAAAGCCCATCCCATTCCAGCCCCTGTGTCAGGAATGGTGTGGCCAGCAGGACCAGGGAGGTCACTCTTCCCCTGTACTCGGCACTGGTGAGGCCACACCTCGAGTGCTGGGTCCAGTTTGGCCCCTCAGGTCAGGAAGGACATGGAGATGCTTGAACACGTCCAAAGGAGGGTGGCAAGGCTGGTGAAGGGCTTGGAACACAAATCCTGTGAGGGAGCTGGGAGTGTTCAGCCTGGAGAAAAGGAGGCTCAGAGGTGACCCTGTCACTCTGGAACTCCCTGAAAGGAGCCTGCAGCCAGGGGGGCTTGGGCTCTTTTTCCAGGCAGCAGCTGACAGAATGAGAGGTCACAGCCTTGAGCTGTGCCAAGGGAAATATAGGTCAGATATGAGAAAAAAGTTTTTTACAGAAAGAGTGATAAAGTTCTGGAATGGTCTGCCCGGGGAGGTGGTGGAGTCACCATCCCTGATGTGTTTAAAAAGAGATTGGATGTGGCTCTTGGTGCCGTGGTTTGGTTGAGGTGTTGGGGCATGGGTTGGACTCGGTGATTTTGGAGGTCTCTTCCAACCTGGTGATTCTGTGATCTTCTCTTTTTTAATTTTTATCCACTAAAGAAATGTAAAAATGCGATGTTATCCATGTATCATTCTCGGTATTTTTAAGCAGACACTGAACAAGGTTGTGTTTTATTCCAGATGCATCTAGGCAAGATTCCAGTAAGTTATTTATTTAGAAGTAGGATATTTTATTTACAAGACCTTCAGGATGTGTTCCACTTTATGAAAAGAAATTAATGTAATTTTGAAAACTAGAGAAAATAGCTGTAATTGCACGGTGCATGTAATGGGATCCTTGTGACAAAGCACCTGTCAGGTGATACAGAACCCTGTGGAAAAAGACATTTTCTGAAATGGATGGTTCCGTGGTGCTCCTTTTACTCAATTCACCAACTCCAGCCCAGCTCCAATCCTGCAGGAATAAGGAGCAGCAGTCCCACATGTGCTTTGTTTATGGTGCATTTAGGACTCCATGATCCATTTTTTTATGGTTTCTGACTTTGGAGGCTATGATCACATCCTACCCCATTTCCCCCATAAAATTTCTTCCCCTGGCCAGCTGTTAGATTGCTGCTTTAGGATCTGTATTATCCATATTACCCACTTAGGGCTCCATTTATTATTGCAGTGATGGGAGGGGGCTGCAGTTTGTGCCTCAGGAGCTTTCTGCAGTCATTAATTTCTGCACTGCAAATTTATTTTTAATCATGTCAGGACAAGCAGCAGATGAATGGCCTTTGCTGGCAAACATCTGTATTCCATGGCTGGATTGGCAGGAGCTCCCCTCCTGCTGCTGTTTTTTGGGATAAAGAGCTGCTGTTTTATTTTATCCTGTTAAATAACTCAGAGTTAGAAACAATTCTGAAATGTTGTGGTAACTTTGATTACCTTGCAATAACCAGAACTGCTCCAGAACTTTGAAGAGCAGAAATTGGATGCTCTGCACCACTTGTTTATTTTATTTACCTTTGATCAGACTCTAAAGGTGTAATAAAATGAAATGTGAATAAAATGCATTAAAGTAACAAATATTTGATGTTGTGAAGCTCAGGCTTGAAACATTTGGGAATTCTCTCAGGCTTCCCTTGCTGGGGAGCAGAGGCAGGATGGGTGCCTGTGGTGGCTGCTGGAAAACCCTGCTTGGAGTTAAGCCACAGCTTCAACTATTTCGTGGATAATCTCAGCTTAAAAAATGAATTTTTGGTACATATTTTTTGTTCCAAAAATACTGATTTATACTGTTTCACTCACCAGAACATTCAGCCAGCCCAATTCATTACTGTAACAAACTTTTAAAAATTTTCTCTTAAAAATTTCAAATATTTGGGATCCTGCTGATGTTTCATTGGCAAATTCAAATACCAGCCAATTTCTGCTGAGGGGTTAAACTTTGTTCTTCTTGGTCTGAAATTGCAAAATGTCTCCCCATGTCTAATCAAAATTTATGGCAAGTGACTAAAACATTTCTGATTTTAAAAGTGCTGCTTCAACTCGGACTTCAGTGGAAACAAGGATTTATTTTTTCTTCCAAATTTTGTTTTGTAATGACAGTAAGATGCAGCAATAAGGTTTTTGGTTCAAAGATGATTTTCCTTGAAGTTTTGGATTGGTTTGGAGTTTAGTAAATACAAATTAATTTTTTCAGGGAAGAAAAATAATGGAATGTCACCTAAAGATGGGAAGTGTTATAGAACTGGTTTGTGTACCTCTTTATTGGAAGGAATAATTTAAATAATACACATCTGCTGAAGAGGACCAGATTAAAACCCAAATATTGTACTCAATCCTAGAGCTTGACCTAAAGTTGGCCAGAAATTCTCTCATCATAATGAGCATTATTCTCAAGAGATCCCTTTTGAGCTTTAAGAAAATATAACAGGTATTATAATGTAATAACTATGCATGTTTAAAGAAGGGAAATCTGGTTAAATATCTTGGTTAGAGACTAAAGCAGCTCTACAGGTCTGCTGTAAAAATCCTAACGAGGAATCTTCTTGCTGGAGTTATGGAGCTTGATATTTTGAGCCACTGATGACATCCTAAGCCAAAAAAGCTACTAATCCTTGGAACCTTGGTTAAAAAAAAATCTGTCAAAATAACTAACAAATACTTATGGTAGTGTATTTTTTATTCTCCTGGCCGTTCAAGGAGTAGCCTTTAATTATGATATGGCTCTACACAAAAGTAGAAACTTCACATTGTTGGTTTATGATGATAAAACCAGTTTGACAGGTGTTCTGTTCAATATTCTATCAGAGGTTCTGCTCACCACTTACATGGGAGCTGAGAGAGGCCATGGAATGTCTGTAGGAGATGGTTTCTTTGGAATTAGGTGCATTCAGAAGGCCCCCTTTGATTGAGTAACTTTCCAAGCTTGAGTTTTTTAGTTTTGTGTAGTCGTTGGGGCTTTTTTTAATCTCAACATGATTTGACAAGATGAATTCTTACTTTGTAATTATGTCTGTGCTAAATTCATTTTCCACTGATCGTAATTCTTCTGGGAAATCCACTGTGTCAGGAGGAGTTTTCTGGTTAACAGATATAACTAGAGCTTGCTTTGAAATGTGTGAAATGTTTCAGTCCAAAAACAAATTACGAGCTTTGTGATTGCATATTCAAGTAACATCTTTAGCATCACATTTCATAAAGAGTTCTAGTCTGAAATCTACTGTCACTTGCAAAAGGAGATGTAAAAGAATGAGAAAACATCTCTGGCATCACACAATTATATCTAAATAACTAAATTTATCTTAAATACATGAAGATTTTAGTTTTCAATCTGTCGGGGGCTCGTCTCTGTAACTGAGGGACATACTTAGTTTCTGAAAATCAAAAAAGTTGGGAAGGACTTGCTTTTTTAGAACATTAATGCTGAAGGTTTTTCTGGCCTTAATTTAAATTTCGATGCAATCAAGTCCTGTCCTTTCCTCACCAGAGGCCTGGCAGGAAGTCTGTGGCTCTGTCACCCTTCTCCTCAGTGGGGTGGCTTTCTGCATTTTCCTCTTCTCATCCTTTCTTCCAGACTCACTTCCTCTCATCTTTCTCTGCTGGAGCCCTGTCCCAAAATCTAATTCTCAAAAACCCATCAAGGAGGGATTATTTTATATATTGATTTATGCGTTGATACTTATACAATATTTTTTCAGCTGATACAAATGGAAAAGGATTACATAAATTTTATCTCTGATTTAATTTCCTCCCTCCACCCCATTCATTCTTGATGTTCTTTAGAATATGTCAAACCAGCAAACATAATTTTTCCGTGGGTCAGAAACATCTCTGGAGAAGCTTTATGTCTGAATATCAAAATTTTTGCTGCATTTGTGCCCCAGGTGAGCAGCACCAGCTCTGCAGGGAGGGCTGGGCTCCGGGACAGAATTTCCCCAAATTCTCCAAGGCGTTCCCAGCTCCCTGCAGTGCTTCCTCACCTCCTCGCAGTGCTGAGAATTCCCAGAGCTCTTTAGTCTTGAACGGGATGTGGTTTGGCAGAACATGTTTTATGCCGGCTGTAAAGCCCTGTGGAGTGGTGATAACCTGCTCAGCTGTCAGGGAACTCCTATTTCACAGGGCTTTTAGGGGACCAGAGCTGCTCGTCCATAATTCCTACAGCAGCTCTGGGTGTAGGGGCTGGTTGTGCAGGTTATGTATGGACTCAGGATTTCCAGATGGGGTGGCTGAGATATCAGGGCCTTAACCCTGCGAAATGACAGAGCACCCATCATCATCATCTCCTCAATAGTTTGCTGATAATGTGGAATGTTGGCATTTTCCATAAGTGGTAGCACTCTCTGTGAAATCAGCAGTCAAGAAAATCTCCGTTTTTCTCCCTCTTGACGAGACAGATAAATCAGTTCCAACTGGGGAAGGTGTTCTGTACAGCAGATAGAAAACAAAAGTTTGCAAACTAGATGGATGACAGATTTCTTTGTGCTTTGTAGTTCATCACCCCCCAAAACTGAAGATTTTATGGCTGGTGGTGTGGCCATCAGGAGGGGAAAACAGCCAGAGCTGTTTGGGTGTTGAGGGTGAATCCAGGGAAGCAGAGCACACGCATTTCTAGGACAGGGAACATAAAGAGTCTCTGCCCCGAAACACCAAACACTTGGTTGAGACTTCATTTTTGAAGGTTTCAGCTCACACATTTTTAGATCTCCTGTTTAATCCTTGTGTGAACCAAAGAAGATTGTCAGTGTCTAGACTACATCTACACAATCCTGCCTCTCTTGATTAATGACTGAAATCTGCAGATGAATTGCTTGGATTTTGTCCTTGAGAACTGCAGGGGGAAGGTTGCCAGCAGAAAACCCTATTTCTTCCTGTTAGGCGTGTTCCTTGAAAAAACCCATCTTCTCCTGGAGTTACTGAAACAATATTTCTCTTGATTTTATTGCCCGTTTCTGCCTTTTCCTTGAATAAATGTGTCCAGCTCCCATTTGTCAGGGGAAGGCATAAACAGGGGGAGAATTTTGAGTATCCCCTCCCCAGGAAGGAGCAGGCTCATCACCAGCCTTGGCTGGATCCCCTCAGCCAGGCAGAGTAATCCCAGCAGCCATCAAAGCCACTGATTGGAGTTTGGGACAGAATCTCCCAAAAAACCCCAAGATTTATTGAAGAATAAAATCCCTGAAGCTTCCAGTGTATTAGAAACTGGTGCTGCAATGGTGTGAAATGGGTAAAGATCGTGTTGCCTTCCCTATCCCATAAATTAAGGAACGGACCCTTCCCTGCAAGCCTCAGTTAATCAGGGTGTTTTAACCACTACTTGCTCAATATTCTAAGTTTTTTTTTTTTCCAGGATGAATATAAATCATTCTCCCAATACAAGCAGATTTCAGTTAAATGTCATGTTCAGATGAATTATAATGATCAGGGAAAAAATACGCGACAGGAAAAAGGTCTGGAGAGGAAAATTCATATAATGAGCTCATTCCAGGCTTGTGTTTTGGAATTAGATGACAAAGTAGGAAATAGGAAAGTTAACCTGTTCTTCATGATGGAATGAATAACTGGTATTATTCCACAAAACCAGGGGAGGTGATAAGTATAAATCATGGAATTTCTAAGCATTTACATCCAGAGAAGGAGTGTCTGTGTAAATCTGCTACCACTGTTAATATTTTAGGAATGACTTGATTTAACCTTCATCAGAAAATAATCAATTATAGGTGTTTCTTTCTTGGTAAAATTAACAGGCAGAGATCAGTAATGTTAAAGAGCTATGGCAAACTTGATTTTTGTAATTGTGTAGCCAAAACCTCTTTCTGGATAAGAGATATTTCAGAATACACGCGGCAATACTCATCAGTCTGGACAAAGAATTAATTTGTAGCTCTTTACTTACACTCTGATCTTTTATCACTGAAATGTCGTGTTAAAAGACTTGTAATTCATTGTGTTAAATACATGAAGCTGAAGGGAAAAATAGGAGTTGGTGGTTTCTCTGCACCTCTGAGAATACTCCTGTGAGTAAAATAATTGTAACACAAATATAGAATCTTGTGCTGACTTCAGCTAAGAAGTATTTGCAGATATTTCCCCAAATATACTAATTTTGAGTAATCTCATTGCTAACAAACATGGATAGAATGTTATTTACTTGTTGATTCCAGGGAGAAAACATTGTCCCACGTTTCAGACATGAATATTTTATGTAATACTAAAGGTTTAATATAAATCTATTAAAAGGGGGTGCAGGAGATTACCACAGCTATTTCTGCAGATCTTTTGGTGTCAGATGCAACTCAGTGCAAGACCCAGGAAAGCTGCAATTCTAACCAGTGCTCTCCTCTAATTTATAACATCTTTGTGGTGTCAATTCCCACCTAGCAAACAGTAATGAAGCTCTCAGATAGAAGATTAATGAGCATAATTCATGCACCACTGGACAGGAAATGGGATGCAAACCTGGCGTTTGTGTACTGCAGTTATAGAAAGGAGAATTGCAAATGTTCTTGGGAATGTTTTAGTCTGACTTACAAACTTTTACCGAAGTTGTTGCTCTTCAAAAAAAAAAAAAAAAAAAATTTAAGATTTCTACTCATGGATGATGTAGATCTTAATTCTCTTAATTATACATGAGGGTTATGTGTGGGAATATGTGGGGACAGTTGTGCCTGTCACTGCATTCCCCTGAGCACCAATGTCCCAGCCCTGCCAGGACTTCTTGCCTCCCCATCAAACATTAATGAAGCAAATCACTGCTCTGGAACTGCTTATCACATCTGCTGTTAAATATTTCACATTAAAAATAGACCAGAAATGTCTTTTCCATGCTGCCTAATGGTGTTTTCCCTCATTGCCCCTCATTTGGAGTATCAGTTTTGAGAGGGAATTTTAATAATCTGCCATTTGGAGTTTTAAGGGTGAAATGCTGGAAGTGGGGACGTTTCCACCTTGGCCCTGGTGAGTCAGTGCTGTGAGAGCTCTGTTTTCACACACGTTTTGTGGCTGGTGGCTGCATCCCTGCTCTCCTCTCTATTCCGCTTTTTAGGTGATCCTTTCCAGAGCCTTTCCAGACAAAATCACATTGATGCCAGCCCCAGACAATTCCACAGCTGCTCTGCATCCAGGTGCTTGATCTCCATCATTCCAGCACCACTTCTGGGTTTGTAACCATACCCAAAACCTCTCTTTTTTATTCCCCCTCATATCAGCATTAACAGCTAATTATCCTCTCAAATACCTCTCATCTTGAAAAATATTCAAGTGTATGGTTGAGCATGTTCAGAACTTCTTTTTTTGGAATTTCTCTACATGCGGAGGGAGAGTAAACAAGGAAACAAATTTTTCATTAGGGCTTAAAAAATGTGGCCTTCCTTCCCTGGATCCATTTGGGTGCTGTCCGTGAGTTTCCAAGGCAGGAATTTTCTGGTGAATTCCCACTAACTTTGGCTAAATCTCGAATTCTCCCCAGCTCTGGGAAGGCAGAAACATTTGTCCTTTATTACATCACCTCTGTGGATAACATTCTGCATGGTGACAGCTTATTTTCTTTTGATTCTCCTTATAAATATTCTGTCAGAGATATTTAAGAATCTTATCAAGGTTCAGTGGGCTCCATAATCCCATTATACAAGAATCATTACTTAGTAATAACCAGACAAGCAATAAAGGAATCAATAACTGTTCCAAAAGCACAGGCTAGGCTATGAAAATATGCTTTTCCTTCTCATAACACTAATAAGGATGGTGGAGCTGATTTTGGTAGCTTTGTCCTACACATCAATCATAACCTTTCTGTGGAAGATAAACTCACCAAAAGCTGCACTGTAGTAGGAAGATGGGAAAGGGGAATTGTGCTGCTGTAAAACACTCCCTGTTTAATTTCTGCCAACGTTTGAATCAGCAGATTTGTTATTTTTGTGTATAAATGGTTCTGCAGTACTAAAATCACTCGCTGAGAGGCTACACTTGGCTTTCAGCTGAGTTAAAGAGCACCAAGTGAAAAGAAAACAGATTGATCATCATCAAATCAGCATCTCAAAGACAACCAAATATCCACCTGTGCAGTGGGAGTTCAAAAGGCTGCTCAGGTCTCTGCAATGCCAAGGAAGAGAGCAAAGGAAATAAAAACAGGTCGGAAGGGACCCTAAAACCCATCTCATTCCCACTTTTCACCCTCCTGGGGTGCTCCAACCCCATCCAGCCTGGCCTTGGGCACTGCCAGGGATCCAGGGGCAGCCCCAGCTGCTCTGGGCACCCTGTGCCAGGGCCTGCCCACCCTCACAGGCAGGAATTCCTTCCCAAAATCCAACCCAAATCTTTCCTCTTTCTGTTTAAAACTGTTTCCCTTTGTGCTACTCGTTAGGAGCCAGCACGTTTTGAGGGCTACATCATTTTAACTGCTTAATAACAGAATAAAAAGGCTGTAATGATTTTGTTAATATTTTTTGCTGTGTGTGGTTTTTAATCAAAATTATTTCTTGCTTGAAACATTAACCATTAATTTATGGTTAATGCTGAGAGGGATAAAGTTTTTTCCCTTGTCAAAATCAAATTTGTTTCAAATAATAATGAGACTGTCACTTTTCCCATTTTCCCTTTGCTTCCTCTTTTGTTTCTCCAAAATTAATGTTTTCTGATACTATTGTTAAATACAAAATTGAGCTCACAGGAAAGAAAAATCAATCTCATTAATTACATGGCAGCTTTGGCCAGCACTCATTAACATTAATATCTTATTTTCCATTGTGCATTTTACATGGATTATTTGCATTCACAGACATTCATCAACAAGTGGTGGCTGAGATGGGACACAGAATAAAAGTGACAGTGACCTTCTCATGGATAACAGAATTCAGATAAAGGAATGGTGAAGTCACCACTTAATGACAGATCTCAGGCTCTCAGTTCCAAACTGGCAGCAGATCCAAGCCCGTGGCTTTGGCTTTGGGACAGCATTCCATGGGCTCATTTAGAGACCACCTCTTGGGACTCCCCAGATAAATTACCCTCAGCAAAGAATAGTTGAGCTTTTTGGTTTTGGAATTTTTTGTTTTGTGGGGTTTTTTTTTGTTGTTTTGGTTGGTGTTTTTTTGGTTTTTTTTTTTTTTTTTTGGTAGGCTTGGATTTTTGCACAGATTCTGACCTTTCCTTTAAACACACAGCACTTGGTATTTTTAATTAATACTTTTGTGAAATGAGCACTCACATGAATAGGGGTGGTAGAGGTCCAAACTCATTTTCCAGGTGCCACAATCAGCAGGAGAGCGACCAACATTGCAAATATAACCAGAGTGAATATTTCTCTCTCTCTTAGAGTACACAGGAGCCAGAATGGGCAGTCAGTGGCTGAATCTCACTATGAACAAAGCTGAGAACTTTTCTCAAGGGTGCTCCTGCAGGTTTTGTAAGGTTTAGGGACATCCCGTGGCACATGAGGACACGAGGCTGCTGTTACCCTCCCCAGGGCTCTGGGGCTGCCTGAGCATCTCCCAGTGAATTTCCAGCTCAGACTGGAGTGACAAAACTGATCTGACAGGTGTGAATTCAGAGCCAGGGGAGGCTCTTCTCCAGCACTTCCAGCATCTACAGCCTGGGTCCTCTGCTGACTGATTCCCAAGTTTAAAAAAAATCCATTTGTGCTCTCAGTCTTGGGGGTTTTTAAATATTCAAGGAATTCCAAGGCAAAGACCTGGGGTTTATTTCCCCTTAGTTCATACTGGATATTAATTTTTTCCCAGTGTCTATTGTCCCCTTTTATTGATTCTTGCTGTTCACTATACATCATAAGTAATATTTATATTAACACATTTTTAATGCTTTTTTAAAAAATAATATGCTTATATTTTTCCCAGATATATCCAAAGTAGATGTACTTATCCGAAGCAAATTTACTTTTGGTTCCATGTTGGTGGGATTGTGACAGAAATGCTATGGGCTCTGTCCCGTCTTCAGAAACCAAATTCCATGGAAAACACTGAAAAATATTTGGCAGAACCTTTTGTAAAACAGCTCCAGAGCCCACATTCTGTGAGCTTCCTTTAAAGACTTTCTGGGAGGACAAAATTCCCTCCTCCTTCTTGCAAAGATGATATTTCAGTTAATAATGATAATAATAATCACTAATAATGGTCGCACACGTCCTTTCTTCAAATGAGTCGTTTGGATTTAGAGACCTTCAAGTTCTCTGATCTCCTGATTTACCCAACAGCCAGCAAGGTTAATGCTTAATAAAGTAAGATGCCCTTTTTATAATCACTTCATTAAAAGTGAGCAGCAAAAGGTACATTAAATTAAAGTGTTTGTGGTATGGGATCAGTCTGGTGCAATCCCAGAGGTCTCCCCGTGCCTCGTAAAGAGCTCTCTACTTTGAACATATCTCTAAGTGACCCATGGAGAATTTCTGTTCTCTTTAATTTGAGGAATTTAAATTGCTTTTATTGCCTGCAATGGTGGTAAGTACTGAATGAGGGATAAATTGTCCTGGAAAGGAATTAGGCTGTGGGTGTACAGCTTTCATAATTCATACCCTTGCAGCATTCAGAAAATCATCTATTTGTAAATGGGAACCAAATTAATAATCCTGTTCCTTAGGAAAATTTCCTTTTGCCTCCTGTAAATGGGTAGGATTTGTAGAGGTGTGAATGAGCATATTTTGTATTATCCACGAATTGAGGGCAAAGATAAAATCCTGATTTCTTGGGCCATACTAAATCCTTACAACTTATAATTGTTTGGACTGAAGCTCTAAAAGCTTTCAGTGCCCTGCTGTTTGCTGATCAGTTGCCTCCAGGTGTTGCAATAGTTTTTCTACTTAAGATAAATGAGAAGCAAAACCAAAAACTTTTTACATGTTTTACATTTTTACATGTCTGTGGTGATCTTGTGGTTGCTGTTTTTTAAAAAAGGTAATTCAAAGATGCTTGCTAACATTTAATAGAATGAATGTCTGCCTTCATAGCTCTGTTCTCAATAAAAAATATGGGTTTTTTCCTTGCAGTTGGATCATTTTTGGAATCTGGAGCATTAAGAGAAAAAGCTGAAGTACAGAAGCATCTCTCTCGTGCATGGCTTTGTGAACCAGGGACGCTTTCAGTCAGGGTTTGACATTTATGTGCCTGGAGCATCAGGTTCTACAGCAAGAGTTTGGACATGAGTGGAGAGCAGAGGGCTGGGGTCACTCCACAGCTGCTCTCAGGTGAAATGAACCTTTTCAGCCTCTGCTGCTTCCATCATCAGCAGTCATTAACAGTCTGCTGTAATTAGCGGTGTTACACACGAGGATTGTGCCCCTTCCTTCCACAAAGGGACAGAGAGGAGCCCTTCTCTTNTTTCTCTTTCTCTTTCTCTTTCTCTTTCTCTTTCTCTTTCTCTTTCTCTTTCTCTTTCTCTTTCTCTTTCTCTTTCTCTTTCTCTCTTTCTCTTCTTTTCCCAAACCTTCCCAAGCCTTCCCAAGCCTTCCCTTCCCTTGTCACCACATCTCTGTGCCACTCTCCATCCTCCCTCCTGCACTCCCGATCACCCCGGTGCCACCCAGCTTCTTTTGGATATTTCCTGTTGGAAGCCCTGGATAACCAGACCTTGCTTTGGCCTTTTACATTTTCCACTCCCTCAGTTACGACTGGGAGCTGCAATTTATCAAGTGCACAATGAGAGGTTATCAAAGTCTCGTTTCGGTAGAAGAAAGAGGAACATTACCCTCAAGAGATAAATCTTTCATTAAACTTTACAGAGACCTTAAGCAGTCTCTGCCTTATTTATCTTCCCCGTCTTTCCTCTCCATGCTCCAGCTGCCAGTGTTTAGAAAGCAGCACAGGGCAGAGAGCCAAAATAGGAGCTGATTTCCCAGCCCAACGGAGAAACTCCCCCTTCCATAGCTGACACTTGACTTCACCTTACGAAAAAACCTTTCAAATTGCCTTAAATTTCAAATTTTATTTGTTTTTAATGTTGTGAAATTGTCATGTACAAGACCAATATTTTTAGGACTCGAAGGTCAAAGAAAACATTCATAGAACACAAAAGATGAGTGTGGTGAGGAATAAACTCATCGGGCTTTGGGGTTTTTTTAATTTGTCTTGTTTAGGAACTTTATGTCATTTGCCATTTTGTCAGGTAGATATTGGAATATTAAGGAATTGGATTTTAAGGAATTGAGGAATTTCTTCATGTTGGAGAGGAATTACAGAGGCTAAGTAGGTATTGAAAATAAAAACTTTCTCACCTCCTCAGCTTTTGTGAAAGGACAGGGATTATTTTATTTTTTTTTAAATTGCGATTTTTTTTCTCTTTCTCCCTTTTAAAAAGATGTTATTGAATAAGAAGGAAAAGTATAAGTGAATTAGACAAGAGTAAGGATTGCAGGGGAAGCAAAATTATGGAGTTGTGACTTGTCAAATACCATGGTTGTGATTAAATATGAATTTGATTCTTTGTAAGAAAAAAAAAAAGACACAATATTTGTCGAGTTCTGACTTGGACAACACTAAAAGGCAAATTTTCTTTTCAATCTAATAAGTTTCTTCTCATCCCATGGATATTTTCAGCAGGGAAACAAACACAGCTCCCGTGGGGAGTGGTGGGATTGGGATGATATTGGCTCTTTCCACCGGCCCCATTCCTGATTTTCCAGCAGAAATGAGATTTCCGTGGGGTGAATCTGATATGAAATTGATGTGGTGAATTGAATGGGGAATTGATATGGACAATTCCCAGGCTAATGATCTTTCTTGGGGAAATTTCTTTTCCATCCTTTCCCAAAATGATGAAATATTTCACGGATCTGTATCTCACTCCAATACAGGCTCTATAACAAGTGTCTGAAATTATACTGAGTTGATTAATTGATTCTGTCATGAAGTTGTATGAAATTACATTTCTTTTCAAAGTCTCCTCTTTTTCTCTGCTGAACAGTGATTTATTCAATGGCTGTAATGTGCTCGGGCCAAATCCATTTAATGTTGTTATATCTATATTGAAATCCCCTAATTTATTCATAAAAAAGAAGGTGCTCTCCCTTATTTTAAAGAATTTTAGTCAGAAGACAAGTGAAGCTTGACCTTGGCTACAGCACTGAGCCTTTTCAAAATGTATAATGAATTTTAATATTTAAATCTATAAAAATTTTTAAAAAAACCTTAGTAATGGTTAACAAAGAATAACTGATATTGAGTCATTTTCAGCACTGGTGTCCACAATACCACATTTATTTCAGCAAGAGGAATTCCAAGGGTCGTAAGCATCAGTTCCTGCAAAGGGAGGCTCAGGAGCCTTTTAAAGTGAGGGTTGTTCCGTGGGATTTCTCTTGTGGTCTCTGCTTTCCCCAAATCCAGTCTCAGGCTGTGAAATTGCAGGAACCTGAGCGGCTCTGGATTTGCTCAGGGGTTCAGGGAGTGGAGTCAGAGCTGGAAATTGGGCTGGGAGAGGCCCAAATTCAGGGGGAGCAATGTGAGCTTCACCTTCGGGGTGATCCAGAGCCACAGGAGGCACAAAATAACTCAGAGTTTGTTTACAAGCAGCAGCTGCAGCACGGCTCAGATGAAGCCTCTCACTTTTCTTTTTTTTCTTTTTCTTTAAGTGGCTTTAATGCATTTTTAAAGTGTCCTGATATTAAAATACCTTCCAAAATAACATTTCTACCCTGACTCCCTGCTCTCCTTGCACTTGTCAGGATATTGCTGAGCTGGGTTTTGGGCTATTTAGATAAAAACATGTCATTGTGGGTTGTTTTTTTTTTCATTTTCTCCTCTAGCTTGCCAGGTTTCCTGGCCAATGCTCATCTCCTGCGTGGCACTGTGAATCTTTCCTCTGTTGTTGCTGTGAGTGTTCCAGAGAGCCTCTCATCCCAAAGAGCAGGTAGGAATGGTGATATTTCTGGAGGTGCATCTGTTTGGGGGAGATCCCAGCGGCAGATTTAGGATTTTGGGAATGGCAGCTGAGACAACAGAGCTAAAATTTAAGGTACATTCATATGGTGTGGCTGTGCTGGCTCACTGGGTGGTATTTGAATAATGGTTAATTTACTTTTTTTTGTCCCCAGGGACTAAAAATCTGGGGAAAAAAATCACTTGAAGAGGATTCAGTGTTGAGGAGTGGTCCCTGCTGTGCTGGCAGAGGGATGCAGGGATTACAGCATCCTGGGAAGCTGCTTTTTCCAGCAGAGGACACCCTTGATGGCACTTCCAGCCAAGAGCTCCGAGATCTGGATTTTGGGGAAGGTAACTCAGCTCTTGACATCAGGGAATGGTGAATCTGGGATCTGGAGGGAGGCACAGAGTCCCACAGAGCCCGGCAGGGGAGCTGTGAATAAAGGGAATTTCTACACATGGAAAGAACCCAAATCTGAAAGATCTTGAGGAGGTTTTTCTCCACACAGTGCCTTGTTCCCAAACCCTTACAACAGCTCTGAGGCAACGCAGGTGGGTTGTAGAAAACACAGAAAATTTCTTTTTTAATACTTTTCCAGTCCTTTATTCTGGGAAATTAGTGGCAAAAGAGCCCTGGCTTCATCAGAAGTCGCAGAGCTGGGCTGTGGTTTTGAAGATTTTCCCCTGGGAGCCCGAAGCAGGGGGAATTCATCAAAGGCAGCTTTGAGCTTGGGCTCTGGGAGCAGCTCCCATCTATTTTCAAACAAGAATTTGGGAACAAGGAGTGAAGTTTTGGCTGCCACTCATTCCTGTAGCCACAGCTGCTTTCCTTAATGACTCCCCGATAAACACAGGAGTTAATTCAAAACTGAAGGACATTAAGGGAAGGATAATGAGCCTTAGCATGCTCTGAACCTTGCTCAGTGATGCTTTGCTTCAAAGTTTGCTACTTGGAAATATTTTTACTGTGGAATTGAATGTGTGAAAGCTCAAATTAAAGGAGTAAGTCATCACTTCTCAAAGGAAGATGACAAACTTTGTGTATATTATCTTTTTTATAACTGTAAAGTAGTTTTTTAACTTAAGTCCTTTTTGTCGTGCTGCTGCTGCTGTGTAGAGTTCCCAAATAAGCTGAGAACAGCCTTATTAATCTCTGATTAGACAGGCAGCTCTTTAGTTTTTACCAGAAAGACTTAACAAGGGCAGGAAGGCAGCAAAAACTTCAGCTGAGCTCAGAGAACAACTCGAAAGCCTCACATAATGAGCTGCTTAAATAATGTCACACATTTTGCCATTGTCAAATTAGGGGTTTTTTTATTTTTTCCATGCCTATTTTCAGTTGCAGGAACCTAAAATATTGAAGGCTTCACTTACTGAGTTCTTTTCATTTCTTTTTTCTTCAAAATGGGGAGGGGATTTACCTAAAATTGAGTGAAAGATCCCAACCAGGTTAAAGGTCTGGAAGGGTATATATTACACAAGGGGTTGAAATTTCATTTATATCAACTCAACCCTCCTGACCGCTGAGGTCAACACATTTATAGCTGGTTTATTCCAACTGATGTGTTTTATTAAATAATAATGGATGCTGGGATTTCAGACACCACAATTCATTCTCCTTATTTGAGCTGGCTGAGGTTTGTGTGAGAGAAGGATGAGGATCAGTCCCTCCTGTTTTTGGGATCACTGAGGAAGTGGAGGCAAAGAACCAAAATTCCTCTGCTTGGCTCTGAGCATCTTGGTTTAAACCACCTGAACCCTGCTTTTTGTTTTGGGTGTTCTGGATTACATCAACCTGCTCCAAGACACGGCGCTGCAAACGTGGGGTTTGCTCTCCCTCTTGTGTTCATTCCCTTATTCCTCCCAGAGCCAGGAAAGCTCATTTTTGAAGCTATTCCCACTCCAATTAGCTTCAAAATCCTTCTTGGCATGGGTGAGAAAAATCCACTCAAATTCGTGGTGAGTTACTTAAATTCATTTTCAAAACTGGCTGTAGAAAACTTAGAGGAGATTTCAGTTTCTCTGCTGAAGGGAAAGAGTGGAGAGAAGAAAAGGGAAGTTCCTCTCGTGTTAAAAATCTGCTTTCCTAAAATTTTTCTGTCCATCCTTGTGTTTTTCACTTTGCTCCTGCACCACTAATGGTTTATGGAAGTGAGAATTTCCACAGTAAATGGAGTGCTCCACTGAGCAATGTGCTTGATATCCAGCATTTGGGAGAAATTAAAATTCTCCCACATAGAATTATCTGCATTATTCCAAGTTATTTCAAGTTTTCGTGAATCATTTGGGATCTCTGAGAGTATCACTTTACCCTCATGTATTTTCTTTTGCAAAATCTGGCACTGTCCTGGATAATTATGGAAATGCAGCCTTATTAAAACAGGGAAAGGAAATTAAAGGAAGCATTTTTAATGTTTATAACATTTTCTAAACTAATATATCTTATTTTCCTAAGAGGAGAAGGTATATCTGTAAGTTATAAAATTATGAAAAGTCTGTATTATTCCAACAGATGAAGTGAACAAAACACAGTCAAATTATTTTCTGCATCAATTAATTGTGGTTGGATCCAGTGACATTTTAAAGATAATACAGGCATGAGTAAAAAGCATTCAAATGAGAAATTTACCATTATCCACAAGAGTGAGTAAATTCACTTTCCAGGTAAAAATCCTGGAAAATTTTGTTCTTCGTTTAAATAAAAAAATAAAAATTAAATAAATAAAAAATTGCTGGTGGCAAAGCTGTTAAACTGAAGTGAACAAACGACCAGCAGGGATTTAGGACGTGTCATAAAATCCCATATCTGGGAGCCACGACAAGGCCAATAATGCCACTGAAATGAGAAGCGATAAAGCTGGGCCTTAATTTATGATTTGCAAACCATCTGCTGGGATGAGCAGCACAAACCCAGGGCACAGGAAGGAGGAGTCGCTGCTGTGCTGAGGCATCACAAAAAGGCTGCAGTTGGGTGCCTTGGATCAGGGCTATAAAACATTGAATAATCCAAATAATTCCCTGGTGGGGCTGCTCGTTCCAGGCTGCTCAATTTGCAACCATGAATTCTACATGGGGTATAAGTTTGCTTTATTTTAAAGTCTGCACTCCTTTGTTTCCAGTGTTTTCTCTGGCTGATAAACCCAGTGTTTATTCTCATTATCCATGTTAATGGTGTCACTCAGGCAAAGGACATTTTATAGGAAGAAGGGGTGTGAAAAAGAGGTTTATAGGTTAGAACATAAAGCTCCCCCCAAAAAAACAGATCAAACATAGGTTATAAATCTTTTTAATGATTTGTGCAACAAACCCGTGGCATTCCCAGCTCTGGTTCTGCTCCCCTGCTGTCCTGTTATTCCCCACAGAAAGAACTGATAGGATGCATTCATGTATTTTATCACCAAAACTTGAATTTGTGCAGGATTTCAGGAGAATTTCTCATCTGGAAACCAGTGTTAGCAGATGAGACTAAATCCTGTTTTCAGAAAATGAAATCTTTCCAAGTTTTCTGTGAAAAGAAGTTTCTAAAATCCCCAATTTTCATGTTCAGCTTTGGGGGATCACATGCTGGGATGTTTCTTCTTTCCTTTTTCCCGATCCTTTCACCCATTTCTGGTATATTTATTAGACTACAGTGCAGTTAAGGCAGAGAATCATCAGGAATTATGAAGGTCACCTTAGGAGAATAATTAACATGGCAGTAATTGCTTAATTTGTGTCTGGATTGAGAATGTTTGGAGATAAAGCAGTTTTATTTTAGCATTTTTTCCCTCATTCTCTGCTTGCCAGAACCTCTGAAGTTCCAATTTCGAGGGATGTGCTGCAGGATCCATCCCCCAGCCCGAGGGGAGCAGGAAAGGGAATGCAATAAAATGGGGTTGTTTTTCCCACAGAACTTCAGATAGAATTTGGGGATAAAAATGGAGTCATTTCTCAATTAGTGTTCATCTCTTCACACGTGAGGATGGACTTGTGGTGGTTGTGGGGCTGTGGAGGTGTCAGTTTGTCCAGCCTGTCTGAATATTTTGGACAGAGTGTGGCATGAACACCTTCAGGAGGTGGAGGAACTCCCAGCTCCCCCAGTGGTTTGTTCCACACTTTTAAATTTGTTTGTTTAATTCCTGCCTTGTTTTTCTCCAACTTTTAACTTCCTTATTTATGTTCTGTACCAAACAAAGCCCCTCCCAGCTCCTGCCTTTTCCACCTCACGGAGGAATTGGGTGCTGTGGCCAAATCCCAGAGTTCCTTTTCTGAAAAATGAACGAGGCTGAACGTCCTCAGGACTTCCCTGAGACGTGTTCTCCACACTGAGGAATCCGACAGATAATAATGTTGAAAATGGTATTGCTGAACTCATGCAAACTGTCAAATTATCTTTCTGATTGTCAAATTATCTTTCCCCCTAATTTAAAACCCACACAAGAAAAAAGCCTTTTATTAATTCTTTTTTTCTTTTGCAAACTGATGAGCTATTTTCTTGTTTTAATTGAAAAACATAGGTTTGATAGTTTTGAAGCATTTAATTATTTTGCTGCCATCTTTGATCTTTGATCTGTCATTTGGTTGATTAGCTCATATTTTGAATGGAAAGGTTGTTTCGAAATGGGAAATCTTCTTATTTTGATTTTGAAAATGCCAAAAGAAGATATTCTGATAATTTTACCAATTTAGGAAAAATTCAGAGTTGTAGAACTTGCTGAAACTTTTTTTTTCTGCAGGAGCTTGGGTTTTGAGGACTAATAATTCTTCATTAAAAAGGGATTTTTTTTTTTGGACTGATTTCCAGACTGATGACTTCTGTTTTCCTAATGAAGTGACATACTCTGAAGTTTTAGAGGAAGTTTTTGAGATGTGCCTTTAAGGCAAGTGGACTTCAGAGTTTTATCAGAGTCCAACTTCACAACAAACCCATCTCTTTACAATATTTTCCTACAATTTCCATGCATTTATCTGCTTTGCTTTGTTCTCAGATATTCAATGGACTCTTCTCTTCAAACTCCCAGCGACTCTCATCAGATTGCTTTGCAAAAAGAACACACAGAATTATTTTTGGAAGAAAAACACTTTCTCTAATTGGTGCTGCAGAAGAGCTCAGGTTTATTAGCATATGATTGCATTTGGGAAGTCTGAAGTGCTGCTTTAATTGGAAACAAATTTAACAAAGAGGAGGGCAGACACATTATCTAAATTAAGAAACAGAGAAATAAATATGTCCAAAAGAAAGTCCTGGTGGTGTTTAAATTTAGCAGGAAATACACAGATATCCATCTCAGAATATTTCAGAGAGCAGGTATTGCTGTGAAGCCCCAGCTGCATCATAGAAATAAAATACTTTGTCATAGCTGCACATCTGAACAAAGAGTGAGTTGCCCAGAATACAGAGGCTTCATAAATTTTATTTTTAGATATAAAATGTACTTGATTTAGAAATAAAATGTACCATTGCTATCGAAGAGCTGTTTCTCTGGCTGCTCACCAGGCACAGTTTGGACCTGTCCTCCCTCTGCTGAAATCACTGGAGCTGTTGTTGCTCTTGGAAGTGTCCCAGGACCTCTCCCTGGGGCCAGGAAAGTGCTCCCACCAAGGGCTGCAGTGGCCACGGGCTCCCCATGGAGTTTATCCAATGGAATGAAGCCCAGCTGGACAAAAAAACACCCCCAAGTCTCTTCTCTGCTGCCATAAATCAGTTGTGACCCTGTTGCCATCAGTAGGGTGACACTGATGGAGAAAGAGTGAGACAAGCTTGGAAATTAAACTCCGTGGCCGAGATAAATGTGCTCCAAGGCCTGGGCCTGAGCCAGCTCAGCCCCGGGGGTGCTGTGGGGTTCATCCTGCCCATCCAGGCAGATGGAATACCTGGGGATTTTCCCTGTAGAACGGCGCACCCTGGAATGTCTCCTGTTGGGTTCCACCGTGGGTGTTCTAGCAGAGCAGGCCTGAAGGCCTACAAAAGCATCTTCCCCAGGCCCGGGGGTAACCATGGAAACACTTCCAGGGCACCTGAGATGGGCTGGAAAAGAGGACCATGGGTCAGTGACCTTCCTGAGCAATGGCCCGGGAAGATTGTGGTCAGTGGCCTTATCTGGGATTATTTACACCTTCCCATAATAGGTGATATCTAGGGAATGCTCCAGGTGACTGGGTGAAATCCTGGGATTTGCNATCATCACCTTCAACCCAGACAAACCATCTCCACCACAGGGTTTTATGGAGAGCTCTCCTCAAGTTTCTGAGCTGAGGAGATTTATATAAAATACATCTTCCCTTCCATGCATTTACACGTGTAGGGGTTTGTGTTAAGGGAAACTTCTCAGAGAGGGATTGAATTCTCCTGGTTTTGTCAGTCATCACCTCGGCAACCAGAGCACATAAAAATGTGTGTCTTAATATCCAGATTACCTGGCTTTTGATTACATTGATATTTTATATATTTGCTTACCAGGCATCCATTGATACCATGATGATTTTTTACCTTTTCTTCTATACCCCTTTTCTATACTTTTTCTCTATTCTCAGTGCTTCCAGCCCACATTCTCAGAGCCAATATTCAGTGAAGCCCAGAGCCCGCAGCCCGTGGCAGCCTGGCAGTGAGGGGTCAGAGAGCCCCAGGCACCAAGGGCCTCTCCAGAGCACATCCTGTACCCTGAGCTGGGCCCGGCCAGGGGAAGGGTCCTGGGGCGGGGGTTCCCTGGAGCCTCTCCCTGGGGAATCTTTGCTGGATGTGCTCATTTGTGAGGCCCAGGCTGTGATCCCGAGTGCCCGTGGGTGGCATTCCGTGTGCTCTGGGGCACTGCCCCTGGCTGGGCTGCACCTGAGGGGCTGCCAGAAATACCCAGGGAAAAAACCTTTTTCCTTCTAACCGTGCTTGGCTCTTCATTTTAACACCAGGGAAAGGAATCACCAAGACATCAGATAAGAAGGGTGAGAAGCAGAATTCATAGTCCATAAGACTGTGGATGAAATGCAGAGCAAGGTTCAGTGTCCTGCAGGCCAGCTCAGCCTGAGGCTGTGTGGGAATTCAGGAATTCAGTGGCTTTTGTCCCTCATGGCTCTGGAGAGGACAACCATGCTCTTCCCTGTGTTTTTAAAACTCGCTGTATTTCTGAGACACACATTCACAACTCCTCACCCAAAGTTTCCTGAGCACTGATCTTCCACCCATTTTCTCACGAGGATTTCTTCCTTTTTCTAGCCCTGATCTGGGTCCTGTAGGGAGAGTTTTAAATTTAGATGTATTTAAGTGATTTAATAGGAAAAGTTAACTTGAAAAACTGATTCTGATTCATTTTCTGTGTCCCAAAAAAGTCTCTAAAATTATCTGAAAGTAAAAATAATTGCTCTCTGCCTTTCCAGGTCCTGATTCATTAAAGAAATTGATTGACTTTGAGTGGCTGTAGAGCTGACAGTGTAGTCTATTAATAGATTCACTCTGAAGAGGTCCTGCCCTCTGTTAAATAACTACTGCTGCCACTTGATGGGACCTGTGGCCTTGTCACGAGGAGCAAAAAGAGACCCTGGCAGAACAAATGTCAAGTCAGCTCAGCAGTGTGGGCTGCAGATTGAGTTATTCCTTATAAATGATGCAGGTTCCACCTGCCAAAATCGGCCTGTTACTGCTTTTGTGGGGCCACTGCTTTCCCTACAGGGACCTGTGGGAATCATTCCAGATTCTGGTGCTCTTGGGGTTCTTGTGTGATGTCTTAATCCAGTAAGGAATAAGGAAATGAGATGGAAATGAACTCCCAAGGCTGATTGGCAGAGGACAGGAAGGAAGGGCTTGGCCACCTTGGAAATGCTCGTGCTGCCCTGAGGTGGAGTTGAGCCTCAAGCTGCCAAAGAGGCTTTTCCCACCCTAAGATCTGCAAAAAGGACTACAAAAGTGGCTCTCACACCTTTCTTTGCCTCCTCAGCAAATGGTTGAGGTTGGGCTCAGTCTTTAGCGCCGTGTCTCAAGAGAAAGGATGAGATGAAACGGCCTCAAGTTGTGCCAGGGGAGGCTGGGATTGAGTATTAAACCAAAACATCACTGGAAGGTTGGCAGGCACTGGATTAGGTTGCCCAGGGAGGTGGTGGAGTCACCATCTCTGGAAGGGTTCAAGAGGCATCGGAATGTGGCTCTTGGGGACAAGGTTGAGGGGTGGTTATGGTGGTGCTGGTTGGACCTGATGATCTTGAAGGTATCTTCCAATCTTGATTCTGTGATTGCTGCTCGTGGTTATTTTGGGAGCCCAGTCATGGAAAATATCCTTAAATAATGCTGCATCAGTGCTTTAATGCAGAGCACGGCTGGTTAGAGCTGCAAGGAGTTGGCACAAGAGCCAACTTTTTCTTGTTACTCATTTTCAAGAAAAGAAAGGTTTAAAATCTTCCAGTTCTTGCAAACTTTAGGAAGAATGCAGACAGACACAGAATGCTTTGAACTCCCACAGAAGAAGGCTGTTAAAGTCAGTCTCTGTTATAAATTTATTCTGCTGTGGTGGCTGTGAATGTCCAAAGCTAGACTTGGACTAGATTTATGTGGAGTCATACATTATGTATCAGCTATTAAAAAAAAAAAAAAAAAAAAAAAAAAAAAAGAAAGAAAGAAAAGGCTTTATGATTTAGCACTAAATTTTTAGAAAATAAAAATTCTGCTGAAAAAGAAGCTGTGCAACATTAAAAATGCCAGGCTTGTGATCAACACCTCCTCCTCCTCTCAGCTGTCTTTGATGCATTTCTATTTGGCCTCATGCTGGTAGGGGTTGTTAAATTAGCATTTCATGTCGGAGTCAAAAGTCAACTCCAAAAGCTGTGGAATTAGCATTTAATTATGAAACAGTTAGAAAAACCAAGAGAAGTAGGATTTAGGTCTTAGTAAGATGAAAGACTAAAATCAGTTACTTGTGAAAGGTTGATTGCCCGGACTCCATCAGAAAGGTGCTCAGCACTCGGAATTTTCCTCTCCAGGAACATCCACCAGGATGAGCAGAGGGATGGAGCAGCTCTGCTGGGAGGAAAGGCTGGGAGAGCTGGGATTGTTCCCCTGGAGAGGAGAAGCTCTGGGGTGAGCTCAGGGTGGCCTTGCAGGGCCTGGAGGGGCTAAAAGTTGGAGAGAGACAATTGCCAAGGGATGGAGGGACAGGACACAGGGAATGGCTTCAAACTGAGAGAGGGCAGGGATGGATGGGATTTTGGGAAGGAATTGTTCCCTGTGAGGGTGGTGAGCCCTGGCACAGGGTGCCCAGAGCAGCTGTGGCTGCCCCTGGATCCCTGGCAGTGCCCAAGGCCAGGCTGGACATTGGGGCTGGAGCAGCCTGGGACAGTGGGAGGTGTCCCTGCCATGGCAGGGGTGGGATGGGATTATTTAAGGTCCTTTCCAACCCAAACCATTCTGGGACTCTGTGATCTTTGGTACTTGTGTGTCTTTTCTGAAAAAGATGTTTAATTTTAAATAAATGTTTGATAACATAATTAAAAAAATTTCCCAAACAGCAACAAGTGAAGATGCTCCATACTTGGATCAGATATTTCTTTGAGTACAAATGAAATCAAGACTACTCAGTTTGAACTTTAGGGCAGAGCTGGAGGCTGCAATGAGGTTTTACAAGGAAAAAGTTCTACTGCTGGAGGTTTGGCTTGGGCTCAGAGTACCTAGAAATAAATCAGTGCTGTAGGTCAGGTTTGACAGCATTAAAACTTAATTAAATGGTGTCATTTTATTTTCAAGTTACAGAATGGCCCTTAAATCGGGTAATTGTAAAACATTCCCACCATGATTAGAAAACTGAATACACAAAGGGATTTACATTAAACTGCAAGCAGAGAAGTGGAGGAGGGTGAGAGGACAGGAAATGTGAGATGTTTGGAGTGAGGAGTGGGATGTGTGAGACTGAGCGGGTTGGGTACCCCTGTGCTCTGCCAGCAGCACTTCCACGGGGTCTTGGGTCTGCTTGGCAAAACTGGGTAAAAATGCTGTAAAAAATTGCTGTAAATATGAAAGCATGAAAAAATTCATGCTGTAATGAATGAATTACATGTATTTACATGTAAATACATTACATGTATTTACAGCATGAATGTAATTCATGCTGTAAATAGTGAAAGCATGAAAAAATTCAGCTTTATTCTGCAAGCAGGCATCAAAACTCTGGGTTTTGCTTTGCCTCCACAAACACAACAACTGCCAGCATTGGAATTGTCTGGGCATCGTGGCACTGCCCTGAGGGAGTCAGCCACTTTCCTGTGGGCTGTGGTTTCATGGTCATTTCTGGGTGAAATCCTCTGGATGACCAAGAAATACAAGTTTGAGGTGGCCAAAGTGCAGCTACTCCCTGCAGGGACAGAACACAGCCTCACCCCTGTAGGATTACATGAAAATAAGCCTACCTTTAAAAAGTTGTTGGTTTTTTTTGAGCAGGACTGAACACAAAGATCAGCACTTTATATTATCTTGTTTGAAGGATTTAGATTCATTCCTAAAGCCTAAATCCAATTTTATAGACTCATCAGCCTGAGTCTCTGCTAAGATCCAGGTGCCTCAAACTGAGAGCTGCCATAGCTGTTTCATCCTTAATTTTCAAGGAAGGAATACCTGGGCTCACAGAAAAAAAGGGTGAAAAGCTGCCTGGGGGAAAAAAAAATGGTGCTGCTCATCTGTTCTGCATCTCATTTGCTTAAACTGTGCACAAGATGGGAACTTCAGGGGGCAGAAAATAGTTCAGAGGCTCTGATGAGCATCTGCACTTCAGGCAACCACTGAAATCCAGCTTTCTTTTGAAGCCTGGGATTTTATCACTCTTACACTAAAAGGACATGATCTTGCCATCTTTTTCCTGGAATATTTGGTGTTTATGCTACTTTGGGGTCAATTACAATTAAATAAATCCAGTTTATCTTTGTCTCATACCTGCATAACAGTGAGAAGGTCTGCAGATATTTGGATTTATGCCCCACCAATTTTGTATATGAGAGATATTTGCTAATAAGGTATGGAAACATTAAAGACAGTTTAAGCAATTTACTGTGGAAATGCCATGAAAAAGGAAAGAAGAAAATAACCTCAGAGTTATACTTGGAAGCAGCTTTTTATTGGAAAGGTCTAGGAATTTTCTCTGCTCTTTGTTTTACATAAAGGAAAGTTACGTTGGAATTGTGACTGTCTAGGAACTTTAATGAAAATAAAGCTGTAAAAAATTATGTTTCTCATATGTAGTTATTGGAAACCTTAATTAATTTCCAGTAGTTGTTGGAAAGTTATGCCACAGAGCAATTAATATAGAGTTTAATGCTTGGTTCTAATTAATTTGTATCAAATATTACTTTCTCAGCCTTTTTATTGGTGTGACAAATTTGCATTGCTTTTTTTTTTGTACCCTGTATATTGCAGCTCATGTAATTACTGCTCCTCCTGCAGAGCAATTAGTGGGAAGGAGTCCCAAAATTAAACTAAACAGAGCTCTGGAGTTGCCCGTGAATTTCTGCAGTGGATTTTGAGCAGTGCCATCCATGAAGACAGCAAATCCTTCCTACAAAAGCCGTGGGATTGAGTTCTGGAGTTGTTAATCAATTTAATTGATTTAATAGGCTGTTAATTGATTTAATAGGCTGCTCCATTTGCTACTTCTCAGCATTTCCTAAGCAAGACTGGAGAGTCAAATCACTGCATTTTCTTTTAATGTCCACAGACTCTGAGCATCTTGGATGGTTTTTACATCTTGCTCTGTACAAAAAATAAATCCACTTATTAGACAGATAAAAATAGACAGAATTTTCACTTTAATGTGTGTCTTTAAAAAGCTTGATTATTCTCCCCATGTTTACCTTTCAGCTTTATCGCTCTGTTTTCCCCAGTTTACTGTCTGACACTTCACTGAGCATCTCTTGCAAGGCATTTTATGGATGCATAAAAGCAAAGCTGAACTCTTTCATTTGAACTGGTTATCTACACAGGAGCTGGTATCTCCTGGAAGAATTCAAAAACTTACATTTAAAAACACGTCTGTGAGAATCCTTGTGAAATTTATTCTCTTCTTGTGTGCCCTGAGTTCCGTGATGTGTGGAGAAATGCAGGTTTCCTTTTGTTCCACCACGTCATTCAATTTTCCAGCTGAAAGCCCCATCCCCAGTTGTGATCCCTGATGATATCCCAGCTGCAGAATCATTTTAAGGTGAAGTGTCCATTCTGAAGAAAGATGAACTCCCCACTCCCAACTTGGTTCTTCAGTCGTTTCAGCATAAAAAGAAATATTAAATCCCCAGAATATTTCAAGGCAGAGCTGCCAAACTTCTCCTGGCTTCCTATAAGGAATTCTGCAGCTCTGCCTCATGAATCAGCCCAGTCTGGGTATAAATTTAAAGTACACTTTATACTTTGTTAAAACCAAGCTGTTAATTTAAAATTAAAGTTGTTGGTTGATTCTTAAATATGTATTAAAAATGCCACCTTTATTTCCGAGCAAAGCCATGTATGAAAGTAAATTTAGAGGGTTTGATTTTTCAGTGATAGTCACTGACATTGGATTTTGGTTTTTCTGGGGGCTGAGATTCAGGTATATCAGGAATATCCATCCACAGGGAAAGGGGCTCTTACAGAAATCTGGGGCAAGGAGCTTGGGGATCTGTTGATTAAAACTTTTCCATGTTTATTGTTTCTTGATTTAGCTCCAGTTTGGGAGTTTGCAGCCTCAGGGATGTGCTCACACCTCTTCCCCTGCCTCAGAAGGGTTTTTATTTGCAGAGTTGGGGCTACCTGTACATTAAAGATTCACCATTCTGGCTCAGAGTGCTCGTTAATGATCACTCAAAACCAGCCCAGAGTGCCTCCATCGCTGATGAGAAGGAATGTGAACGTTTTCATTTAACCCCCCTTTGCTGCTGGGGAAATTTGGATTTATCCCCTTCCCAGTGAAATACTGAGGAACACAAAATACAATAGTCAGTGCAACAGGGAGGGATAATAAAAATATATATATATCCCAACCAAATATTCTTGTTGCTGTAGAAGAGGAGTGCAGAGGGACACGGACACCGGAGTGAGGTGACCCAAAACCTGGAGCCAGCTCTGCTGATCCCTGGAGCTGTGCAGGCTTGGGACCATCTGGGCAGTGGGTGCTGTTTGTCAGAGAGAACCCCCAATTCTCCGAAAACAAATCCTTTGGAAGTGCCCTATTAGAACAGGAAATCGTTTTGTTACTGCCCCCATTTTCTCTGACAAACTGCTCTGTCTAATGAAAGGGATCTGCTTTCTCACTTAGGAGGGAAGTATTAATAACTCTAATTGCTGCTTATTAGCGATTTTACAAGATGCTGAGCACATAAGTACACTTCCTAACAGTCTATAAAAAAGAACAGCATTAAAGATAATATGAGCACTACTAATCATCTTCTGGCTGGAAAACAAGATTTTTTACAGAAATATTTGAACGTTTCACATATGGCTGTACTGGGATGTGGAATGAGATCAGCAGCGTTGGTATTTTCAGGACAGAAGGGAGAGGAGTCATCTGGTACAACTAAAAATTCTCCCTTTAAGCTCTTTGCAGCCTCACCCGATTCAAAGTCAAGACTTGAGCGTTGCCTGGTGCTCTTTTGACTGAAGCAGTTGCACAGAGAGAAGTTGCAGGTAGATGAGTTATAATCTTTATAAAAGCAGTTTGGCACAAGCATTTCTGCAGGGTAATCCCTTCAAGAGTGTTTGGTGTTATTTGGGGATGATCTGGTTTTGTTTTGCATTGCCAGGTTCCAGTTTCTTCACGACAGCTCTGTAATGAGGCTTTGCATATAAAACTCGAGTTTTTTTTAAAAAAGTATGTTCTGGATTGGATAATTGTCCTTTTAAAAATTCAAATATCTAGTTTTTATTAAAACTGTGTGCTTTTGCATTGGAAAAAAGGGATTTAATAAAAGGTGTGTGCATGTATACAGGGAATTATGGAATCACTAAGGTTGGAAAAGAGCTGGTCCTGCTGCCACACTGTTCCTGATATTCCATATTTATTACCTCGTAACAGAACAGTGTCCTCAGTGGATGAATAGATCTGATACAGATCTGTCCTGAATGGATTTGCCTTTGCAGGAACAGCCTGGAAAACTCCTCTGGGGAGTTCTGAGCATGAAGAACAAAGCCTTGTCCTCGACACCAAACTTCTCCTCTCCCGCCAGTGAAGGGTTTTGTCTCCTGTTGTGACCCAGGGTGCTCCAGACCCCTCCATTTGTCCCCCACGGCCCATCAAACATTCCTGCACACCAAGTTTTGGGGGCCTTTCACACCCTGAGCTTTCCCTGGATCTGCTGGGGCCCTTTGCTCCCGCTCGGAGCCGTGCGGGGAGAATCCTTCAAAACAATTCCGTAAGCACCATCCTTGATGGGCCTCCAGAAACGAGAATGTGGCAAAGGATACTTCAGATCAAAATGTTATGGCTGTGTTATCATTAGAGAAAAATGTATTTTCCAACACTCAAGTCGAGGAACATTTCAGGAAATGCTCAATCAGATGAATAATTTATTTTGTACTGGCAGTGCTGCATTAATATCAGGAATTTGAAAGGGGCATAAAGGAGGTGGGAAATCAGGCAGTGAGAGCTGAGCCTAATGAATTTAGCCATTCACATGTCCACAAGTACCTAAATGGATTACTTAGGAAAATCAGCAGTGCTGCTTGTACAGATTGGTAATAAATTCTGTTTCATTACAGTGACTGGTATTTTAAGATTTCAAATGAAGACTGATTAAATCAAGTGAAATATGCACGTAAATTGTCATTATGTGGATGGATACACCTCACTCTATTAAAATTGGATTTTAGATTTGCTCCACGCTTTATTTTGCAGCTCATTTTTGATGACAGTTCATTCCTTCCCCATCACATTATAAATTCAGCTGCATTTTTAGCTAACGGGGGGGTGGGGGGTAAAACTTTGTTTCTCTTTTTTCCCCTGTTTTCCTGTGTCAGTGTTTTATACAAGGTCAATAACAAGCTCCAGTGTGTTTACAATTACCAAGAGGATGGGATTTGTTATTGTGCCCCGACAAATGTGCTGATGCTTCCATTATTTATGGAGAGGAGATAAAAATCGTGCAACGTTCTGAGACAAAAGTAAGGTGTGTGTGGTTTATATCTGTATTTTTGATGAGTTCTCTTAATAGGCATTGGGCAATGCACGGACCTGTGACCGTGGGATGTAAATTTTTCTTTGCAGTAAAGCTGTCAAAGCTTTGTGGTTTTTTTATGACTCACATTTATGCAACTTAGAAGAAAAAAAATCTGACTTCCTGTAGTATTTAAACCCAGAACTGATTGGTTTGTACTGCCTGTAGTCTCAAGTTGTGAAAACAAGAGAAACATATTCACTTAGTACTGAGGGGGCTTTTAGAAAAATTTTATTGTGAGGACTGATTTTTTTTTTTTTTTAAGGGGGCACTACTCAGTTTTAAAAATCCCCATTAATATCGGTATTCCCGTTGTCCTGGCTCAGCTGGAACTGCTGAATTACATCAGGAGCCTTTGGGATGAGCCCCGTGGAGAGGAGCAGAATCCAGTGTTGGGCAAAGTCTTGGAGCAGCCACCCCAGCACAGCTGTGACACAGCTGTGCCTTGGGACTGTCCCCTCCTCTCCCTGCTGGGACAAGGTGGGATCAGTGTCCCCTCACCAGAATCCCGTCTGGGGTTTCAGGAGTCCATCCCTGAATGTGTGCCCAGTGGAAAAAACGGGAAAAGCCTCATTTCTGTGTTTGGAAAGGGGCTCATCCCAACCCCTTGGAGCTGGGGGATCCACACAGAATCCCTTTCCTTGCCTTGGTCCTTCCCTGCGGTGCCAGCCCCTCCCTGCCCAGGGCTCCCAGCTGGGGACACCAGTGCCAGCTCTGCTGGAGCAGCTCCTCTGCTCCACCCGGGAATTCCGGGGGAACGGGACTGGCAGCAGCAGGTACCTCCTGCTCCAGCTGGAGCTCCCAAAGCCTCATCACAGCAAATAATCCTAAGGGGGAATGGGAGGGATTTGCTTTCAGGAGGAACTCAGAGCTCCTGTTTGACGTTTAGATTTTAAACTGCCCTCGGAGGAGGAGCATCCCTCCCTTTTCCCATGAACTCAGGGGGAGCCGAGAGTGCTTTGTCTCCTCCTGGGGCTGGAGTTTGGGATGTGGATCCCTGCTCCTGTGTCAGGAACAGCTCCTGGTCCTTTGAGCTGCAGCTTCTGGAGGAGGTAAGAGCAGAATTCTGCCGTCATTGGCTGATGTTACTTGAATATGGATTTTTCCCAGGACCAAGGGTTTGTTCCTTTACTTCCTCCAGCTCTTGCCACAAGTTGCTGCCTAGATCCAAGCAATGCTGCTCTTTTTGTCTTTCTTGTGAGATGTAAAAGAATTCAACTTGTTTCATTTTTTTTCTTGAGGGAATTGATTTAGAACTGTATTTCAACTGCTTGGATTAGATGGAAAAATGTTTGAAAGCGAAATTTGATTGAGTTTTTCTTTATGCCCATTTCACAGCCTCTTTATTCATTCTCTAGCTAAAACTAGTGGAAATTAAACTGAATTCCAGAATTGCACAAAATCCTTATTAGGCTGTAAGACATTCCTGGAAGTTTTATTCCCTGGTGGAAAGGGACGCTGACACCTTTGCCAAGGCAGGGAGAGAACCTCTATAACCGAGTGTGGGCCTTTATTGGGATGTGAAGTCTTTCCTGTGGAGTTATTTTAAAGACCTCGAGTGCAGCAGCGTTTCCCTAATTGGGTGCTAAATGTGCACTTTGTCTACAACAAGGCTGTTTAGGCACCTTTTCATTTTCTCTGCTGCCACTGCTGTGCAGCTCAATAATTATATTTGTTTCAACACTCCCAAACCACTTAAATTTTAAATTTTTTCTCCACCACATGCTTTAGATCTACCTCAACTGCTGAATGTGTTAGGCAGGAGGGGTGAAAAGTTTCCTGCTCACGTTCTCAGCATTGTATTGTGGATATGGAAATGGTTCCTGAAAGCATTTTTGATAATGTGCTGTTCCTTTCCAGACCAGAAAACAATGAACTCTTAAATACCTTATTAATAATTTCTGTGTTGCTCTGATATGTTTGGCTACAGTTGAGAGATGATGGGAATTCTTGAGCTAAGTCTCCCTCAAAGCAACCTCACAATAAGTTCTTACTAAGGGATTGCAAACCTTTATTTCCAGTAAAATTTCTGTGGGAATCTCAGTGCATTCAGGATGGAGATGCAATTGGATGAGGGGGAAAAGCTGTGCCTATTTAAGCTTTTTGGGTGAGAGGATTAAATTCTGCCTGGTGTGACTGTGAAACAGGGAGTCTTTGATTGTTTTTTGGGAGGGTTTGGCATTTGTTTGGTTTTTCTATTCCTGGTTTATTAATGCTCAAATCCCAGAATGGTTTGGGTTGGAAGGGACCATCCCATCCCATCCCACCCCCTGCCATGGGCAGGGACACCTCCCACTGTCCCAGGCTGCTCCAGCCCCAATGTCCAGCCTGGCCTTGGGCACTGCCAGGGATCCAGGGGCAGCCCCAGCTGCTCTGGGCACCCTGTGCCAGGGCCTGCCCACCCTCACAGGGAACAATTTTCCCCAATTTTCTCATCGAATTCTGCCCTTATCTCATTCTCTGTTACTTTCTCCCTGATGGTGTAACATTTTATTGTGGTCAAAATTCTGTTGTTGGTACTTAGAGAAGCTTTGGGCAGCACCAGAGATAGAAAAGCTGTCAGATAACCAGAAAATAGATATTTTAGATCATTGTTGCTTTTCCTCTTGGTACAGTGAGTGTTTGGTTGAAGGGTGAAGGTCAAGCTGAACTAAGTAGCAATTAATGGTAGAACAGACCAGGTATAATCAGTACCTAAATTAACCTAAACAAGTAGTCAGGATAATAAAGAAGGTACTTTTGACTTCTTAACAGCACTTCTTAAAGTTTAAAGAAAACAAACAAATAAAAGTCAGAAGAAAATCTGTAAATTACTCTTCACTACACAACTTACTCCCCAAATTCTACTTTTGCTGAGCAGGGATGTGAAGGGCTCTTCAAAGGCTGACACGATTTCCATGCCTTTCACTCTAGGAAATGCTATTTATTATTAAAAGCCTATTTTTGTTACTGTAGCAGCAACAAGGGAAAGCAAATATTTGCTGTAATGAAGTTCATTACAACTCTCTCATACATGGAAAAGTTAGTGACAAACTGCCAGAGGTTATAAATATCTGCTTATAAATATTTAAAAAAATTAGTCATTCAAGCATCTCCTTGTCATAAGCAAAGCAAACTCTTTAAATTTACAAAAGCAATTCCTGTAATAAAACGATGGTTCAGAGCTGCCATCAGTTCCTGCTGGTGATTTGTCACTCTGTGCTGACTCAGACGTGCAGAGCTGCTACAGGCATTTCTTGGGATGAAAATCTGGTCTCATTCCAGGGAGATGGAACATTTGCAATGAATATTCTTCATTCCTGGCCAAGCAGAGGCTGCCTGGGAGTGGAAATTAAGAGTTTTCTCCTGCTTTGCTTTGAGGTGAATCAGATACCAAGTGAGCCCTGCGAGTCCCAGGGGTAGCAAATAGTTTGGTACATCAGTGAGTGAAGTGGAATTACAATTTGAGAGAGAAAAATCCTTTTTTTCTTTCTTTCTACACCTTTATTACAGTGTTGAATTTATGTGGCTTCAGGAAAACAGGGAAATCGCCATTGATCTAAAAAGTGACTAGAAATAGTCAAGAATTCCACTACCTTTCTCTTTTTCACCCCCAGAACTCCCCTGGCAGCCTCTGCAGGTTCCTCGGGTGGAGTTGAACCAATATTGCCATTAAAGCCATTTTAAAACTCGGGGGCTCAAGAAATAGCTCAGAAATGTGGGTGTAGAGCCAGGAAATATCTGTCCTGCAGTGCTGGATTTGCACATGGTACAGCTTGGGGATCCATCAAATTAAATCAGTCACCTGATTGAGTCATCCCTAAAGAAACCTGGGAATTATTGTCCCAAAATCAACGGTGTTGGGACCAGTCACGTGCAGCTGCCGTAATTAAAGAATTACGCTCTGTAATAATTATCACAGGATGCTCCAGAATGTCCCCATCATGGACCTGAACCTCCTCTCCTTCTGGGAACACCTTTGTAACCAGAAAGTTGCTCCAAAGCTCCTGGTTCCAGCTATTTTGGCTCTTCCCTAGAAAATGTAAAGTGATGGCATAATTCTGCCTCTGCAGCCTCTGCATTTCAAACCCTCCAACAAACCCCAGCCTTGCCATGAAACCTGGGATGGCCTAAAAACACAAAGTTGCCAAAATAGAATGAAATCTTAGGAATATTCTTCAATGTTGGGGAAAATTTCTTAACAAACCCCACAGTGTTGTAGGGAAGAGAGGATAGCTCCAAATATATCGATTATTCCTTCAGTTTTAAATACAGAGGGGTTGGCACACCTGTACAAACAACCTCTGATGGGTTGTTCTTTCATAAAACATCCTCATATTTCACATCCTCATCCTGGTTTTTGGTGTTGTTTTAATTTACCTGCTTTGCTCCTGTTTTCCATTCACATACAGGTGTGCTGGGTTTGGGATTTTTTACTGTTTAGTGCAAGGGGACCTCTGGATGCTGTATAAACAATAAGAGAGAGTAGTAGGAAAAATTTAATATCTGTTCGCTGAGCTCGGGAAGGACAGGACTGGTAAAACAAGGCAGGATAAAAGTAAAATGTAGCATATTTGATTTCCCAAGCCCAATAAAACGAGATGGAAGCTGTGCCTTCCACTCAATTTGTGCTGCCAGAGTGGCTCTAGTGAGCTTTTTCTAAATAATACAGATGGAAATTCTTGGAAATACAGGAATTAAGTGCACACAGAAGAGATGATTTATGAAAAAGTGGGGATTTTGTAAAAAAGTGTTTATCATTTCTTCAGCAGCAGCAGGAAGGCAGCTGGAGCTGATCCCTCCTGGCATCACGAGGGGGCACTCGGCAATTGCATTTCAGCATTTTGCAGGCACATTCACGTTTCCCTCCTTCAGAATAAAAGACAACACGCGATTGAACACAAAGGTTTCTCAGGCGTCACGGCAGGATTTATTGCTGATAAATAATTCTCCATAGAAATGTAAAATAAATGTTGTGTGTAAATAGCGCAGTACTACGGCACTTCGGGGAGCGAAGGAAGTTTTAATTCCAAATAACAGGTATTTATTTATGTCTGATCAGACTGGATGCTCTGGAGTCATCCTGGTGTGGTGATGCCTTCCAGGAGCTCTGTGGCTGATCTGAGCAGGGCAGGGAGCAGCTCCGAGCAGAACGTGCTCCGAGAGAAGAAATTCTGGCAGAAAAGAGGATTTTTCAGGGTTTGTAAATGGGGAATGTGTCGAGGAAAGAGGAGGTGGGAGAAGCAGCCTGGCTTTGGTGCTCCGTGCAGGGAGGGCTGATCCCAAACACCACCCGGGCTGCAGCCCTGCCCCTGCAAATACAGTTAAATATAAACGTTAACAAACAGGTAAATATAAACATTTAAGTATCAATACAAACAGTTAAATATAAACATCAACAAACAGGTAAATAGAAACATTTAAGTATCAATAAAAACAGTTAAATATAAACATTAACAAACAGGTAAATATAAACATTTAGGAATAAATAGAAATGCAAACATGTAAATATAAACATCTAAGTATCAATACAAACACAAACAAATACAAACATGTACATATCAATGCAAACACAAACAGT
>VZRO01005790.1:316603-364634 GCA_013397915.1 Daphoenositta chrysoptera | reverse complement strand
CCCAGGACAGCCTGGGTGTCCTTGGAGAGCAAACCCAGAGAGGTTTGTGATGAGCAGAGAGCTGAAGTCAGCAGCTACAGAAACTTCAGAGTTACACATTGGGCACTACAGGATTCGAAAAATATAAAAGTTGAGGGATCATCCTGAGTTTAGAAGATGAAGTTAGACAAGGCTACTTTAACTCTTTTCCTCCTCAGTTGCTCCCATAACCTTGTTTTACCCCATCATGATTTGCCACAGTTTTCACAGGTCCAAGGGTTGCTGTGTTCCTTTTCTTCCCCTGTAGAACCTCTTTTTTCAGTTTCCCAGTCTGACCCCAGACCCCGACATGGCTTAGGGTCACACCCAGTCCTGCCCTGGAAGTTTTTCTCCAACAGGAGAGGCTCATTCTCACCCCTCCAGGATGCTGAGTGTCCCTGTTTCGTGGGATTATGTTATCAGTTTGAACTTCAAATAAACATCTTACAGAGTTTCCCTGACTGTAAATTATAATTTTTTTCTTCATTTGATCTCCCTGCTCTTTCTTGATCCTCAAAGCAGGCCTCGCATGACTCCGTTTAATTGATTATTTGGCTGTTATCTGTTTCATCTTGCATGATTATCAAAGGCTTTCAGGGCTGGTTGGGATGGTTTGTTGGCAGAGGGATCAGGGGGATCAATAGCACTGAACAGAGATGTTAATTACTTTGTCTACAGCTACGTTCACTTTGAGTCCCCCTTGTCAATCTTGCACGTCACAGTGGCGTGAACTCTTGAGAGACTCTCCAAACACGCTGCAAATTCAAATTCATTTCGTTGCTATGTGTTATACGTGTAAGATTTAGCCTCAGCTGACACCATCTTGAGAGTTTGGGAAAAAATCTGAAGTTTCTGGGCTCTTTTCTGATCTAACAACAGATTTGATCAGTTGATGCTGTTGCATTCTGTGTTATTGAAGTGCTGGCAGAATGTTGTATAGAAAACAGGTGATCCTTGTTCCCTGTAACTCTGCCCACTGCATTTGTACAGGTTCCACAAAATTGCTTTTGTAGGGTCAGCGTGGGTCAGTCGGTGTTGATGGCTGTGGAACTCGTCTGACTCTGGGCTTAAAGTGACTTATTTTAATGAACAGGTAGGAATTCACACTTGTTCTCAACCTGATAGGAACGAAAACATCAGAACCTCTAGAAAAGCTCTCTTGGTTTGCAGGCGAGTTAAAACTCAGAGATTTAGATGGGAAATTGGGCAGGAATTGTTCCCTGTGAGGGTGGTGAGCCCTGGCACAGGGTGCCCAGAGCAGCTGTGGCTGCCCCTGGATCCCTGGCAGTGCCAAGGCCAGGCTGGACACTGGGGCTGGGAGCAGCCTGGGACAGTGGGAGGTGTCCCTGCCATGGCAGGGGGGGCACTGGGTGGGATTTAAGGTCCTTTCCAACCCAAACCATCCTATGGTTCTATAATCCTACAACCTTCCTGCATGGATGATGTTTGAGCCATTTTTTTAAGTATTTCTTATATTTCACGTGAGATGTGAGAGGAAAATTATACATAAAGTGTCTACCAAACTGCCATGTAAATCATAAAAGCTCATTGTTATCACCAGTGAGGAGCATTCATTTATGAAAGAGATTATTTTATTTATTTCATATTTTATAAGGAGATATTTGTCTGTGGTGAGCTAGCATAATTGGTAGTGAGAAACAGATTATTTTAGGTGCAGGTGACAGGGTGACAGATGATACAGAGAAATGAGTGTAAATATTAATGCAGAAGCAGGGAAAGGAATGGGAGAAGTTGAAGGGAGAGTGTGGAGGAAGAAGAGCAGACACGTGGGGCAGGTCAGGAGCGTGGCAGCTTCTGGTGTACGACAGAAATGTTTTAATGTGCTGGGTTGTAAGGCACTGGTGGAATCAAAGAAGAGGTGATGGAGCCATAGGACAAGAATGTGACTGGTTTGTCAGCTCAGGGGTTGGAATAATTCTCTTTCTGTCCAAATCTCTCCCCTTTCGCTCCAGTTGCAAACTCAGCAGGAAGGAATTGAATTCTCAGGAGAAGCTCTGTTATGTTATAAAGGATCAACTGATTATGCTACAAACCTTATAGAAAACAACTGTTTTAACTAGAAATATTACAGCACGATCTGATCCCCTTTGGGATGTTGGCTGGCACTGAGAAATGCCCATGCTTTGATTTTGCCTTCTCCTCACAAACCTGGGATCACGGAGGGAATATGAACACAAGGCTCTTTGTATTTTTTAGTTTGTGTTGTTTAACCAACTTATCTTTGTCTTGATCCAGGGTAAGAGGCAGCTTTTAAAGCCACATTATCTTTTCTCCCTCTCCCCCTTTTCTTAAGCTTTAGGTTTGAATGGAAATGTGTAAATAATTGGTCAATAACAGGAGGAGGCACTTAGGGACAATCGTGTGAGGAGTCTTCAAGGTCAGAGCTGGAGAACAACCAGGGAGATCTCCTGTGAGGTTTGCTTTTTCTCTGTTCCAACATTTTTCTCCACTCGTTTTTTAACTGCTGTAGGAAAATGGAGGTTTTAATGGGGTTTTATATATTTATATATGTGGGGGTGTGTGTGTTTGTGCAGCACAGGTTGTGTACGAGCACACTGGAGACGCATCAAAGGCAAGGACTGATTTGGTAGACGATGGCCAAACATGTTTAAAACACTCCTCGTTCTTGTAAATGATAATTGTTCCCTTTTTTTTATCCATCCTGAATAAATTGCCCAGACACAAAGTGTCATTAAATGCTCCTCTTTTACAACTTACCATTTCCCCATGTCCAAATTTCAATATTAACACTGGATTCCTTTGTGAATTGAGCTTTTATTCATTATATTCCTTTTTGGACTAATAGTTATTATTATGCTGCTCATACTTTAGCTTCAGAGCTAATTATAGTCTTTGGCTCTCTCCTTCTGGAATATAGATACTGATATATATTAATGGCACGTACCTCGCTCTCCAGCCAGCACTTATTTCACGAGGATGCTGTGATTTTGTCCTCTTACCCTGACTAAAACGTCACAATTCCATTTATTTATTTATTTATAATTAGAATTTTGCCCCGCTGAAAAGCATTATCTGGGAGAAATCTCTGCAAAGAGAGATCACCCCCCTCCCTCCCATGGTTGGAAATCCCTTAATACAGCCATGTACTGTCAGCTCACACATAATGAAAATGTCAATAGTGCTCAGATTGGAGCAGTTTAAGGCACTGAAACAGATGTAGCTCCACACAACAGAAATCTATTGAGCAGAGAAGGGGGAGGTCATACAGCCATTAAAAAAAAAAATAATAAAACCCACCCTCTAAATGAAATTAGCCCTGAAAATCCTGCCAGCACAGTCACACTGCAGTAATGCAGAGTGGTGAAGCCTGGTTTGGGTGGTGGATCCAGGGGGATCACAGGGAATGAGATCCCAGATCCTGCTCCCTGCTGATGGGATGGCCAACCCTGGAACCACCTCTTCATTCCTCAGCTCTCCTGGCCACAACACTAAAAATTATAACTTTGTTCAACCCTCGCCTTTCTAAATCCTTTGCAGGCAGGGCAGAAGGCAGAGAAGTTCTGGTGCGATCACAGACACAATTCCAGCAGTGCAGCTACAAAATTCTTAGGTAAAATGATGGAATTTATGATCCCATAGATACACACCTCTCTTGATGTCTGTCCCTGAACCGTGCAGGAAAACCTGAGCTCTTCCTTTCGTTTGGCATTCCTGCTTTTGAATTGGCTTCCTCAGATTGAGGTGGCTCTCAGTCAAGAGACAAGGGCAACATCTGAATCCTCTTGGGAAATTTAATATCCTTTAAACAACGCCTTGGATTTTCATTTTTATTTCCTGTCAGGTCTTTGTAGATCAATGTGAGTAATACACAGTTGATTAAAACCTGCAAAATAGTCACAAAATTATGTGAAAACTGCTGTTTAATAATCAGTGGGAAAATAGCTCCCTTGAAAGTGAGTGACCAAAAGGTCACACACATCCCAGGATATATGAGCAGGGTCCTATTCACACAATTTATGCAATTTAGAAATTTCAGGGAAGTTTAGAAAGTCAGAGAAGACTCAGAGAATGGTGAAGTGGTTGGAAAATTTGTCTGTCAGTAGGAGACTGCAGGTGCAAAGAGAATATTAACAATTCACCCAATGAGTCTCTGCTTTTCCCTGTGAGAACCCGAATGTGGATAATCAGCTCCTTCAAAAGTTACTGTAAGATGCTTCTCAGGGGAAAAAAAGAGTCATAGTCTCAGCAGGCAATTAACCATTTCAACTGCTGAATGTTTTTTGTGGATTTTCTCTCCACAGCACTTTTCTTAGAGGAAATTATTCCACCTCCTGTAAGACGTGCTTTAGCTCCAGTGAGGATTTATTCAGAAAGCCTCCAGGACCAGTGTGAGCCTGTGAGGTAAAATTAATGCCTGAGTGTAGATATCAGCAAGCTTTCTAAACTACTTGTGGTCCCGGAGAACTTAACAGTGCTCCTGAAAATAGTTCAGATCCCTCTGGAAAGACATCCTTTAAATTCGAGAGGATCTGCATAATGCTGTGGTGAGAGGCATTGCTTGTGGCTTTGTTTACAGGGTTTTCCTTGACAGAACAGAGCTGTGATCAGCAAATTTCTCCTAAAACAAATGCACCTCAGCCTCGCATCCTGGGATGCACTGAAAGGGAAAAGGGAACACTAATCCCATTTTTCCATACACGCAGCATTTCCTGGCTTGCCTTGCCTGCACACACACACGGAGATCACAATTTTCCTCCACATTTCCTCCCTGAAATCTCTGAGCTGCTTGTATTTACCATCTCAATGACTTATTCCATATTGTTTATTATATTTATTTACCTCTGAAACCCCTCTCAATTCAAAATCCCACTAATCCTGTTTAAGGGGTGGCCACTTTGTGTGGCATTGATATCCTGCAAGGACGTGGAGGAAGGACACGGGCAATATCTCCATTAATGGGAGATAATCTTATTAATGAGCGAAAAGAAATCAGCCTGCTGTTCAAAAGACAACAATTAAAAGGCAAATAATGCCACAAGGAAATGTAACAGCGCTGGGGACATTTCCTTGTTGTCTAGAAAATCTTTTCGAAGAGTATTTACAGGACTGGTGGGTAGCAGGGAGATGAAATGCCTACAGCACCCAATATTTCAGTGTTGTGGATGGATTTGTTCCTCTTGGAGCAACACTGCTGTAAATTAGTCTTTGCCAGATGCTTTGTCTCGTGGCCTAAACTGCTGTAAAACCCATTAGGGTGTGTTATGCACATAAAAGGGACAGAGGAGTTGCAGAATCGCTGCGATAAGGGATTATGTGTTCCTTGATTGTTATCCATTAAACAAAAGGAATTTCATCATCCCACTTGAATCTTGCCTTAGATGCTTGCGTTTGAATCCTTAATGAAGATTAAAGGCTGGAGCTGCAATCTGCCAATGGAATTCCTCCTCTCTCGTGTTATTGTTCATTAAATACCAGTTATTCCTCTGTGCCTCTGCAGGAAGGTGCCAGGGAAGCCCTGCAGTGGCTGCAGGGGTGTTTTAAATCACAAATGCTGGGGAAGAGGTCAGGGGCAGGGACTGTCCTTGGCCCTGCCCTCCCCCGTGGGGCCGTGCCATCGTCCCCCCACTGCGGAGTGAGAGGGACACAGCTTATTTATCAGCACAGCAAAATGATGTATTTACCCTGGGAGTCAAGGCTCCAGCCTGGCATACATTACATGGCTGTTTCTACACTGCAGGCTGGAATTATTGGGGAATTGCTGGGATTTAGATATTCTCCCAAGAGCTGAGTCAGACCATATCACTGCTAACCCTGGGTGTGTGCACCACAAAATTGTAACCAAGCAACAAACTGACTGTAGTATTTTATTTTTAGTGCGTTATTTTTATTATTTACTCTATTTGTTTATTTATCTATTTGCTGTGGGTTGTAATAATACAAAAGAAAATTGAAGAGTGACTTTCAAGGATATTTCCCAGTCTAATTTCTGTGGATATTGCCATTCTTCCCTGAAAATCCATGTGAAATACCTCCTGTTATGAGTTTTGGTTCAGAGTTAAAAAGCTGAATGAATTGAAGAAAAAATGAGTGACCTGTGATCCGTTTGCCTCAGCTTTCCTTCCATCAGTTCCTCTTCACTTGAAGATTTGCAATTTCCTTCCCTGCAATCTTGGCACTGAGGTTGTTTAGCTCTGAGGGTTGTCTCGGGGAATTTGATTCCATGTCAGCAGTGCTGGACGTGTCACCAGCTGATCCCGAGCTGTCCCCACGTCAGCTGAGCTCCTGCAGATGGGCATGGAGAGGAGATGAAGGTCTGCCCCTTTCCAGGATATTTTTGGTACAAGCCAGTTAAAAAAATTTGATAAAAAATTTGCTTCCGAAACTTGGCAGGCTTGGATTTAACTTGTTCTACAGACTCCGCTTCCCATCTCTTCTGGTGATGGTGGAGAGCTGCATTTCCTTGTCTGAGAAGGACAAACCTTCCCTAAACTCAGCCTGGGGGTCGCTGGCTCTGCCGGGACTGGGGGCTTGGACCCAGGGTGATCCAAGAGAGGAGGATCCAGCTGGACCAAAGCCACCTGGACACTCCTGGTCACATCACCCTGGCACAAGTGGGTCTTCGTCTGTCCCTTTTTCCTCCTGAAACCCCTGCTCTGGTTGGGCTGAAGTGCAGGCACAGTTTAACACCCTGGCTGTGCGTGCTGAAGGGGGTGAAATCTGCCTTTGCCTTTCCCTGAGGTTCACTCTTCCATGACTAAATTTTCCATCTCTCTGTATTTTTTATTAGACAAATATAACTGTGCCCTCCCCGGGGTACCTGTAGAGCCAGGTCTGGAGCTCTGAGTGTCACCTGTGAGTCTTTGGCACTGCTGCCTGTGGGTCCTCTTGTGATGGTCTTGTGTCGCTGCAAAGGGGAAGAAAACGTTGTGAGGAGAATGCAGACTGAGCCACCTCCCTGTTCGTTCAGGTAGAAAGCAGATAATACCTCAGGGCTTTGTTGTTATTCTGCTTTTCTGAGAGCGATATTCAGGGGAACGTCTGCATCTGCTGAACCCACCTCCTTCCCTTTCCCAGCTCAGACATCTGGGTCTTTGGGGAGACAACAAGAGTGTGAGGGTTGGTTTTAATATTAATTTAGAATCCCAGTGTGGTTTCTTTTCAAACAGAAAATTGCTCCCTGTGCTGAGTGATGCTGATGCATGCAGGGCTCAGAAAACAGGCTCGTGTCTTGTTTAGGCTTGGAAATTGGAAAAATTTCAAGATATGATGAGTGTGTAGATTTTCTGATTCTTTTTGTCGTGTAAGACCCTTAGAAGATGAGGTGCCGGAGTGATTTCATGCTGTGTAATATCGTGTCATTGGCAGGGTCTCTTTGGTAATGGAATTTGAGTTTTTCAAAGTACAGAGGCTGCTCTAAATCAGCCTGCATGAAAAGCCAGGGTTTAGGGCTTGTAATTGTGACACTTCAATGAGAAGCTCAAAAACTGATGTTAAAGGGAGTGCTGCTGCCTGAAGTGTCTCCCAGGGTACAAAGGTGTAGAACAGAATGGCCAACAGGGGAAAAATACCTTAGAAATAAAATCTGGTTACTTAACATTAAAACCAACTCCATCTCTAGCAGCAGGATAAGATCTTTCACTCCACCTGAATAATCAGGATGTAAAACTGGTATCTACTCTTTATTTAATTTTGCTGCCTATTAAAAATCCTCTTTTTTGATACAAATGTCACCTTCCTCGATTAATCTTTTGTGGGTTTTTTACAAAAGGAAATTTTAAGTCAGAGTTTGGATCCTTTATGATAAAGTTCCATTTTGGGGCAAAATAGATGCCGCTTCAATTTTCAAAAAGTTTGGGAAGTCTACTGAACATGGAGATACATTACATTTTTTTCTAGAATTTTTCTTCCCAGTGAGGCACATGGTACTTTTGTTGAAACAAAAGGAATTAAGTTGTTACAATCTTTCATTTTTTCTTTTTGGTTCTGTGTTGATTAATCATAGAATCATTGATTGGTTTGGATTACAAAGGGTCTTCTCATCCCAGCCCCCTGCCACGGGCAGGGACACCTTCCACTGTCCCAGGTTGCTCCTGGCTTTGTCCAGCCTGGCCTTGGACACTTCCAGGGATGGGGATTAAAAGCAAACAAGCTGTTATTGAAACCACTGCCAAAAAAAAAATCACAATTCTTGGGGATTTTTCCTTTAAATAGTGTTTTGCAATGCTTGTGAACAAGGAGCCGAGGGTGTTTGTGTGTGTGCTGACAACGGAGTGATGAGCCAGAGATCCTGAGCGTGGCTCCAGTTAGAAAGAAAATTTGACCAAGAAAATGTTTATTTCTACCACTTTCAGGGTGATGTAGTTTAGTCACTTTCTGTTAAAGAAAATAACCAAACTACGGGCTGAATGGGACAGGGTTTGGAATGTTATAAAGATGAAATAGGTGTGACATCTCTGGACGGTGTTTGTGGCAGATCCATGGGGTTCCTGAGCCCCATTGTGCCTGGCAGAGGAGCCCCTTCCTGTCCTCGCTGTTTCTGCAGCTGAAGCTCCTGAGCTCTGCACGTCCAGATTGCACAAATTTGGATTTAGCTTTGGGCGTTTGTTCTCGGGGTAAATATTTGTTATGGATCCCCGAGGCCTCAGCCTTCTGTTTTGTGCATCCATGAACGCTGTGTGTCGTGAGCTGCCGACGGGGGCTCAACTGGCATTGTCACCCTGGGGCTGAACTGGCATTGTCACCCTGGGGCTGAGTTGGCATTGTCACCCTGGGGCTGAGTTGGCATTGTCACCCTGGGGCTGCCCAGCTCTGTTGCCCTGACTTGCAGTCTTTCGATGTTTTCACTTTGTGATAGAGTTTCTCACGCACTTTCTGTAAACACAGTCATGTTTTGTTAACTGTTCCTATTGTTTTCATTCTTTCTCCTGAGGCAGAGAAGTTTGATGGGCTTTTCAGTTGACCAGTGTGGTTGGAGAGGTGGTAACCTCCTCCTCCAATCCATGGTCATTCCTAGAAACAGGTATCTATGAGAGAAATAAAGGGCTGGGCCCCTTTTCCTGGCTTTGGCTTTGAGCTGGCTGAACTTGAGTCTGGCGTGCTCCTTTTCGTGTCCAAGTGCGACTCAGCTCCCCCTCGCCTGGGCTGCTGCTGCTGCCTCGCTCAGCCCCCTGCTCCCGCCCCCATTCCCGCTCCTCCTGTTCCAGCTCAGCATCCCTGCCCCAGCCAGGGCTCCAGGGGTGTTTGTGCTGCCCGTGGGACCTGTTTGCATCCCCCTGCTCCCAACCCTGTGGACCCCTGCCCCTGGCTTAGCTGTGTCTCTAAGCCAGGGTTTCCCCTGATGGGGGAGTGATTTTAAAGAAACTTTCAGCACTCTCTGCTTTAAGATCGTTTATTAAGTCTTATCAGAGAAGTAAAGTCACCAGTGTGACCCAGACACAGCACAGAGCAGAGAATGCAGCAGAATGAACGCTTATCAAGATAACATGGTCTTCTTAAAGGTAAATCATCCAATTAAAGCTTAAAACGAAAGATATTTTCACTTTTCTACCAATGTTAGACAAATGCTTTAGTCACGTACACAGGAACTGCAGCATTTTTCATCCAATAACTTTTAGGAGCCTACTACTGCAAAATATGGCATACTAGAAGAAGAAGAAGGTCTAGAAACAACAACAATCCTCCATCTTGGAGTTTTTGCTTTTTATCTAATTACTACATTAATAACCCCAACACCTTTAGATTTTTCACCCTGTGATAACCTTACATAACACTCTATTATTTAGTTCTCACTGAAGTAGATTCTAGTTCTTCCCAAACAGTTGGCAGTTTTCTCCATGGATAAAGGTCAAAGACAGCGTTGTCCAGGGGGGTAGAACCCTTCAAAACAGGCAGGGAAATATTCTCTGCCTTCAGGGCTCCCACAGAACCCAAAGCAGGAATCCTCACAGGCAAGCAGCGAAGGAAATTGCCATGCCCAGGGACACCAACACTTTTATTTTCATGGGGTTTATCCTGAAGCAGCTCTGTGGCTCTTCCTGGTGGAGCGTGGCTTTTCCCTGGGGGCTGTTTTCCTCTTTAATATTTTATCATGTCCTGCAGATGGTCGTGTGGGCTTCCAAGGGGATGGGCCAGGTGTTTTCCTACGTTCATGCGGAGCCTCCGCTGAGAGAGTTATTGCCTCACACAGCAAATGGATGTGGCTGCTCTTATTTTTACACCCTGCAAATGAAACCGTGGACTTTATTTGGACTGGTTGTTTAAGTTAATCCTTCATGAATCCTTGAATTGTGGGACTTAAATATTTCTGCAGAGGGCTGGAACAGAGGTTTTCTAGCAGATAAAGTAACACTTTTGGAGTTATGGCACACAATCTTTGCCCCTGTGTAAGCAGACAAGAGGAAGGGGGAGGCAAAAGTCCGAGATATGGAATATTTCTGTAAAATCCTGTAAAAATTATGTTGACTGTAGGAATAACAGAGTAGCTACAGCTTCTCACACAGGACCCTTCTCCCCTGGCCTGGAAAGGGGACAGGGCCAGGGCAGTTTTCCCCTCAGGAGCTCTGAGAACAGGTAAGAGCAGAGCGATGGCAGCTTTGGGTGACACAGAAAAAAACCACTAAAGTCCCTGAATTTCCTCTTTCCTCCAGCACTGCCTGTCCTTTCCCCTAATAATTTCTGAAGAACCCTGGCTTAGGAGAAGATTTGGCAGATGAACTCCTTGTTCTCTCTTGGAGCCTGTGCTGGGAGGGGGGATGAGAACGGGGGGAGGCTGCGGTTCATTTGAGGTGCCCTCAATGGGCACTCACAATTAAGAGCTGAACGCACCAGTGGCTGTAAATGGCCTGACTGCCGTCATTCATGGCTCCCACAAAAGCAGCGGCCTCATTAACATTTGCTGGAGTTTGAGTGTTGAACTTTTTTTTTTCAGATTCCGGGGGCTGAGTCGGGAAGTCTTTCCCTCTCCCACACACGCATCTGTCTGCACGCTGGGGATGGATCTTGAGGAGGAGGGACAGGAGATTTGGCTGCTTTAGCTGCTTTTATTTGTCCCCGATTTATCAAAGTGAGCCGAGCAGAGCTGGTGTCCCTTCCTAACAGCAGTTGGAGGGAGCTGGTCCCTATTCCAGCTGCCAAACTCTGGGGCACGGCACTGAGCGAGGTGCAGTGAACAGGAATCTCAATTTTAAATGGCTTCACACAAGACAGAAAGGTTTAATTTAGTGGAAGAACGTGGATAACGAACTCGCCCTATTCACTGGTGTTGTGATCTGTGGATGAGATGGATTTCATGTGTGACTAAATATTCATGTTCGAATGGCACTGGTCTGAAATCAGAATCCTGCCCAATATGAAACTACATCTGAGCCCTCTCTGCAAATTTGAATTAAATAGGAAATGCAGCCGTGCGCTCGGGGAAAGTGCTTGTTCACAAATCAAATTAAACATAAAAAGCTGAATAAATGCTAAAAATTAGGTTTTGATGAGAAAGCTCTTTTTTAACAAGGTCTGTGAAGAATTTTGGGGATTGTGTTGCTACATTTCCTGCAATGAAAATGTTCACAAACTGAGGCAATTTTTTAAGCATGACCATCTATTTCAAATTAATGGATTAAAAAAGCTTTGAGAAAGCAGAAGGTGTGGGTTTAAATGCAGAATGTCAGAATTGCTGCTGTGAAATCTATAATTCAATCTTGGTTTATCATCCTAAGCAAAAGATGGATTTCTAGTAATGGATTGTCAGTTTTAAACTGCGCTGTAGCTTTTTGTAATAAGCACAAGCAGATTCTTGTCAACCAGACATGCAATATGTTTCCACATAAATATCTTCCCTTGTAACATTCTGTCCTGGTGCCTGCGTTTTTTAACAGGAGACCACTCTTTGTGAGGATATTTGCTCACATCACCCAACGTGAGAGGTGAAGGACTGAGAGAAAAATACTTCTGCAATTAAAATTATCCGGTTTCAGTTGAAATCATCCTTATTTATGCAGGGCAGACGCTCATCATAATTTATTCAGTGATTTCTCTTTCTTTTGCACCTGAAGACAGGCCTTGCAAGCCAGAGGTTATAACCCTGCAAAAAGGAGGCAGTAATTACACCTGCCAGCATCTCCCTCTGGCCAGGGGCACCATCACCCATCAAGGATAATTGACAAGCAGCTAATAGGATAAGCTTTCGTTTCTTTACGTTGTTTTCCCGTGTTTTCCCCCTGCTTAGCAAGGGGAAATCCATTAAGTGGTGAGGCTGCAGCAGGAACGTGCTGGTGGGCACACAGGGACAGAGTCCTTGAAGCAACAGGGAAGCAACAAACATCTTCAAGGGAGAAATAGATGTCTTTCATCTTCTCTTTGACATCTAAATTCCCAGCTCGCTGCCTGCTGGAGCTCGGCACGTGCTGGAGCTGCCCCCAAGGAGCTGCAGCCATATGGGCTCCACCTGAGCTGGGGTGGGCAACAGGTTTTCTCTGGGGCCAGCTCAACAAGGCGCAGCTCCCGGGTTTCCATTCGGGGAGCCAACCAAGCAGCGGTGTCTGGGCAGTGCTGGGACAGGAGGAGACCTCTGAGCCCCTGGGAAGTGCAGAATCCACGTCCTGAGAGCTGAGGGAGGAAGAGGAGCCCCCAACACCTTTTCATTCCTGTAGCAGCGTCTGCTCACAGCTTGGTCAGAGCAAACAGCACTCGCTGCTCCAGGTTGCCCCAGCAAAGGTGTGAGTCCTGAGGCCACAGCAGAGGTTTGAGTCCTGAGGCCAGGAAAAGGGTAAAAATCAGGGGGAGAGGATAGATCCCAGCTCAGCACACCCAGAGGGACGTGGGGAGTGAGGATATCCAGCTCCAGCACCCCTGACCCGGTTCGTGGTTTGCATCCCAACCTGAGCCGTGATGCTGCTCTGATGTGCCAGGTCCTGCTCAGGCAGAGGGGCAAAGGGAGTGTGGATCTTTCCCCTCTCCGGGCCAGATCCACAGCAATTTCTCTGCATTTCAGACAACTTCTAAAGAGGAAACTGAACTCAAAATTGCACAGGGAAGGGAGCCCTTTGCAGGTCAGAGAGCAGCCTGAGTGCGGCTGGTGCTCAGCGTTTGCTGATGGTTGGCTCTAAACCCACCCACCCCTCAGCCCATGGATGTTTTTAGGGTATTTTGGCAAATGCCTGATTCCCTCCCTGCATTTCTCCTTCTAGAGCCACCTCTGGCAGCTGGCAGCACAGTGCAAGCGTGACAGCCTTCATCTACCCCCAGCTGCATTTACTGGAGTGCAGCGATGCTCTTCGGATCTACTTCAGGGCTCTCCTAAGTGGCACATTCCTCCTGAGCCTGCTCCCTGAGGAGTTCAGGTTTGTTCCCTCGCAGTCTTCCCCCCACAGCTCGGTGTCTGTGTATCAAGGTATGTTAAAATATCTGAAGGGATGTTATTAACTCGTATTATTTGTGTTTAAAATATGCAAACCCGTTAAGTCAACTCACCTGCTGGTTTCCTGCTGAATTTCGTTTCCAGACCAAATCCTGTTACCTCTGAAAGAGCACAAAAATTGGGTTCTAAATAGCTCCTGTTAGAAAAAATCAAAATTATGAATAAGGACGTTTCAAACGCTTTAAACCATCTGCATGCTGCCAGCTTACCTATTGTGCCTTTAATTTAAAAGGAATGCTAAAATGAGTGCAAACACTGGAAATTATGGCTCTCTGTGGAATACTAATCTGTAATATTTGCATATTTCTGACATTTCAAAATTCCCCAGACTCTCATTCCCCCATGCTCCCGTTAGGGCCGTTTTGAGGACGTTCAGTGGTTTTGAGTAAGGAATGAGAGCGGAGAGGATCTCATCAGGGTGCTCTGTATGGCTTGGAGAGCCTCCTGTAATTTTGGGATTTGTCTGACTAAAATCAATACTCCATCCCTTCACATTAAGGGAGGCTGTAAGAACCATTATTCCATTAGGAATGCAATAGGGTTTTCTTTAATCATTCCCTCTCTATGTCCTGATTCACATTGCCAGTGAGAAGGACATTTATCCTACAGCCAGTTCCTAAAACCACACATGGTCGGGATCAGGCTGTAGATGTGCTCAGCTCTTTATAAAACACCTGGATAGGATTGTCCATGATGATACCATAGAGTGAGAACTTTTGGAACAACTTGTAATTTGTATTTGAGGATGGATTTTCCACAGTTTCTTCTGCCTCAGTTGACTAAAATGGTCTTTTCTATGGATCACAGAAAACACGGATTTTCTAAGAGGAATCCAGGTGTATCCTGAGAAGGATCATTCTGCTGCTCACCTGTGAATGTATTTTGAGGTGTGCTGCTGTAATATGCAACTAATTTTGGTCCTGAGAACTGTGTTTTGGGGAGAAACCAGTGGTACCAGTAATTTTTGGTTCTTAGGCTGGCCCCGCTTGGCTGCACTGAAGAATCTTCCCTAAAATCATCTTCCAAGTGGGAGCATAGATTTCCACAGCTGTAAAACCAAAAGCACAACGTGCTGTTTTGGAACTCACTCCAACACTAATTCCACACTGCTGCAAATATCCCTCATTTCACCCATTCATTTCCACTGCACAATAACCAAGGCCCAGAACTTCTGCTGGGCCTTATCAGACCTTACCTCCATCACCCTCTCCACTCGTTCAGAAGGATGTGACTGCAAGCAATTAACATTTTGATGCACTTCACCACGCAATTGCCAGCCTTTATTTCCTTCCCATTAAAATCCTTGGCTCGGTTTACAGCTGGCTTGGTTTTTAATCTGGTGTTTGCTATTCCTATGGTAATGGAATCCATTCAATTAACACCGTGTTGGCTGGAGGCGAATACCAATCATTAAGCAAAGCCTATTTGCCCTGGCCAGGTGTGGAGGAGGGGTTGCTGTTTGCTCTGTCAGGGGTAAAAATTTTGAAATTTGATGCTGTCAGAACTTAATTTTATGAGGAATCCAGGTAATTATTGGGTTTCACTTGGCTGTTGGTGTGGGGAACCTCTGTGTTAGGATGCTTGAGTCCAAAAGAGACAGCTTGGCTTTGGGTTTGTATTTGGTTTTTTGGGTTTGGTTTGGGGTTTTTTGTTTGGAGGGACAGAATGTAATATTCTGGAGGTTTGGGGTTGTTTTGGTTGGTGGTGGGGATTTTTTTTGTTTGTTTTTGATTTTTGGTGGGGGATTTTTGGGTTTTGGGGATTTTGTTTTAATTGAATTAACCTTGCTGTGTGCAGTGAAAGAAGCCTGGAGAAAACGTGTTTGAATTCTGCAGCCCTGCATTGAGAGTGGATGAACAGCATGAAAGGATAGAGCAGGAACCAGTGAACCTGAGGTAGACTCAAACCTTCTGGACTTGTTTTGTCGTAGATTTCTTTTCATTGCCATGGGAGGCACCTCAGTGCTCCTGAACTCACAACAACCCCCCTGAATGGGGGTCACAGCACTGGGGACAGCCAGACCTTTGTTAATGCTGCAAACAAAATACCCACAGAATCTGACTGGGATAAGGAATCTTCCTGCCAAGAGGGAAGGAATCCCAGGAGGGGAGTGCCAGCCCTGGGAGATGCCCCGTGTTGGGGCACAATTATTTGGGAATCCCTGAGCATCCTTCACTGACTGCCACCCAACAGATCTTCTCTGGCTGCCTCCACGTCCTGTTCCTTTCTTCCCAATCACTCCAAAAAGGATGATGATCATGGCAAATGTCCCATTTTCATCTTTAATAGTTCTATCTTGCAGAGAAACCAGATCTAGAGGCTCAAATATTCTGGTACATGTTCATTCAAAGGTTGGACTTGATGATCTTGGAGGTCTTTTCCAGCTTTAATGATTCCATGATTCTATGCAAACAGTAATAGGGTAGATAGGAATAAATCTGCCCTGTCTGAAATCCTATTGCAAATCATGGTATGATCCACTCTTTTAGTAATCGTATGAAAATAACAGTATTTTTTATGGGGAAAAGAAAAAGGAACAGACAAACTTAAGAAAATTGACAATGGAACATAAAATCCAAAATCAGTTTTGTTTTCCAAAGTCCTGTTCTAGCAAACCTCAATGCATAATTCACAGCAGCTTCACACTCAGACCCATGACACAACTGGTGTGTGTTTCAGGAGGAAAATACACCAAATGTTTCCTGTTTGCAAATCTCACAAAAATCTGGGGTGTTTTTCAGTTTCACCACAAAATGGGAGACCCACACTCCTGTGGCCTTGAATTTTGTGGTTGGAATGTTTCATTGCCAGAGGGAAAAAAAAAAAAAACAACTGAACAGCCTGTTCAATTAAAATCAATGGAAATTTTCCCAGGGACTTCAGTGGAACTGAACGTGGGCACCAGATCTGTGAGGATGGCTGGAAATGGTCCGTGGAGAATCCCAAGGCAGGCAGCTTTGAACTGGGAATGAAATAAATGGGAAACCAAGTGTGAGTGGCTGCCAGTGGGGCTGTGATAAGGCAATGTGCAAACACTTCCTCTGATAGCCCTGGAATTAGCTGCAATTAAGTGTGATTTTGATGAGGAACACATGGAATTTCCAGTTCACCACAGTGAAAAACGCTTGTGCAAAATGACTGCAGCAAACTGTGACTCTATGCAGGCGTTTCCTGAGGTTGGTGTGTGTGTACAAGCCTGTGGAAATTCCCAATTTCCAGAAACTGGAAGAAATTGGGACGCACAGGAGTGAAATCTTTGCCAAATCTGAGTTCAATGAGAAACTGGAAAGTGAGGAGGCATCAAAACCCTCTGTGAGGAACAGAAAGAAGGAATGTAGAGGGCTGCAGGCTGGAAGGTGGAGTGTCCCAAGCCATCACCTCTCTCAGGAGGAAGCTCTTTGCAGGGCAGTCCCGGAGCTCACCGAGGTCTGCTCTGCTGTCATTTTCAGAGCTGCGCTCTGGTTCACTGAGTGCAAACACCGAGGATAACAATCAGGTAGATGCTGGAGCATTTACACGCACCATAAAGCTGGTATCCTTTGTAAATATGGTGCACACAGTAAATATGGTGCTCAAAGAAAACGATTTTCATATTTCTTCTCACTGTCCCTTCTCTTCTTCTCTTTCATCTCTGTCACTTTGGGGTAGGTGAGGTGGTGTTTTACCTGGCTGCTTTAAAAACTGCTCTGTTTGCACATTCCTGCTTAGGCAGTGTTTAACTTAGGGGTTAGTGTGGATTCCTTAAGGAATTCCCTAAAAAGTAACCTTAATTACTGCCACAGCTGTATGGAAATGTGCCTGCCCCTGGCGGTGCGGGGGCTGATGCTGAGTGGTGACAACACTGTCCTCCACCTCTGGAGCATAACAACTCTTGATCTTTCCTGTTTCAGCACATGGAGGTGCTGAGCCTGTCTCTGAACGAATGCTTGCCCTCATAAATTATATCTGTACAGAGCATTTTCACAGTGATTTTGCTTTAGGAAAAGACAAGAAGCACATGGACTTAACAACAGCTCCAGCCCAGATCTGGATCACCAGAACTGTCCTGGTTTTTAGGTTTTTTACTTACAGAAAGTAACTGAGCTGTGGCGTTTGCCAGTGGAATTTAATCTAAATTAGAGCAGGTGAATGATGCAGTGTGAATTAGTCCAGGACTGGCTGGGCAGTGCTGCTGGCAGGGCAGGAGAGGGAGAGCAGGGGGAGCTCACTGCTGCTGTCACTGATTTCTGCCCCCGAGGTCTCGTCAGGAAATGCTGTCAGCTGGCTGCTCTCTGCAGGGACAGGACTTGTCTTCATCCCCCAATAATGGGCTCGTGTGTGTTTTAAAATGGGATGGAGACAACTGTATTTCAGCTCACAAGTGATAATTTTGTTCATTGTCAGGGTTTTTTTTGGATGAAGATTGCAACAAAAATGATGTTGCCTGTGCCCAGATTAGCCTCTAGACATCAGGTAATTTGGAGCTGGGCTGTGACCACACACCAGCCAAGTTTGGGTTTAATGAACCTGCTGGCATCTCTGGATGTCCTGTGGGACCATCAGCTCTTCACTCCCTGCTGCTGAGACAAACTTCGTGTGTGGTGGTGCTTTTATTCAGGGGGGGGCTTTTTATTGGGAATATTTGCTGGTTTATAGCTCTGTTTCTGTGTCCTTTGCCTTTTCTATCCATAAGAGTGCCTTTCCCTGGTTCCTGCTGTGATGGAGGTGAGCCCTGATTAAACAGGGATCCATGCAGAATTCCCTCACCACTACCTGTCCATTTTCACATGTGGACAATCTATGTTTTGATTTAGCATCAGCTGCTGCAGTTCAAACTGCTCCAAAGGTGGGAACACCGATTGCAGTCGTGGTATTGAAGGACTCCACATAACATTTAATTCTGCAAGTGTCAGAAGTGCTGAGGAGTTTGGAGTTGGGTGTGTCACACACGGAAATCTGCCATTTGTAGGGACAAAAGCCTTCGTGTAAATGCAGTTATTCTTCAGTAGAACTTAATTTGTGCAGCTGAATCTACCTGGAGCTGGGATATATCTGAGAGCCACATCCGTGCTGGGAAGGTGTTTTAGCGAGGTTTTGTGTTTCAGACAGCCCTCACATAAAAATGGTGGGTTAACAGCACTACCAGAATTTCATGCCTTCGTGCCCACGATTTCTTCTACAATTTATGGTGTGATCCAAACCCTGCAGCTGCTACAGGGAGCAAACTTTTGTTCCCACCTTAGGAATCACGCAGCATTTCCCTTTTGTAACTCAGCAGGGCAAAGCCACAGGGGGAAGATTCCTTTATAAAAGGCTGGGGAGCAGCCTGGTCACTTTGGGTCCCCTCTGCAGGAAGGGGAGCAGGACCCCACATCTGCAGGGTTTTTTGGCGTTTTTGTAAAGCCCTTCCAACAGGAGAAGGTTGTGGAGGCTCCTCAGTGAAGATATTCAGGAGCTTTATAACAAAATGCCTTTCAGGGATGTGTGATGAGGAGCTTGATCCCGCTGCTTTGATTCTGATGTTACTTGGGTGAGTAAGAGCTCTGAGATTTCACTTCCTTGCTTTTCAGGGCCCATGTAATTGTATGTGTGCTTTGGCAGGAGATATGTGGAGCGACAATCAAAACAGGAACAATATTCCTAGACTGGAAATGTCTTGGTAATAATAATTTTTAAAAAATCTCCAAACAGAAAAATAATAAATAGTGATGCCCTAAAATTAAAAAACCACACATTTTTGGACAAATCTCTTCACCTAAGCCATGCAAGGTAGGTCTTTTTTGAGAGATATCCAGCACGAATGTCTTGACAGGAAACTGATTTTTCTCAGGAAATGTGGATTGTCTTTTGAAAACAATCTTTTCAAAGTGTCTGAGATGAGGTCACCCATTAAATTTGGCAAGCTGGCCCCGTGATTTCAATGCACTCCATGCACACTTTGCTTCTCAGAGATGTATCACTCGCTCTTCCCCAGTTTTTGATTTCCCTTGGTGCAGAGGTGGTCCCGAGGCAGACGTGAGGGCCATCCCTGTCTGAAGCAGTGTGGAAGTCCACGGGCTGTGTGCTGGGGTGGTTTCATTCACTGCTTTTTTAGGGCAGGGCAAATCACAGACCTGCCTAAAAGGGTTGTGCCAACGGGAAAAATGAACATTGGTCACTTTTTCAAGAAGATGGATGATAAATTATAGACTGAGTTAATGGTTTGGGTTGGAAGGGACTTAAATCCCACCCAGTGCCACCCCTGCCATGGCAGGGACACCTCCCACTGTCCCAGGCTGCTCCCAGCCCCAATGTCCAGCCTGGCCTTGGGCACTGCCAGGGATCCAGGGGCAGCCACAGCTGCTCTGGGCACCCTGTGCCAGGGCCTGCCCACCCTCACAGGGAACAATTCCTTCCCAACATCCCATCTAACCCTACTCCTAAACACTTACACCTTTTCTTTTCCACTGCAGAGGGTCCTGTTCAGAGCCAGAGCTCCCTGTGATGAATTTTAGAGACGAAGAGCTGGGTCTGTCCTGGAGAAGCAGCTGAGCCTTCCTTGAAGAAGGAGAACGTTGCAGGTGTTTCTTACACTTCCTTCACTCCCTGTGAAAAGTCACCATTTCCTTCAAAGTCCCTGAGAAATTTATGGCCAAACCCCCCGACCCCAAAGATCTGAAGGTGTGGGGATGAGGCCAGGCTGAGTGTGAGCAGTGGGAAATCCCAGCACTGCACTCACAGATCACCAGTGCAATACTTTGGATTTCTTTAGCATGACATTAATATAAAATACTTCTAGAGAAGGAAAATCAGCTGGTTCTCAAAGCCCCAGCATTTGGCATCCCAACAATTTGTACTGATAGCTCCAGGCTGACTATATTTTTTCTTGACAATTTCTGCTGCTCAGCCCAAACCAGGAGAGATAATTTGTCTGTAGATTCATGGACAGAATGAAAAGTTGGCTTCCAACAGCTCTCAGGGCTCCACAGGAGGACTCTTGCTGTGGTCTGGTGCAATGTTGTTCTTTTATCATCAGATTTGAGCTCCAAAACTCTTCATTATAAGAGGCATTGCTTGAATTCCATTTTCAATGTTATTTATTGTTATTTCTAAAGCTCTTATTTGCTGCATAACATTATTCCTTAGCCAGTCAGCGGATCTGAACATGAAAATGTTAACATGCAAATTGCTGGTATCTGGCACTGAATATGTATGTTTGAAACCAAACTCTGCTACTTGTGAATAATCATTACTCTTAGCTCTAAAATCTCCAACTGTTTAAAAGACAAAGTTCATTAAGTTAATTACAATTTCTCGATGGCAAATCATCTTGTTGGCAAAGTCACTCTCTCTGGGAAAGCAGAAAAGCTGCAATGTAATCAGATGCTGCTGCAGAAAGTGGTTTAAAAAGGCAAAATGATTGAAATTAGTGAATTTTTAAACTCAGGGCAAAGGCAGTGTGTGCCAGTCCCAGGTTCTCTGTGTCTTTCCTTTTGTCAAACAATTGATTTTTGTGTATTGTTTTTAAGTCGGCCACTACAATGGGTAATTCATCATCACTGGGAGATAGAAACTCAAGCAGTCTCCAAAAATAATTGAATTCTTCAGAAATTCTCTAAGGGGGTGAAAAATCCATAACAGCCATTAAATTCTACTCTTTGTAGAAAGAATATGAAATATTACAATTATGTTCAAGAAGAAAAAAAAAACCCTCTTTAATTCCAGTTGCTGAATCTAGCAGGAATAATTCAGTGTTTTGTTATGCTGCTCTGCAGTTTCAATGGAATTTGAATGGAAAAATGTGATAACACATATCAAAAGATGCCATTTATAAGGGGAGAGAGAAGGGTGTTTAGGAATTCCAGACTGGCAAGTGCAGGAGATCACAGCCTTGATCTGGAGCTGGGCTGGGATCTGCACAGGAGTTGGTGCTCCATAAATGAGGAAGCGTTTGGTGCCTGCCCTATTCTGGCGTTTCTGTGGGATCTTCATTTTTGGAAGATCTCCAGATGTTTTCCACTCTGCCTGCCCAGCTGTGATTCCCAGGATTCACTGTGCAGCTCCTGGCCGTGGGATGGGCAATGTCCACCTTGGAAACCCATCTGCTCTTGGCAACGTCACGGCACAGGAGTGGCACCAAGGGCACGAGCAGGACCCACGTTCCTGCTCTTCATCCAGGAGATGTTCAAGGCAAGTAGTATCAAGAAGGTTCCCAAAGCACGTGAGGGAATTCAGACAGCTTCTCCAAGGTGTTTTGTTCCTTTCCTGGTAGCTGCAAGATTTGAGTTGCCCATCATCTTCAAAAATGGAACAAAATGTTTTATACTTCTGCTGTTTATCAGTAAGACTTGAGGTCTAGTGGTCATACACCGGATATTTGCTGTCCAGGAGAGATATGACAAATATCTGTGCTTATAAAGAGCTCACAAAGATTAGGAAAAGGATCCATGGTTTTGGAAATGGGCTTACACTGGCACGGGTTAAATGGGAAAGGAAGCAGATATTGAGGAGTAAATAGAGCTGTGATAATTTATTACAAGCTGTTTTTTCTATATACATAATAGCATGCTGTAAAGCAATAGATCATGTGAGATGAAGCCATAGCATGACAAGATGGATCATTTAAGATATTAAATGATGCTTTGCTGTGTACTGTTGTTATCCAAAGTCTATTAAAAAAGTATCGGGCAGGATCTTTTTTCCCATCACTCTCGCCTGCTTGGACCTGGCTTAGTAAATCCACTGCATCATTAGCTCCTGCCTGAGATCAGCTTTTAGAACAGTTTACAGTTCTGAAACCACTTCATTGGAAATTGTCATTTTACTGGTGTGTATTAGGGAAAGAATCATTTGGGAACAAAGGAAGTGCCTGTGCTGTGTTGTAGGATCCAAACCCAGATCTAACGGGAAATTGGCGTTGTTTGAGTTTAGGTACAAAGGTACAATTTTGTGTTGGCCCTTGAGATGCTTCCCCGGCTGCTGTGGGGGTTTGCTTTCTCTCAAAGGGGGTGGAAACCCCAAACTGTGTGTGGGACAGGCTGGGAACACGATGCAGGAGCCCTGCTGGGGGATCTGCCCCAACTGAAGGATGAGCAGCTCCTTTTGAAGTCCTCTGGCTGCTCCAGGCTTAGTTCTCAGTGTGAACACATCTTTAAGGCAATGAAACAGAATCCCAGAATGGGCTGGGCTGGAAGGGATGTTAAATCCCATCCCATTCCACCCCCTGCCATGGGCAGGGACACTTTCCACTCTCCCAGGCTGCTCCAAACCCAATCCAACCTGGCCTTGGACACTTCCAGGGATGCAGCCAGAATACGCCCGAATATTTGTTTTCATTTAAACCCAGACTTATTTCTGTGGTAGCCAAGAAAATATTCCCTATCTGACATGATCTGTCAGATTTTATCTGAACCTGTCCCTAACAGTGACTCCCAGTCCTGCTTTGAGGGACTGTCACAAAGGAAGGGTCACCGAGTTGCCATCCTCGCCACCCCCCTTGGAGAAAGGGAAGAGTGACTGCCAGTAATACCCTTGGATTTATGAAGTGGAAACATCTTTATTCACAAAGGGCACTGGGATCATAAATTTGAGGCAGGGTTGATGGGGAGCTGGGTTATAACCCGAGGGGAGAAAGCAGCGCTCACTTCCAGCCATCCAACACCCAGCTGAGCTTGGCTCTAGGACAGTGAATCTTTGCTCTTAATTAACGCTCGGAGCTCTTATTTTTGGCTTTTCCCAAATTTTTTCAAGGGATTTCCTGCACTTTCTTTTTCCTGCTTCTTGTGTCCTGCGGCATTTTGTGTTTCTGAGGTGCATTATGAGAGGCAGGCTTGTCTCCCACTGAAGAATTAACCACTAGCCAGTGTTGAAAGAAGGATATAGGATTTCATGGACCAGCGGGCTAATAGGATGTGAAATCCTATTTTCCTATCATCCAAGTGTCTACAGAATTCCAAGTTAATGTACTTTATATTACATGGTTGCCACCTGTTTATATTATCAGTAGTTTGAATATTTAAGCATGACACACTCCATTTCCTACCAATTTGTCTGTATTTCCAGAATGGATTCTCCCAGTGTTTCCATACTATATTTTTTGTCTCTTTTCCCCCCCCCAAAATGAGTATTGTGGCCTAGCATGACTACATTTAAATTTTCATTAAAAATTATATAGTTCACAGCACAGATTTAATTGATCACACCCTTACCTGGTGTAAATCAACCCAGCAGCATTAATTCTGACAAGATTCCTCACCAGCTGAGGATCCGCTCCTGTGGATTTTTGTGTTCTCAAAGCCGGGGAAGAGCAAATCTTCAAAAGCCATCTTTGAAGATGGCTCCCTTTCAGTTGAAAATCACATTTTGCCATCATATGCACATTTGGGGAACATCATAAATCTCCCGTAAACAGCCCCTGGTTGCAGTGCATACATTTAAATACGAGATGATGCCGGGCCGGGGAGCAGAGCCGGGTGGGTGGGTGGGTGCAAACACCGACCCGCACGGGGTCCTCGGATCATCCCTGCATCTGGACTAATAAATGGCAACTGCAGTTAATGGGGAACAATGAATCTCGGAACAAAGGGGAAAAATAGCGCATCTGCTGAAGGAAAGATGTGCCGAATACTGATTAGGAAAGAGATCTGGGAGTTGTTGGGGAAAATCTCTAAAGCATTCAGCTTAATGTGCAACTGCAGAGAAAAGGGCAAGCAGAACGCTGGCTGGTAGTGCTGGGGGAAGGCAATATAAATCAAAGCAGCTGCCTTTGTTTCCATCAGGCATTGTTTTGACATCACCCAAAGAACTGAACTTTATTTGCTATTGGCCACTCTGGCTTCAGAAGAATGTATTTCTTACTGGAGGGGATTTGCTGTGCACTAAAGTAAATTACCATCTTCTGCATTTTAAGATAACGCAGAGGAAGAAACAGAACAAAAATCAGCTCATTAAGAAGTAAAGCGACCGCTCTGATTGGGGCAATTGTTGTCAGAGAAGAGCAGTCTACAACTTGACCTGAGGTTCACTTTCAGGAAAAAGAGAGGATGTGGAAATATTACCTAAAACATGGTTAATTCAGATTGAGAAATAAGTGTTTTGTTGGAAATCTCATTTTGTGCAACTCTAAAATGATGTGAGTTATCACTACAAGGACAGCAAACGATAGAGGAAAATGTAACTGCTGGGGAATGAAAAGCCCAGAATAATGAGCTCAGTGCTCTTATCTGCTTACCAGCATTTGGATTTTGTCGTGTTTTAATTTTACAAGATTCCAGGACCAAAGGAGGGATGATGCTTAACCCAAAACTTACAGCAGGACCTGCTGCAGCTTTTGGGGGCCATTCTCTCAGCATTGCCATCGCAGTTCCTTGCATAGAGAAGTTGTTGATTCAGCCATAAATAATCCCTGCTGGTTGGAAACCTGGAGTGCAAAATTCCAGCTCGAATTCAGCCACAGGGGCTGTAAAATGAGATATAAAGGAGGTGTTTTAAACAGGAATTTGTCCCTTCTATTCACAGGTTCAGTGGGGATATGGGAACTGAACGCATTTTGTCACGGCCTCGAGTTCCACCAGGGGAAATTTGGGTTAGATATGAGGAAAAATTTCTTCACTTAAAGGGCAGCCAGGCATTGAAACAGGTTGCCAGGGAAGTGGTGGGATGACCATCCCTGGAGGGATTTAACAAATGTGTGAATGTGGCACTCGGGGACAGGGGTCAGTGGTGGCCTTGGCAGTGCTGGGGGACTCGATGATCTTAGAGGGCTTCTCCAGCTTTAATGATTTTTACTGGATTGGAAAAAAGGTCAAGAATATTTATCTTCTTTTCTTCCTTATACACTTCGAACTCTGAGTCCCTCCCATGGGCTTGTTAAAAACCACTCTGCTCTCTCCAAAACCTTCTCCATACAAAGAAAACTGAAGGCACAGCAGGAACAGCTCTGAGCACCCTCTGTGGTTGTGCTGGGTTTGCAGCGGGGCTGTGACAGCTGCCCTGATGTGCTCCCTCATCCCTGGGTAACTTCCCACAATTCCAGGGTCATTTCTGTCGGAAAAGACTTCCAGGATCATCAAGTCCAACATCTGTCTGATTCCCACCTTGTCCCCAGCCCAGAGCTCTCAGTGCCACCTCCAGCCCTTCCTTGGGCACCTCCAGGGATGGGCACTCCAAACCTCCCTGGGCAGTTCCAATCCCTGAGCACCCTTTCCATGGGGAAATTCCTGCTGCTGCCCACCCTGCCCCTCCCTGGCCCAGCCTGAGGCCGTTCCCTCTGCTCCTGTCCCTGTTCCCCGGGATAAGATCCCAAATCCCCTCCAGCTGCCCCCTCCTGTCAGGGACTTGTGCAGAGCCACAAGGGCCCCCCCGACCCTCCTTTTCCCATTTTCCATTTTTATCCAGCCCCAAAACCTCTCAGAACATCTCAGTATCACCAAGGGGGCACTTCTCACCTTCCTGCCCATCCATCCCCTGTCTCAATTTCTGACTCTGATGTGTTATTTTTCAGAATTATTCCAATTGAAGTCAAACAACAAGAATAAATTAGAGAAGAGTGGTGAGCTGAACAGTTTTCACTTTAACAATATTTTAATAATCAGCAAAGTCACCCATGTATAGTAATGATAAATTGCTTTGCTACAGGCAAATATAAACTTTACAAGTATAATAAATATTTCTGCTTGGCCAAGAAAACTGAAATACTGGAGACTGTTTAAATATGTGCATCAAAATGAATGAAGATGAAAAACTGGGGAATATTTTAAAAATAGCTTATGTTTTTTGTAAATTAAATCTCAACCTGTCTTTACAGAAACGGGGATTTGGGTCACTGATGTGTTTATTGTCAAGCTGAAATCAAGGAGATTTTGGTATCACATAGGTACAAAACTTAGATTTATTTCTTTTCATGTTGCTGTTATTGAGGTGGGATTAAAAGATTCGGGGTTATTGAAAAGAAATATGTCCATTTCACATTTTTCAGCTAGAGATTTGCTTGTGGCACACTGTGTTGTTGAGTCAATAAAACCCACTTTTCTTCATAGGAGAGCTCTTTTTTTGGAGAGTTACAGATGTGATCCATATCAAAGACAGCATTTATTAGAGCCAGAATGAGATTTTTATAACAGCCCTGCAAAATGAGCTGTTAGAAGTTCCCACTTCCCATCAGCAGCCAAGGGATGAGGGAACTTAATATTGTGGTACCAGGAATAGCCTGGTGTGAAAATAGAGATAAAAACCCCAGAAAATGGTAATAACTTTATTAGGTCCTTTAATCCCATTTAGGGTTGGTTGGAAGTTAACAGGGAGAAAAGGAAGAGTTTTGCCCCACGTGAAAGCGGGGATTCCAAGCTGGCTTCCAGCTCTGCTGTCAGTGCTTGTGACACCAGCCTCTCACCCGTTCTGTAGAGGACATTTTCCAGCTTTATTCAATTTTCTTTCCAAAGTTATTGCATTTCTCTCCTGCTAAGAAACATCTAACTTCAGTCAGAGCATCCAGCTGCAACAGCCCGGTTTTCATCTGTCTCTTTTCCCCCTGGATGTCGTCAGTCGCTTCCATCTCAGCAATCCTTTATACCAGACGTGTTTCATCCAGGCTTTCCCAATATTTTAAAGAGAGATGCAGTTTTTATACGACTTTAGAATAAATGTCAGGGCGTTCCTGCATCTCCCTGTGTATGTTTCCAACGTGTTTTTCTTTTTGCTGACTTGTATTGATTTTTCCTGTGCGTCTTTTGTTTTGCTTTGTTGGTGGAAGTGGTGGATGGGGAAAAAAGCTTTTCAGTTTCTGCTTCTGGTTTTATTTCTTCATCACCTTTTCCCTTCTTTCTCTTTGCTTCCCAGCTCTGTCTCCACAGGAGTGACAAGGCACTGCTGAGGGTTGATGTCACCAGTGTTTGCACTTCCTCTGCGAGGGACAAATGTCAGGGAAACAGGTGCAGAATAATCTTCAGCCAACACCATAATCCCCATTGTGAAAGGTCTTTGCAAGGTCAAATTATAACAAAGGATTTGTATATTTTCCAAATCTGGCCCTGGAGAAGGGTGGCATCACTCAGCTTATCCTTAGGACAAGGAGAGCTGGAAATCTGAAGCTGACCTTTTGATCTCAACAGTAAGTTTGCAACAATATCTTGCTGATTGTCACCTCCAATTTTGTTTTATATTTCCTTCTGTACTGGTATGACTCCTGGAAGTGCAATTCCTGTCAGGAATAAGCAGAATTCTGTCTCTGCACCAAATAAAGGGAGGATGCTGTGCTGCTGGAGGGTTTTGGGCATCCTTCTGGTTCACCGCCCTCTTCTCCTGACTTTTCAACTCTGCTGAATAATTGTGCTCATTTCTGATTTGTGTAAACGCTGTGGACAAAAATCATTCTCTGAGAAGCAGCAGCTTTCTAATTCCTGTGTGGCTGCTGGGTGGGTTTATAGCAGATAAGGCACTCAGAGCTGGGAGGATAAAAACGAGAGCAGGATTGTGCTGGGTCAGAGCTGGGAGCACGGGCTGACCCTTTTCCACAGCCCTTCGGGGAGCCAGTGCTCAAATTGTGACTCAAATTGACTTCAGTGCAGGAAGGAGCACACTCAGGAGCCCAACAGCCAAACAAAGATGATTAAAGGGAACCCTGCAACCCTTTCACTCCCTCGTTTTGCAAGAGTACACACAGACTCAAAGCCTGACTACCAGGGATGCTCAAGAGGTACTTTCAGCCCTATAAAATTGTCTGTGCACGTCATTGATGCTCTTGGGATCAAACCAGCTCCCTGTTCCTCCCTGGGCAGCCTGGAGGGGGCTGCAGAGTGAGCCAGGAGGTCCTGCCAGGTGTGGGGCAGTTTTGGGGACCTGATCCTGCCCCTTCCACTCAGTGGTCACAGCTCCCTGCCTGGGGAGAGGGGTAGGGAACCCCACTGCCCATCCTCAGGGGGATTTTGGTTCGGTGCTGATTTGTGATGGGTGATTTACTAAGAACACAAAATTTCTGTCCGGAACAGAAAATGATTTGATGAAGTTCTCACTTGGCATAAAACATAGGGAACTCTTAACTTTATCCTTTATTTTTTCTTAGACAAGAACGGGTCCCCGGATCCACTGCCCAGAAGGGAGGTGGGTCATACCCTGCTCTCTCTGGAAACGCTTCTGATGAGTTTTCCCATTGCTTTTCTGCTTGAAACACCCATTTTATTGCTCTTGCTGCCATAAATAGTGCTGGTGTTCCTGCTGGGCACAGCACAAGCCTCTCCTGACGGGGCAGTAAGAGATTCCCAGCTGAAGGAACTCACGAGGAATTCACCACCCACGTTGGGAACGCCTCGTGTCCCTCGTCTGTTTGCACAGGAGAATGGTGCAGGCAGTGGGGAGTAATTAGGATTGATTCCTGCTGTCTCGGTGGCACACATGGATTCTCCTATAATTGAGAGAGATTCCACTGATGGAATTGAGCTGATTAGGCTGAACAAAGTAATGTTGCATCCACATGCATCCTGCCTCCATGTAATTAGAATTGTTGGTCTTCCAAGAACAACTGGGAGCGGAACACTGGGAACGAAAGGATTCTGTTCCTTTTTGGGAGCACACAGATCCTTCTCCAAGGCACTTCTGGTCTAAAAGGAAAACTAAAGGTGAGAACAGCAAGAGAGGAAGAAGGAGGTGAAGTATTTCACTGAGATTGTACCACAGGATGGTTGCTGTACTGGGTAGAATGGAAATGTTTCTGCTCCTGCGTTTTTCTCACTGTGTTACATTCAAAGGCCTTAAGCCACTCTACTACAGGCACCTTTTAATTTATTTCTTTTTTAAAGTCTGTCAGCCTTTAAAAGCAAAAATAAATCTACTGGCTTGTAAAGGGGGACTGAGAGGATGGCAAACACCCGTGCAGGTGCCTCCATCCCTGCATGATCTCACCTTGCTTTGAAAACCAGCAAATTGTCACTGCATCCGTAATGGAAACACACAAAAGTTGATATTTATTTGCAATTTTCTGTCTAGGAAGATTCTAGCAAATCTCCTTTTTTTTTTTTTTTCCCCTGAACAGTGCTGGCCTCAGTCCTGGACAGGTGAAATCTCATGGCAAACCTCCTTAAAAAAAAGACTATTTTTTTTTGTGCTTCATGATTTATAGAGGTATTTGAAAGGTTTATGGCAAAAGGAGCTCTGCCATCCCACATTTACATAAGCTTCTTATGGCAGACAATACCTTTGTTTGTTCCTGAATACACCATGTATTTTTCCTCCATGCTTAAATGTGGATTCGCATTAGGGGATGATAAAAGCATTTGAAATTAAACGGTTCCTGAGTTAACCACAGCACCTTCTTTCAATTAGGCCTTCCTACATTATAATAATCCCTATTTTGAGATTATTCCACTCTGTAAATGGAAGATTATAAGCAAGATTGCTGAGAAACCCCCTCTCCCCCACCCAATTAAAAATTTATCCTCTGAATCTTCTGGTGTAAACACCTTTCAACCTACTTGGATCCAGTTCTGCCTTTACCTCACTAAGTCTCACAAATGTTGCACAGTGATGAAAGATTTCTGGGCACTGATTTAAAAACAGCTGGGTTTTGGCAAAATTTTTCAGTCCTCATCAACACCTGGGATTCAAAATTCAGGAGGATGAACTGCTAGAGCAAGATGTGTAATGAGCAGCTGAAGGAAGGGGACAGGGCTCCCTGAGGACACTTTTGTTTTATCAGTATTTCCTTGAAAATGCTCACAACTGAATTTACCCTAAACAGAAAAAGGAGTTTACATGCCACACCACTCTGTGTGTCTGTTTTGGGTTAAGTCTGAGAGATAAAGGCAAAAATATGACTTGTTAGAGATACCACTTAGTAGTCATGGCCTTTCAGAGCCCTGTGGGGGAATAATGCTCTGCAGCATCTTGGATTTCTGCTTCTGCCAATTTATTTCTTTCCTGCATCCAAAGCTTTTGTGGGAGCAGCTGCAGGCTGGGGGCTGTCTCTGCCTCTCCTGAGAGAGAGAGGCTGGGGAGTGGAGCTGCCCTGCAGGAGAAAACCCCTCCAGCTGGTGCAGGAGACTTGGTCAAGGTGAGGAGAGCTCCTCGTGGGGTCTGAGGGTGAGTGTGTGTGAGGAAGACTGGAGGAAGCAGCAGGAGCCATGGGATGAGACTTGGAGAGTGATTTTTTACACGGGCAGGTAGTGATGGATGACAGGGAAGGGTTTTAAACTAAAAGGGTGAGGATTTAGATTAGAGGTGTGGAGATTTCTCCCTGTGAAAGTGGTGAGCCCTGGCACAGGGTGCCCAGAGCAGCTGTGGCTGCCCCTGGATCCCAGGCAGTGCCCAAGGCCAGGCTGGACACTGGGGCTGGGAGCAGCCTGGGACAGTGGAGGTGTCCCTGCCATGCCAGGGGTGGCACTGGGTGGGCTTTGAGGTTCCTCCCAACCCAAACCATCCTGGGATTCTCTGACTCGCTCTCTTCCAGGTCTCCTGCCGACCCCAGGACTGGCTGAGTGTCCCTGGCATCTGCTGCAGAGGGACAGCAGGACATTTATCCCATGTCTTACAGGCAGGACCTTGGAAAGACTCAGGTCACTTTGTGCTCTCGGGGACACGAACAGCGATGAAATCACGAAACACTGCACATCATAAAACACCTCCTTCATCTTGTGCACAGCTCTGCTTCCCCGGTCATTGGCACTTTTTCTAAATATCTGCTTAATGTCAGCTTCATTTGTTTTAATTCACTCCAATATTCCAAAGCAGCAGCAGCTGAAACACCTATTTCTGCAATTAGTGCAATCTTGCTCCTGCATGATAATCTTTTCTCCAGGCTGCTGCCAGCTCTGAGAAGTGCACTTAGAACAGAACTGGCTCTCAGCTGAGTTCAGGGTAACTGGAAATAATGTAACCTTCAGGAGCAAATACTGATGGAAAAAACACCATGTCATTTACTTTTCAGGTGGAGGGACAGACAGCAGAATTCCAGATTTTACCTTTTCTGCACTGAAATTCGAGGTCTGGTGCACTATCCAGTAATAAAAAGCTGTCTGTTCACTACAGGGCTTTGTTCTGTCACTGTGCCATAGTGACCTAATGCTTTTCTGCTGAATTTAGGAGTTATGGTCAAGCTCTTAACTGATCTCACCAAACCTTTGTATCTTCTCCAGACTGAGAACACTGCTCCAGGAAAGAGCTGGTGTATCCTGTAGGGAAGGACAATCAGTGCAGAGAAAAGGCTTCTCTATGTTTTGTTTTGTGCCCCCAGGACCTCTCTGACACTGATATCTATGCTGAAGGTCTGGTGAGTGTGGGTTGATTTATTTGGGAAGCTCCCGCAGTGACTTTGCCCATGGAGCCACATCTCCTGTTCACAAGGCTCCTTCCACAGGACCTTTGTATCAGAAAGGGGGTTTGGTTATCAGCCTCAGGCAGGGCAGAGCAGCAGAAAACCAGCCTTGAGGAATCCAGCTTCACCTCAAGAGAATTTGTGTCAGCTAAAAACCCGGGATCATTCCACAGACCTGAAGGTGTGGTTGTGGTGCTTCCAGAAGAAATGGTGTCCTTGTGTGTCACTGCAGCATCACTCGGTGCCTGGCCAGCCCTGGCCTGGTGACACATCTCAGGGACTGCTCACATCCCCTCCCTCCCAGTGCGTGAGCTTTGCTGAGCTGAATTTGGAGTTGTCACAGATCAATAAACATCAGTACCTCGTGTCAGTGTAACACCAGCAGCCAGACCATCCTGGTGGTCCCGCTGCTCTGGAGGAGCTCTGGCTCCAGGAGAGGGCACCAGAAGCCCTGGCTCTCTCCCAGCGTGGCCCAGGGCTGGAACAGGGGTGGAATTTCCTCCAATCCAACCATTTCTCTTCCTTCATTCCCGTGTCCAGCGATACCTCACGCTCTGACTTGGAAACACTGGGGCTTTACCTGCGAGAGCTTGCAGCATCCTGAGCGAGTCCGATTTTCCTACAGGCACTACTGAGTGGACAAATATTCCTCTAGAGGCTGCCATTCCAGGCTGGCAGTACCCAGTGCATTGATCAGCTTCAGCAGGCAGCCAAGGATCTCCTCGGGAGGAGGAGGAGAGAGCTGCAGACAATCCCGCTCCTACCACAGAGGTGTGAGCTTCATCAGGGAAACAGCGCCGGGGAATTTGCCTTTCCTCTCTTCTCCTGTGGAGCCTGTGTGAATTGGCTCGTGATGGTTTTGTTCTCTGCTTAAATCTTGCAATCTGATTTACAGCCTTTGAAGAGTCTGAGGCAAACTGTGCAGCTGAATAAAGAGGGAGGGAGCAGCGAGCGAACCAAGGGTGCTCGGGGAGAAGCAGAGAGGAGCTGCTGCATGGACGGAGAGCAGAGAAGGTGGGATAGAAAGCCCTGGGAGAGATTAATCATCTCTTTTGCCCTTTTTGCAATCAGACACATTTTCCTGGCCTGCTCACACGAGCCCATGTGTCTGCCAGCTGCCTCTTGCAAGTTCACTCTGAAAGAAGTCATTGAGTCCCTCTGAGAAAACTGCCTTGGCTCACGGGCTCAGAACAGCAGACTGACTCCACACAGGGCTGGAGCTCCAAAAAAACCACTCTGATCTGCCAAGCGAGGAACTGGAAGCAGAGGTTTGGAGGATGTATGTTATCCCAGATGAAATAACACACTTGGAATTATTATATCCAGCTTTGGAGCTGCTGGATTTCCTCAGGTGTCCTTCTCCAAATCAGCACTGTCATCCTGGCACAGGTTTATAGCGCCAGGTCTTTAATCCTGCAGCTCCAGGAAATGAATGAAATGAAATTTGAGAAAACGAAATGGATTGGAGAAACACAAGGAATGTCCTAATGAAATGTGCACGCGGTGCAATTGTCTCTGCGTGTAATGAGGCGTCTCCTCAGGCAAAACCTCTGGCATTCCGCAGGGTGCTGCTGCCCGTGCCTCCAGGTGGTGACAGAAATTCCCACCAGCAGGCTTTCCTGTGGCTCTGGCCATCCTAGGAATGCCTCTGTCATAGTGCTTCTGGCTCTCTGTGCTTATTTAATGTCTCTCTAAAATAACATCCTCATCTTTATTCAGCTTTGAAGCTGCACAGAGGGATTCCCTGTCTACCTGCCCTCCTTGCACATCCAGGATTCAGCAGCCCAGCAGCCCTTGGACAGCCGGTTTCCATAACAACAGAGGAGAAAAAACCTGAGCAGGACTCGGTAACTGCATGCAGGGCTGCTTGGTGTGGCCTCCAGAGGGACATCGGGCCTCCCGAACCCCCCCAGGCTGCGCGGAGACCCCAGAGAATCCCCTTCTCCTCCCACCAGCCCCTCCTCCCACCGCCCTTGAGGGAAACTTCAATTCCGCCGTGGTGGGAACTGGAATGAGCAGCTCAGCTCAGCTCTGACCCTCACACGAGGGGCTGGTGCCTTTCAGCTCCATCAGTTAATTTTTATCCACTCTCCCTTTGCTGCACATCCTCTTTCCCCCTCTTCCCGAGGGCAAGAACAGACTCTGTCCCCCTGTGCAGACTCTCCAGGCACCTCCTGCTCCCTGGGGACCCTGAGCTGTGTTTGAGGAGCACCAGGAGGTGTCTGGGAGCCCCGAGGATGAGCCTGTCTGGCCAGTGAGCCCTTCACAGTGCCATGGGCATCATGGAATCACAGAACAGAATCCCAGATGGTGAAAAAAACCCCCTTTAGTCTATAAAACACAGTTATAGTGCCAACATTCCCCATTCCACTGGCATTGCTGGTACCAGCCTCTGCCTGATTTCTGTATTTTTGGATCTTGTCTCAGGAGTGAGCACACAGCCCACATAACACTGCACTCGTGGTCATTACTGCAACAGAAATAATAATAAATTATTCTGCAAGCAAAACAAATCCTGTGCAAAGTGGAGAGCAGAGATGCCTCTCTAGCAGCTTTAATTTGAGGCAGTTTGGTGTTTTTCTCCTGGCTCAGAAGTGGCTTGTTCATTTAATGAGCAGGGGTCTCGTTCTGATCAATTTGTCCCAGTTTCACGGGGGTATCACTCCCCTGCTCAGCAGCATCACTCCTGATTTATCCCAGCACTCAAAACATGCTCCTCTCTTACTCAGCCGCCTTCTTTTATTAATTCCAGCTTGTCTTTGCCCTCTCTGGCATCCAGAACTCCAGAGGCACAAGCGAGAGCACTGACTCAGCACAGGTGAAAAGGCAGCTGCCAATTAAATCCCGGTAATTCATTGTCATTCCCAGCCCAGGGAGAGCCCCGGTGTGGGATCAATCCATTTATCTCCTCCTCGGGTCACACTCCAAGCCAATAACCTCAGCAGTGTAAACACCCTTAAGCTTCCTGATCCCCTTCAGCGCAGTTTAAGCCATATTTTACTTTCTTGTGCCTTTTGCTTGCTGAACTTGCAGTTTCTCCACTGCCTCGCCCCACTTATCCCCCTGATTGTGACATTTCCCACAGAGTGAATGGGAATCGCTGGCTTCCCACTTTTCCACCCAACTGCCTCGTTTTCTTTGGTGGGCCAAAGCAGATTTTCTGGGAAACACAACATTTCCCTGGTCATGAGGGGTAGCTAATGCTTAGGACAAAGATTAATTATTCATCCTGAAGGGTAAGTGCTTGTCATGAAACCGTATGGAAAATATGGTCTTTCACCTCTCCTGTTGTCATGATCAGTTTCTAATGAGCTAAAATACACAACATATTTTAAAGAGACAACATAGTTCCTACCTAAGACTATTCAATTTTGAGCTACATTGGTCAATTAATATGTTAGGAACCGTAACAGGTGCCCCCAGGGGTTATCTTGGCTTTATTACAGCAGTATTTAAACCCAGCCTTGGCTGAGAGGTCTGTGACCACATCTAGGCCTGGCTTAAGAGAGGCTGTGTCAGCACAGGGCTCGTCACAGTCCTCAAAACCCTCTCTGGAGATCCACAGCCACAAATCTGCCGCATCTTGCTCAGTGTTTTAAGTCCAAATAGCACCTTTTAATGAGAAAACATGAGTCAAAACACCGAGGTGTAAGTATTTCTCACTGGTTTTTGGTATTTTTTTTTCCCTGTGTATGAATCACTGGCAGCATTCACACCTCCAGTCATTGCTTTGAATATTTCAGAGATTTTTTTGCTTTTTTAATTTGAAGACGNTTTTTTTTTTTTTTTATTCTCTCTCAGCTGCTGGTGACAAACACAACTCCCCGCCCCATTTTACATTTCAATGTGCAACATTAAAAGTGCTTTCAGGTAAGTCAACGCTGTCTTCTCCTTAAATACATAAGCTGCTCGGAAATTTGAGTATATTTCTAACTGTTTAGAGTTTTTTAACTAGCACTGCTAATATTTAATTAAAATTTAAATAATCTTAAACAGCAAATCATTCTCTTGTGCATTTCTTGTGCCACCAACATGTCACCTTCACACCTTGACACCTTTGCAGGCCACGCTGCAGTGTCACCTAAGGGTGGCCCAGTGACCCATCTGGGCTGGATTTACACCTCCAGTCTGCCACCAAAAAAGCTAAAACAGCCTCCAAATTTTGCCGACTCATTGGTCTTTCAGCTCCTTGTTTTGGGAGCTCGGAGCTGTGCCAGGGAGCAGCGGTGACAGGAGAAATTAAATTCCAGCGCGTCCCTCGCCCATCTGGAAACAGCGATTCAGGCTGTTTCCCATTGACCTCGCAAGATTAATTGGCAGTTGATAGCCTTTATATTCTAATTTTCCACCTAAGGGCCCTGTTGTGCTTCAACTGCTGGGCCTGCAGAAAGGCATCTTCGTGTGGAATTAAAACTTGTAGGAATGAAACAACTCCCATCTGCTTATTTTGAAGTCTTATTTTGGCCTTTCATCCCTGATTACTCCAGCTTTGGACAGACAGGTTAGCTTATAAGGATTTCCTTTTTCAGTGGTTTGTGTCAGGGGTTTTTTGGCTTTACTTTTGCTGCAGCTGCATTATTTAACATCCTTCTCTTTATTTTCAGTCAGTTTAATCTCTTGGCAATAAGAGTGGAGGACAAATTGATTTTCAAGAAATATATAAGATTATATCACTGACTGTTGCAAGAAAGAAAATGCAGTCCCTTAGTCCCTTACAAATTAGGAGGTAATTAACAAGTGAATGCTGCAACTATTTGGATTGGGATGAGATAAAGTCAGGTAGAAAAGTCAGAAAAAACCAAAATTTGGAAGATTTTTTTGTTTTATTTATAATTTGAAAGAAAATGGTGACTTCACCCTTCCTGTTTCCCCTACCAAGGAAATGTATAAGGCTTTTAACGCAGTTTGGATAGCACAGGGAAGGAAACTCATTCTAGCAAAAGTAAGAGAAATATAAACACTTTGAGCATTCAGAGCTTCACAGGGGATTGAACATCTCTGTCTGGAAACAATTCCTTTCACCAAAGTTCCTCTGGTGCTCTGGTGATTACTGTCATCCTGGGAAAATGATGCCTGGCTGGCATTCCTGCCCAGGGGCCGGGTGTTGGCATGGGGATTTCCTTCTCTGCAGGTTCCTAAGGGATGTGTGGGGCTCCTGAGTGTGGAATATCTGCAGGGCTGTGCCTTGGACCTGGGAAGGGCCGGGTTCTGTCAGCAGGCAGGGAGCACTGCAGAGGAATTACAGCCAAATGTAGATGTATGGGATCTGCCGTTTTTAATCATCACCGTTTGTGGTACACGTGCATTTAGCTCCCGAGGGAGGCAGGACACGCCTAAAATGTCCTTTCTGTCGTGCATTTCAGTGCTTTAGTGTGTTCTGCAGAGCCACTGCCAGAAACTCCTGTGAGCCCAGCACGAAAGGCAGGTGGCAGAAGGACTGAGAAAGCAGTTCCACCAAAGCTGAAATCTGGGAGCTGTTGGAGGTGATAGAGACACTCAGAAAAGGATCCAGGATGAATTTCCAGGTGATGGAGAGTTGGCAGAGGCACATTAACGTCAAGGAGCTGGAATTCAGCTCAGCTTGGCCTCCCTAAATCACGAAATCAGTCCCTCAGCACACCTGCAGGGGTCTAAACACGGGTGGATCAGGGTTTTTCCCTGGTTTAGCTTCCCCTCCCTGTTGGAATTACTCAAACAAGGATGCATTTGTAGGATGATGTCTATCTACTCCTGATGTTGATTTCTGAGGCAGCAAATTACCTCCTTGAGGAACTTTTGAAGCCCTCAGGCAGGACGTGGCTGTTGGAACAGGGTTTTTCCTGCTCCATCCCAGAGCTGGACTATGCAGCAGGAATAAGGAGGACAGATAAGATGACATAAGATAGATAAGATAAGATAAGATAAGATAAGATAAGATAAGATAAGATAAGATAAGATAAGATAAGATAAGATAAGATGTGGAGTTTGCTACAGCCACTTCAGAGTTAGAAAAGTCTCAAAACCAGGTTCCTTTTGCTGACAAGACTTGGATTAATGGGTTTCTTTTGAGGTCACCTTTGTGCATCCTTGGCTCATTCCAAGCCCCTCTTGGCCTGGATCTTGTGCTGAGTTGGGTTTTTGCCACTGCTGGCCATCAACCTTTGTGATCAACTGGCAGGAACTTCTTATTCTGCATCCCCTATTCAGTCTTTTTTCTTGGGTTAAAAAGTATTTTTAAGAAAAATATCTTGGTTCGTACTGGCCCATCACAACTGATTTACTACAACTAAGAAGATTTTGCTAAAGGGTTAGTTAAACCCTCTGCTTAGAAAAGAGTCACAGAAAATACAAAAGCAATAGAGACTTTTTATATCTATTTCACATCCTCTGCTCATTCAGTTATGGATTTTGTAGCCCTCAAACAGATCAGGTTGAACCTCTGGCTTTTAAATCCCTCTCAGACTTACGTCCCACTCAGAGTGTAGGATCTCTATGGGATCCCTATCCCGTGACTTGCATTCCTTGTCCTTGCTCCATCCCATTGCACATTCTGGATATTCTGGAAGAATCTCCTGCTTCCTCACAGCCAGCTGATCAAGGGTTAAGTCACCCTTCACCATCTCATTTACTCCCAGGCTTGATCTGAAAGTTTTGGAAGTATTCATCATTTAAATTTAGATACTGAAAAAAAATTGCTAAGTATTGGCTGCACAGTCTATTGAAACTATTACTATATATTATCATTCTCTACAAATATAATTCCGAATATTTGGGTAATCCCCAGCACTTTAAGTCCTTACTTTCATTCTTACAAAAATATAATTTTTCACCCACACTCATCGTCTTGCCTTAGTGATGACACTTCCAGTATTTACTGAGTGATTCTTATTTTTAATAAAATGTCTTGGGTTTCCATAACATGGATTTATATATGTGTATAAAAGGTTGAAGGGTTTGCTTTTTTAACAGTGTTTTCCCAATTATTCTGTTTGATATTCCCATGACTATTTTTTTTTCTCATTGAGTATCTTGTCTGAAGGACACTGAAGAGGGATAAATCATTTATATGCTCGGTTACCTGAGAATTGCCAATATTTTTAAAGAAGCCTCATGTTGCTGGTCAAGCTATCACTTCCCTGCTTGCATAACAATTTTGTATAACTGCTCAGAGCCTGACTGTGCAAAAAAAAAAAAATTGCTTTAATATCAAGTAATTTGTCTGCTGTTTCTTCCCCTAAGCCCTCTAGACTTCCATAACTTTGTCTGTCTGGTGGAATTTAAAAGCAGTCTGAGGTGTAATTGGAAAATGTGTATCATGGCTTGTAGTTTTTAGAAGCAGATTGTCTGGGCTGAAATTGCTGATGCAGGTGACCTTTTGAACACCCTGAGAGCCCCTGGCCCCATCAAACTGGGGCAGGAACAAGGGAGCACCAACTGCTTCAGCAAACACCCACCTACTGTTTGGGGGTTTGTGGGGGTTGTAATGCAGGTTATTGTAATAAAATCCACTCCCTGGATGGAAAAAATGGGAGAATACAAATGACAGCATTAGCCAAGACCACTGCTTGTCCCTGTCTGAGATCTGGGCCATTTCTTCTTCTCTCATGAAAAGCAAATGAAGCCCAAGGCAATCATCCTGTTCACGTGTCTGCACAGTTTGGAGGGGGTCCCTGGTAATTCTGATTTAGCTGTTTATGTTCAGGACTGTGACTGCTCGGTTTCAAGGGTAGCTACCATAATTCTGTAAATGTTTGTTGTTATTACAATCCAGACTGGTTGGATTCTCAGCTAAAAATGCGCACAAACCATTTCTTTACAATCCTGGATTTTATTTTTTTGTGTTATGTCAGCGAAGGGTTTTTGCAGTAGAAATTGTGTGGAATATTTGTCAGTTGACCTTGACAGAAAGCAAAAAAAAAATATCCACAAAGCATTTTATTCAGCAGTTGGTGAGCAATAGGTCTCATCTACATCACTGGAAAAGCAGAACTGTGCTCATGGATTATCCAGGCACAGGCTCCACTCCCCACATCCCACCTCCACACCGGGCAGGGATCAGAACTGCGAGGACCTTGCTGCTGAGGTTTTGTCCAGTGAGTAGCAGCTTTTGTTCAGGAATAGGAAATCTTTATTCCTGGGCCCCTTTAATCTCTTCCACAAATGAATGAGATCGATGCCGTTGTCCTGACGTGAGTCACGATTCCATTTCTCTAAAGTTTGCAGCTTCCTCCTCCTGGGCTTTGTGCCAGTTCTGGCAGAGACCAAAGATGCATTTCCAGGCAGCTGTTTTTTGTGAGGTGCACTCCTCACAAACGTCCTTGTTCCTCTGTGTGGCAGAGCACTGGACAGGGGCTGCTCCTCCTTCCTTCCCTGGGAGGGAGGTGAGCCCTGGCACAGGGTGCCCAGAGCAGCTGTGGCTGCCCCTGGATCCCTGGCAGTGCCCAAGGCCAGGCTGGACATTGGGGCTGGAGCAGCCTGGGACAGTGGGAGGTGTCCCTGCCATGGCAGGGGTGGCACTGGATGGGCTTTAAGGCCCCTTCTAACCCAAATCATTCTGTGATTCTATGGAAAATCTCTGTTGTGGCAGCACTGGAGCTCAAACCGCCCTGCCACAAGTTCTGTAACAAAGGTCAGGCCCAGTTTTGCCCCAGCTTGGGCCCGAGGAATCTTCAATTATTTTCTGCTGGATGAAGTGTTGTCCAGAGCTCAGTCTGTCTGTCCTGGAGCAGAGTACAAACTTGAGCGGAGCTTTCTGGTCCAGCTGGGAATTAAAGCTAAATCCCCATCTCCAGGCTGAGCTCTCTCATCTCCTGCTGTGCCTGTTTTTCAAGGAAAAGAGACCACGACCTCCTTTTTTGATGGAAACATATGGAAATATGTGGTTGGCCATAGGATACACGAGCCAGCCTACTCTGTGAATTGTTTTCCATCCTGATCTTTGGATCTGAACCTGTGGATGAACCCCCTTGCCTAAATAATCTTTCAGATACATTGCAACATTCATGCTCTAAAGTGTTGCGAGGTTGTTTGTTTTTTGGATCTTGTTTCTTTTCAACCTCGACCTTGCTGCTTTCTCTCAAAAGGACTGTAGGAAACGAACTGGAAAATAAGAACCAAATATTTCCCTGAATTTGAGCCTCAACCTCTTCGTGTTTGCACAGCAGACAGGCAGCTCGCTGTACTTTGGTGTCAGATTTGTTATTTCGGATTAGATCAATTGTCTGGCTGAAGTAGCAACCCCCCCTTGTAATGCACTTAGTCAGTTGTGAAATCATGGACTCAGTGGTGGGAAAACCAGAAAATTCTCCATAACCCCTCCAAGCAATCAATTTATGCCCTGAAGCATGAGATTTGATTACCATTGTTATTATCTTAGCTTGCATAGTTACAAATGTTATTAACAGTCATAAAATTATCCAGCCTTAAAAATCATCAGATTAAGAAAAGAAAAAAATCCCAACATTTCACTCCGGGTTCTTCAAAGTCTGAATTCCTGGGATTGCTTCGAACTGTGAAAAGTGGTAGTTCCTTTAATTCACTTTAAATTTGCTGTCCTTTGATCACGTGGATTTCTCCCAGACTCTCATTAGGAAGGGATAGATGAGCATTTTCTGGCATGTCTGGAGTTTTTCTCTGGTGAAGGCCCATCCAACTTCCAGCATTTCAAAGCTAAGGGTTGATGAGGTGTGCTCAGATCCGTGTTTAATAAACCATCAGCAGGATGAGCATCACCCTCTCTCATCTGTGTTTTTCCCTTTATGATTCAAATCTTTTCCATGAACTCCAAGCTCCTAAAGCAGCTCAGGGCTTCTCAAGCTGCATCTCAGCTGGTATAACTTAAATACTCTAAAAATACAAGGAAAATACTACAGATTGTTGCAGCAGGGCATAATTTCAAAATTTAGGTGTCATCATGTGAATTATTTTATCCACCTAATTTGTCCAGGACCAAGACAGATTCCCAGAAGCTTATCCTATTTTTTAAAAAATCAATATCAAATTGTGGTTCTTGATATTCAAATACATTCCCATTCTTGCACATTCACCTATTCAGAAAATTACAGCATCTTTATTAACAAACTCTGCTGATGAGATATGTGCTGGCAATTACAAGCAAATTAATTTTCTCCACAGAAAATCTGGCCAATCTGTTCTTTTGTCCTGAGTATTTCATGTGTCTTAAATGGCATTTAGAGTAGGATTGGGAATCGTCTGAGCCTGCCACCAGACTCGAACTGGGTTTAAAATGGTGGGTGTGTCTTGAGGGAGAACATCCAGGGAATCAGGTAACAAGTTACAGTTGGGATTGGCAAAACACACCCTCTGTTCCCTGTCTGATTCCTTCAGACAATGCCTGAGATAAATACTCTGAGGGGCTTTTCTCACACTGGATTTCAGACAATATTATGCATTTAATGTGTATTTTAAATATGTGATCGGTACCAGCCTAGAGAGAATTAATTTTTTCGTGTTTCCAGCAGTGTTGCTCTCTCATTCTCACATCGAGTAGAGGGTCTGATGAAAAGGCTCCTTGATTTTCAGCAGGAAATCCCAAAATAAAGAGCAGTTTTATGAGACACAGAGAGGACCACACTGAGCTTCTCTGTCTTTATTTTTGTTTGGTGCAGACTTAAGTGCGACGACATTTGCCCCATTTCAGTGCCAGCGAAACGTGAGGCACGATTGATTATTGTCTATTGACACTTTACTTAAGGCACACCCAATTCTCAACCAGATTTAGATAATGCCATGTTGTTGTTATTATCATTATTACCAGGAACACATTTTATTTTGTGAGTGTGGAGCAGCTTCGGGCAAGCTGCTGTATTTTGGCTTTTCCATCAGCTGGCTTCCTAATGGAAGGGAAACGTTGTGATTCTGTGTGAAAAATTAAAACCATTTAATGCTTCCCATGGCCTGAAACCTGAACAAGGGAGAAGACCTTGGGAAAATCATATTGACAGAGAGGATCTAAAAGCTGGGGCAGCCGAGCAGGGAAATGAAGGTGTGAAGGGCATTTTGCAAGCCCAGCTGCCCTCTGTGGCACGGGGATGTGGGGATGGGCAGCCTGGCAAGTTGACTTTGGCATCAGCCCTGCCTCAAGCAGTCTCTGGAGGTAATAAAATTGGTGTCTCTCTTCTTCATGTCAGAGCCCTGCAAAAATCGACCTGGAAACTCCTGGAGCTGCCGAGGCATCCCGGGTGGAACTCACTGCTGGCTGGGCAGGGTGAGAGTCGCTGTCCCGTTTTTCATCCCCCTGGCAGTGGCAGAAGGGGCAGTGCCAGCTCTCCCTGGCTTTCCCAGTCCTCTTATCTCTGCCCCCAGACCAGCAGCTTCCCACCCTCGGCATTTCCAGTTATTGCCGAGGCTCCAGCGAATCTCCGGTCACCTCTGGACTGGAGTGGCTCTGGTTGGTACCGTGTCCAATGGCTTTTCAATCCAAGGGCAGCCCTCGGACATTCCTCTGGAGCTGCCTCCTTGTCCATTTTTTCCCGAGTTTCCGCTCGCAGGGCGCAGGCCCGTTGCTTAGCTGTTGGTTGCTTTGGGAAGCAATGTGCTGTAAATATAACATTTTACTGTCTTGGGATGGAACAGTGACTCGATTCAGGGGCTGGCGTGGAGGGCAGGATCCAAAGGGAAGATTCCCAGTCCTCTCTGCGAGCTCTGGGCTGGGTGTTTGCCACACAGAAATCTGCCCAACTTCGGAGCTTCCTCAGCAGCTTTCCATGCTTTGATCTGTGCTTTTAGATTGGAGCAAGTTCACTTCTGCATAGTTTAATCTAAAAATTCTGTCTATGAATTGTCTGACTTTGCACGACTGCAAACTTGCCATTGTTTTAACTGTTTTGCACTTATTTAACAAATATATTAAACTATTCTGCCTTTTCCCCTTCCAGTTTTCAGATCTTTTTTCTTTTACTGCCATCTTTCTAATGCCTTTCCTTAAATCTAATTATTTACTTCCCATCCAGAAGGCAAACTCACCTACTCAGATCTGCTGGAGATACACACCACCAGTTGGCCAGCACATCCACAAATTCCAATGGCCACTGTCCCAAAAATCTTTAACCCAAATGCTAACAATCCCCGGGAGTGCCACTGTGCTTCGGTAGGGTGGGTTTATGGTTTAATGTCCGTGAATGCTACTTTATGATTATTGTTCATTGCATTAGGCAAGGCTCAGAGGAAAGAAAACAACCCAAAGGTCAGCAGCGAGACAGAAACGTCTGAGGAGTCCGAGCCCGCATGAAAATGATTATGTCTGACCTTCCCCAGCTCCCGGGATGGAGCGCTTAGGACGATGACTGGCACATTTGTGACGAGTGTCTTCACCAATCACTTAAAAATTGAGCCCATTCCACGCGGGGCTCAGAGAAGGAAGCGCCCGGGCTCAAGCGCACCCGTGAGCCCGAGCTGGGTTTGTGGTCGTGCACAGCACACGCAGCAAAAATCACACAGGGCGGCATTCGCGAAAAACGAGGAAAAAGAGGATTTCCCGAGGTTTGGTGTTGGGATGGTTGGGCACACTGGGGTTCAGTGGGGCAGAGAGGTGAGGGGCGAAGGGCTAAACCCGGTTGGGGTTTCCTTAATCTTCATCCTTCCCTCTGGACAGCAGCGACACTTCTGCACCCGGAGAGGGGTGAGACGCGGCGGGGACCGTCCCGTCCCCGGCAGCGCCTCCCTCCTGCTTGCCCGCATTTTGGCCGAGCCCCTCCGCGCCCAGCGAGCGCACCCCGGGATGCGTCCGGCCGTCCCTTCATCCCCCTCCCGCCCCGCTTCTGGGCTGGCCGGCCCTGGGGGCTTTCTCCGGCACCTGGCCCGGGCTGGGGGCGGGCAGGGGCTCCCTCCTCTCCTCCCTCCCTCCCTCCCTCGCTCGCTGCCGCTGCCACCCGCAGGTGCCGCCCGGAGCGGCGGAGGCGGCGCTGGCAGGCGGCTCCGGCCGGGGGGACTCCGATCGGGCAGGTGGGACCCGGAGCGGGGCCGGGGCCGGGGCGGGGGTGGCCGTGCCCCGGGGGAGGCTGCGGGGAGCGCGGGGGGCTCGTTGCCATGGCTCCCCGCAAGCTCCGCCGGAGGAGATAGCGATGCCAGTCACGGAGGGACCCTCTCCCTCCTCGTGGGTGTGGAGCGGGGCTGGCTTTGGGGTGGTTGCGTTGGGTTTTTTCATTCCCCCTCCTTCCCTCCTCCCCCTGTTTTGTGGTTGTTTTTTTTTTTTCGGGGTGGAGCGATTAATTCGGAGCGCCGGGACGGGGCTGCGGAGCTGCCGCGGTCACCGCTCCGCCCGCCCGGGCTCAAGGTACGGCGGGGGCACCGGGAGGGTCCGGGGGTGCCCGGCTCGGGGCTGCCCTGCCTGGCTCCCAGAGCGCTCTTTCATTATCATCTCTCTGATTTAAAGCTGGTTTTCCTGCTCTCGGCACTGCCCTGGTCCCGCAGAGGCTGCGCCCTGCGGAGCGGTGAGGGAGCGGTGAGGGAGCGGAGCCCGCCCGGGGAGCGGTGCCGGGGGGAGCCGGGGGTGCAGCTCGGGGGTCTCGGAACGCCGCTCCGGCCCCTTCTCCCTTCTTCCTTCTCCCTTCTCNTGCTTTCCTGCTGATTTTGGAGAGGCTGGCGGGCGGTTTTGCTGCAATACCTAAATAATTACCGAAGTCGCCAGTTTTGTTTTTTTTTCGCTGGGGAAGCGATGTGCTCGTGTTGCGCCGCAGGAGAGCCGCTGAATCGCTGAAGCTCGGTGTCTGTGCTGTGGGGTATCGATTTGTGTCGCACGATCGGAGCATCGGTGAGCCTGGCAACGTAATCCAAGGAGATTCTGTTTGCTGTAGCCAGAGACAGCAAATGTGCGCAGGCTTTTCGTCTGTCCCTGCCACCCCTGGCGACACTTTGCTTCTTTCGGGGCAGAAAGGGACTAAGCTGTGTTGTGTTGGATTGTGTACAGGTGTTCAGCACGACCTGGGAATAGTTTTGCTTGAAACGTGGTTTTGGGAAATTTCGCCAGAGAGGTGACAGGTGGCATTTCTGTTTTGTTGCCAAGGGTTCGTTTGGTGTGACCGAGTGAATATGTGCTGTGTAGCTCCGCCAAAACCCATTCCGTAAGCAATAAATAATAAATGTTATGATTTTAGATACAGGTCTGAGGAAAGGAGAGGGGTGTAAAAGCTGTACTTCACATAATATGTATTTTTTGGTCATTTATGAACGTGAAATATTATCTTGTTGGAGCTGTGCTTGCCATCCTCTGACCATTGCTTCCCACGTGCCTCTGCTTATCTTCTGATATGAAGTATTAGAGTGCACAACTTCTGCTGTGTTAACGCTTCTCTCTTGCTTAAAAGTAAGAAATTTCCCTCATCTTTCAGGAAAAAAAAAACCAAAAAACAACCAAACCAAATGAATCCTTCTCTCAATGGGTCATTAAAAATTAGGGAATTCTGGTTCCCCAGTTTCTGGTCCTCACTTAGGCTGAGCATCTGCTGCCAGTGGAGTCTGGTTTGCAGAGGAACTACAAGTCCAGATCATGTGACATTGAAATAAAATGCTCAAGATAGGACACCAAGATTTGCAGAAGGGAATTTCTTTAGAAATACTGCCCAGTGTCTGTGAAATTATCATTAAACATCTTCAGCAAAAAAACACCTGCCAGCAATCAAGGAGTTGAAGTTTTGCCATATGCAGCACGCAGCTTGGAAAGCCATTTGTTTCTAAACTCTTGCTGTTTATTATTGATTTTTATCAAAATAAGGAGGGGATGAATCTTGAATATGAGGCTGAAATAAAGGGACTGTACTTCAGCAATATACATTTAACTCAGTGAGTGTAATTATTGTGGCCATTTAGTATGAGTAACTTCAGTAATTAAACTTCATGACTGCAAATATAACAATCCACTTCTTTACCCCGAGAAAGCCCACAGATAAGCTTTTATTTAAATGAAAGATTACATTATTCACAGCTTAGATGTGTACCTCGAGTGGCTTGGATTGGAGCCACCTTGTTTGCCAATAAAATATACTTTATCACTTCTGTTTGGGAGAAAAAAATGGAACAAAAAGGTGTCTATTCTGTACATAAAACGATGTTGGGGACAGTTGCTTCTGTGATAAGAAAGGATCTGCTCCTTTCCCCGGTGGGGGAGGACAGGGACTACTTTAAACACTGCTAATTAGTTCAGTTTATCTTGCACGCATTACAATGCTGTAGTTAGTTAATTATAGCTTTTCCCATTAGCAGCATGTTAAGAATAATGAATTAACATATCACACAGATCAAAAGAACATCTACAAAGTTTATCTTAGAGGAAAGAAAGTGTTATTGTGTGTCAGGAAGTCCCCCTGGCTTTCCCAAGGCACAGATTTTGTTGGAATTCCTGAGCTGGTGCTTCAGAGCCCGATGAATGACTTGAATTGATCACAAACAAGTGACACTGGAGCTCGGGGTTGCTTAGCAACCCACCAAGATGCCACCGTTTCTTTTGGTTTATTTGTCCAGTAAAGTAGAAATTCAGTTTTGTTACAGATCATGGATTCTTTGCTAGCACAAAGCCCACCCTATTACAACCCTAAATCCCGGAGAATGAAAATTGATGTGCCAGCACAGAGTGTGGGAGCAGCATGGGTATGAAAAGAGAGCAGGAATCCTGCAACCATATTCTGGTGGTGATGTGCTCAGTGTTTTATAACAAGTTTCAGTTGTCCTTTTTTGGTTAGACTCCTAAAAACCCCAAATCATCAGTGGGACAAGTGACATTCATCTACCAGGTGCTGTTTGAACAGTTCCCCTCGTGCTGTTGTGAGCTGTGAGATCCTGCAAGGTCTGTGGGGTTCCCCTACGCTCCACTTTGGGATGGAGCATGGAATGTGGTCTGAATTATCCCATGGCCCACAGGGCTGGGGAGCTCTGCTGGGTTGTCCTCACAGCAGGCACTGATCATTAACAGATCTATTTTGTGTAAGGGATTAACAGGTTTAGTACTCGAAGAGCAGAAGGAAGATAAATGTTATTGTGATTATATACCTGAAATACCAGCATTGGCTTCAGTGAATTCTATTTTTGTTGGTGATCTCTTTTCTGTTACTCCATGTGTGCTGCACCTGAGCTCTGGAGGGCACCTTGGAAGGGAATTCCGCATTGTCCCTTCCCCACTCTCTGCACTTCTGCTGAGTTACGGGGACAGGGCACAAATGGGATGAGTTTGGGCTGAATCTGAGCCAGGACAGCTGTTCCAGGATAGCCATTCCAGGACAGCAGTTCCAGGACAGCTGTTCCAGGATAGGTGTTCAAGGACAGCAGTTCCAGGACAGCCATTCCAGGATAGCTGTTCCAGGATAGCTGTTCCAGGGTAGCTGTTCCAGGACAGCCATTCCAGGACAGCCATTCCAGGACAGCCATTCCAGGAT
>VZRO01005790.1:235509-316571 GCA_013397915.1 Daphoenositta chrysoptera | reverse complement strand
TTCCAGGACAGCCATTCCAGGATAGCCATTCCAGGATAGCCATTCCAGGATAGCTGTTCCAGGATAGCCGTTCCAGGACAGCCATTCCAGGACAGCTGTTCCAGGACAGCCGTTCCAGGACAGCCGTTCCAGGACAGCCGTTCCAGGACAGCCATTCCAGGACAGCCATTCCAGGACAGCCGTTCCAGGAGCTCTCTCTTTGCACTTCAGCCGTTGATGGGTTTTCCATCCGTGGGCTCCCTAGAGGAGCTGGAGCAGAGCTTTGCAGTGCGTGTGGGTGGGCCTGGGGTTCCAGCACCGATTTACTCAACTTCTCTCCTCCTTCTGAGCTCTGCTCCCTGCTCACATAGACACATCCTCTTCCTGCTAAAACTGTGCCTAGGGAAAGCCTGCTAGGGCTGGGAGAACTGCAGGATGCCATGGCGTTCATTTGCCTTAGACAGCAGCTGGCATTCTGGAAGATTTCTTCCCCCTGGATGAGCAAAAGGAATCCAGGTACTTCTCTTCTTTAGAGAACTTGAGTATTGAGTAACTCACCGTGTATTGGGCTAGAAGGGAATGTGGTAGCACTGCCCACAGGAGCTGCTAAGACCACACTGAACCAAATCCCAGCTCGTTGTCAGTATTCCTAGGCTAAGATTATTGTGGTTCATAATCTGTGTACTTGTAACTAATTGCCTCTCTAGGCTCAGACAGACTTGGGTAAAGATTAAGGTACCTGTGATCTTGGTTGACTTTGTTGTGGGTTGTTTTTTCCCCCATTGTTTCTGTGTGACAAAGTCAGTGCTCAAAACTCAAGGTTGTTGTATTTAGCTTCTTTTTTTTCCCTAGCTACCCTCTCTTATCTGTTTTATTCATTGATTTCTGGGAGTGCATTTGCATTCCCAGATGCTGATTAGTGATTGCCTCTGCACTCCAAACAGATGAAGGTACTGGGTAATATTTGGTGCCTCAGGTTTCTCCTGCCGGCGTGTCCAGGCACCCCGCATGAGGCACACAGTGTGTGATGGCTGTGGTGATGTTATTTTCTGGGGTTTCAGCACTCCCTAGCAGATGTTTCCTTCTTCCTTCATTGCACCTGGATGTATAAAAATCAGAAAAATGCAGATGGAGAGCAGTTTATCACGAAAAGTAGTGTTTGTTGTTACAGCTTGATTAGTTTGTGGTTTTCGGTGTGATTTCCAGGTGTAGGTCCTGTTCCATGAAAGAAGGACAAAAATTATGTTGCTTTTTTCATTGGGGCTTTTCAGTGTTTTTATTTTCCTCTGACCCTTGCTAGCCCTCTCTTTGGTCCATTTATGAAGAAAACGACCAGCTTCAGGTGGTTTCCTCCATTTGTTTGTTTTTTCTCTCTTGCAACGGGAGGGAGGTCAATCGGAGGTGTGGTGAGGATGACTCGGGCTAAGGGAGGCTGAAGGGGAGGCTGGGGAGGACAGGGACGAGCCTGCCTGGATCCATCCCCGTGTTTGCTCCTGTTCTCTGGCCCAGCAGAACGGAGAGGTCTGGATGGGGCTGAGCAGCTGGGGACGAGAGCCAGCAGTGAGCCTGGGCAGGGCTCTTTGGGTGAGAGTGCAGATTTTGAGGATGTTTTTAGCAGCTGGTTCCCGGTCTGGCTGTGAGAGCTGGGCTGTCAGCCCGGGGCCAGCCCCAGCCCAGCTCCAGGCAGGTCACCTCAGGCACTGTCCCTGTGCCAGAGCAGAGCTTCTGCAGTGCCCCTGCTGAGCCCTCCCGTGTGTGCAGTCAGGGAGGTGGGGACAGGGGACACCTGCCCTGGGTTTGTCCTCAGGGCAGCACCAGGGGCCTTTGCAATGCTCTGGGAGAGCTCTTGGGCACCAGCCTGGCCCTGTGTCACTGTCCCCTGCCTGGTGACGCTGCTGCTGCACTCCCTGCCTCCCCCTCCTCCTCCTCCTCCTCCTGAGAGCAGAAAGGCGGCACCTGGGCTGTGCATTTCTGGTTTGGAGAGAGCTGTACCTTCAAATGTAGGAGGAAGCCACGTGAAGGGGCTCTGATGGCTGGGGAGTCTCTGTGCCCTTCTGGAGAATAGAAAGTGTCACTACAAACAAGGCAAGCAGTGAAAGCACACGGCTCCAGCCCCAAAGAACTCTAAACATTCCACTGAGCCAAAGCCCTCTGACCTCCCAGCAGAGCTTAGATGATTTTGCTGCTTTAAGAAATCTCATTTCAAGCTTCTCTGTTTTTTGGGAGACCCATGGGATGACTCTGCAAGGTTTAAGTCAGTGTTCAGAACAGCATCGTGGCTGGAATGAACGGGAAAGGCAGAAATCTACTCAGAGGAGTAGGAAAAGAAAAAAAAGGCAGAATTGGGCCCATCCACCTTTCAGTGTGTGTCTGCTTTGGTGACTTTTGGAGTGTGACACAAGCAATTCCCTGTCAGCCTTCCCCGCTGGCTGCCACAGAAGAGGTGGCTTTGAATGCTGCCTGCTGTGCTTGTGTGGCACTTGAAAGGAGAGAGGGCTGCCTTTAAGGAGTGTATTCCCACAGCTTTAAAGGATATTTGAAAAATGCAGCGCTGCGTCCTGTCACGTGCTGTTCCAGTGTGAAACCCGATGGAAACCTGGAACAATGTCTCAGTAAAAAATGGCTGGTGCCAGTGTGCATCCCCAGAGCTTCGAATAAAATCAGTCCTGATGAACGATTGCTGTGCTTAGAGGGAAAGTAAAATTGTTATTGCAGGGCAGAGGTTTTTTTCCTGTTAGAAAACACCCCAGCAATGCTTTCAGCCAAAGGAGTGATTAACCCAATGGGGTTTTTTACACATGCTCACAGAATGCACCATTATTTTTGCAGTTTACTGGAATCAGAGAATGGTTAATAAGAAGAGATTGCCTGTTGGTGTGGAAGCACCCACATGTCTTTTCCCGGGGTTGATCTCACAGGTCTGTCTGTCCCACCAGTAAAGCTTTTCCCTCTGTGCCAGTTTGTGTTGGTCAATCCAGGTCTGTGTATACACTGCCATCCATGGTTGTTTGGTTAATTTTGCTGATTTTAATTCTTCACAGGCAAAATACTCCAAGCCACAATCTGTTTGCTGAGTTCAGTGAACTTATTGCCTAAAATTTGGGTTATTGCTCAAGTACTTTACTGAATAAGGGCATAGTGCTTTATTTTTCACAGGTTATTCTTTCATATCACTCCCCCAATGACTTTGCTCCAGTAAAATTTCATTGAGAGGATAGATTTTAGATGATTTCTGTTGTGACCTGGTATAAGTCAGAGGAGGTCCTGTCTGGTTTTTTGTTTTTTTTTTATGACTCAGTTTTACAGGAATAAACTGTATTCAGTGCTTGCTTTGAGTTCTGCCGAGGCATTGGTCAAAACTGCAGTAATTTTGGTCATTAACATCCACATTCCTTTGAGATAAATACTCCTTTTGTTGCATCTGGGCAGGAGAAAATGACACAGAACTGAACTACTGGTATCTGCCAGTACTAGTGGCAGATTTTATTTAATACATTTTTAGGAAAGCCTGATGAACCTTGGTGCCTTTCAGGCTGGATATTGCAGAGGCAAACCTCTGGTGAAGTCACGGCGCCACTGAAATGCACGCTCAAACTCCCAGTGACCTCATCAGAGTCAGGTTTTTGTCCCAGGAGTGATGAAAATCTAATTTACAGCCTAACCAGTTTGAGGAGGAGGCGTAATGGCTCGGGTCCTTGACTGATACAAATGAGTGTGGCCCAGCTCAGGGTGATTGAGTTCCCCCGGCTGGAGCCATCTGGGATTTCGGAGGATCCAGGATCCGCGCGGGCTCTGCAGGCAGCACTTTTGGGAGCTCTGTGCCTCCTCTCAGGTGCCAAATCCCTGTCTGGTGTTTTGACTGGGCACAAATAAGCAGGAAGCAGAGGTGAAAATTCTGTGTTCTGAGTCACAGGGATGAGAACTGCGGCGTGCAGGGTGCGGAGGAGCAGGGGTTAAAGGGCTGTCCCAGCTGCACTGAGCTGAGCCCGACCTGCTCCATTAAACTGCCAGGGTTAGCACCGAAATCCACCGGAATTGCTCAGGGTTTGCCACCTGCACGACAAATGCACCTTTCTGTCGTTGACTGCGTGAGGCTGGACTTAGGCTTTCACCTAAATCTGGGATTTTTATGATCCCTGCTGAGCCTGTGGGGTTGCAGCCTCCCCGCTGTCCGTGTGTGTGCAGGGCTCAGCCTGGGGCTCTGCCCACCCTGATTTTTGGCTAATTCCTGTCCAGACTGTGCCTGCCTGCTGCGAGAGGCTCGGGCTTGCCTTTTCAGCTTCGCATTTTATCCCAGGGAATTGCTGAAAATTGAGCTCTTTGAGGGGTATTACAGAACAAAGCTTTACTAAAGGTGAGGTGCAGGCAGTGTGGTGGCACCAGAAAGTAATCACAGGGTGACAGAATGGTTTGGGTGGGAAGGGACATTAAAGATCATCCCATCCCACCCCTGCCATGCAGGGACACCTCCCACTGTCCCAGGCTGCTCCCAGCCCCAATGTCCAGCCTGGCCTTGGGCACTGCCAGGGATCCAGGGGCAGCCCCAGCTGCTCTGGGCACCCTGTGCCAGGGCCTGCCCACCCTCCCAGGGAGGAATTCCCTCCCAATATCCCACCTAAACCCACTATTTCTGTTGGAATCCATTCCCCCTGGTTCTGTCACTGCATGCCCTTGTAAATAGTCCCTCTCTCTCTTTTTTGTAATGCAGTTATTTGGTGATGCAGGCCCCGAAGACAAGGAAATTTCTCCCATTTCCTTCCTGGTGTGCAGGATCCTGCCTTTTGGAGCACTGTACCTCATTATCCTGCCAGAGCAGCACATTTTCCCTGTCAGCCATTCCCCCGTCAGACATCCTTGTGCAGTGAAACCTCACAGAATTCCAGCTGCATAGCAAGAGGAAAATTTCATCTTTGGTGCATTAAAATATGCCTCAGTGTTTATTAAAAAAAAAAAGAACAAAAACAATCAGGAAAACCACAACAGGCAACAAACCTGGAGGGTTATTTGCAACCTTATCATGTGTACCACAAAAAAAAAAATTGAAATAATCTTTGCATTCAGCAGATAAGCAGTATTGTCCCTGCAAACCTATTCCACTGTGAACCTCCAAAATGTATGCTGAGCTTGTCTGTGCACCAAGCTCCCTGAAATGGGTGGTTAGACCAAATTTTTTTATCCCTGGATAGGATATGGTCAGGAACGCTGTGTATTTTCCTTGCTAATTACATAATACACTCACTGAAAAACATAATGTATGCAAAGTTTGGAGGCTCAGGCAGTGACAATCCATTTAACCATTTATAGCTTTATGTATTTTATAATCCCTGAACCCAAACGTCCCCGGAGAGGCGATGTGCCCTTAAAAATTTTCGGCCTTTAAATTAAGCGAATTTAAATTTGCTCATTTGCATATTTCCCCTTTCTTTGTTCTGCCTGAGTGAGATATTACTCCAGTAATTGAACTGTAATTTCAGCCCAGGTAAATGATGTGGGACAGGCGGGATTGCGGGCGCTGCCGATCCGGCGATTCACGGCACACCTCGGAGAGGAGAGCCTGTCCAGGCCACTTAGCATCACCAGCCTGGGGCTGCCCCCTGAAAGTTCCATCAATCTCTGGTGCTAAATGTGCTCCTGGATGCAGTGGGGGGAGGGAATTCCTGGAGAACAAAGTTCTGACTGAGCTGGTGTCATGTGGGATTCCGGAGGGGGTTGGGTTGGAAGGGACCCCAAAGATCATCTCGTTGCAGCCAAGCCTCGTCCACCCTGGCCTTGGGCACTGCCAGGGATCCAGGGGCAGCCACAGCTGCTCTGGGCACCCTGTGCCAGGGCCTGCCCACCCTCACAGGGAAGAATTTCCTCCATATCCAACCTAAATCCATATCCAATCCAACCTAAACTGCCTCTCTTTCAGTTTGAACCCATTTCTCCTTGACCTGTCACTCCAGTTCCTGATGAAATACATAGATGGGTCAAAGCTGAATTCTCCCAAAAATCAAATTTTACTGCTAAAACAGAGCACTGAAGCTTCTGAAGGAGCTTTCATGAGCAGGGTCTGGTGATGGCTTTTGGGTGTGTGTTGTTCTCAGCCCATGGATTTGGCATCTCTGTACCTGTGGGATGCTGAACTGGGATGGGTGGGCAGGAGTGGTGTGGGAGGGAGAGGCAGCACTGACAAAGGGATGAAATACCTGTTGGGAGAAGTCTTGGTTGTTTTCTTTGGAAGAGATAGGGTGATGCATCATACAGGGATGGTAAAGTGGTTTTGGCTCTATTTTCGTGTGTAACTCGCTGTTTTGTGGGAATACAGGAGAAGCCCCTGTGCAGGGGGGAAAGCAGAAGAGGTAATAGATGATTGTCTGGAGAGCTTGGCACCAATCCCAGAGAAATAATGGAAAAGTTGATAGAGGACTGAATTAAAATAGAGTTAAAGAACAGAGAGGTAATTTAGGCGTCTCTGGAAAGGGAGGCAGTTCCTCATGGAGTTACAGGTGTGATAAATGTGAATAACTGAGCTTTGTGGCAGAGTATCCTGGTGTTGGATCTGATATCCCATGAAATCTCAGTTAAATCCAAACCAACCCAACAAAGCTGGTGTGTGGAATTAGCAGCAATCCTGTTTCATAGAATCATGGACTGGTTTGGGTTGGAAGGACCTTAAAACTCACCCAGTGCCACCCCTGCCATGGGCAGGGACATTTCCACTGTCCCAGGCTGCTCCAAGCCCTGTCCAGCCTGGCCTTGGACAATTCCAAGGATCCAGGGGCAGCCCAGCAGGCTGAAGGACAAGTAGGATGCTTTTACACAGGGATTTTATCTGAGTCCATGAGAGTGCTGGAAAGCCGGGGTCAGTTGTGGTGTCAACAGCTGAAAGAAAGGGTTTACAAACCTGAGGAGTCAAGGAAATAACCACAATATTGATTTGAAGAGTGGAGGAAATTCCCCGCAGTGAGAGATTTAGAGCTCAATCTGCTTAGCTCATCAGAAAGAGGATTGAGAGGGGACTTGATTACAGGGACAAGTATTTTCATGGGGAAAGCATATCCAGCTTTTTAATCAAGAAGAGAAAAGGAAAATCAGATCCAATAGCTGGGAGCTGGAGCCAGACAATTTTAAATTAGACATTAAAGACAATGTTGTTGTATCTGTGATTAAGCACTGTAATGAACTGTGATGTGTTCAGATGGAGGCTGGGTACCTCGTGTGACACGATCACACACGAGTTGCTGGATGAGGTTGGCAGAGGACAGGGAGACACACAACAGCACGGGCTGTGCAGAACGGTGCACAGGGCTCAAAATCTGTGAGCAGTGAAAGGGCAGGGGAAGGAAGAAGATAAGAAAAGGGAGGAACTTGCATGAAAGGCTCAAAAAGGAGGAATAGAAGCACTGAAAGGACAAAGAAAGGAGTTTCAGCTGGAGACAGAGCTTCTGTGTCGGAGTGTTGGAGCATATGTGTGAGCAAAGTGAGTTTTGGCATTGGGAGCACCTTGGGTGTTGGCAGAGCTGGAGTCATCTGTTTCCCAGTCATAACAGCAATTTTGGATTCTGGGCTTTGTTAACGATGATAAAGAAACCTCCTGTTTGTGGCTCAGGCGTGTGGCACGGTTGTGGTGCCGGGGGAGGATGGCGCTGCCGAGAGCCGGGATGGAGCCGAGGGGGATCCCGCCGGGAGGGTTGTGCCACCTCCCCCGGAGCAGAGGGCACGTCCTGCACCCTGCTGGGATGTCCCACTCCAGCACCGAGTGGCCACTGTGGTCTCTCGTGTGCCCCCACTTTGTTGGTGTCAGTTTTGCACACACAAGCGTTAAAAGAAATTATAAACTTCGTTTTTCTACCATTAAACCAGGTTTTTGGGAAATCCCTCAGGGAAATCTCTGTGGTCTCGGCTGGTTTTGTTGAATTCTCTCTGTATGTTTGTCCTTCTGGAATAGTTTCACCAGGTCAGTGATTGAGACTTCTTTTTTTCCAAGAAATATTGTCTATTACGACTGCTTTCAGTGCCTAATAATGAGATAATCAATAATTTAAAACTAATATTGTGGTTTTTCTGTGGGGAAGTGCAGTGGTTCAGTCATGACCATGCTCCAGGTGACTTTGTTGCTGTTTTTTTTCCTGTGGATGTTCAATTATAATGGAAGTGAAGCAGATGCCTTAAAGACTGTCAGGAATTTTGCTATCAGAGGAGCTCTTTAGCCAGGACTGGAAATCATTTTTCCACAAAAATTTCCAAAACTGCCTTACCTGCACAGCAGAGAATATTCTGTAATGGTTATGTGGAGGGAAATCACTCACACACACTCTCGTTTTACAATCCATCCCAACGCTGGTGCCTTTGCTCAGCAACATTCCCTGCATTGTTTTTGGACTGGAAGAGAGTCGTTATTTCAGGAGGTTTTCGGTGGAAATCTGAACACGTTTTCTTTGGGCTGATTAACAGAACCACAAACTCTTTGTGGTCCATTAGAGCTCCAGTCACCTCTGTTTCTGCCTGGGATGGCTCTGGAAGTTCTGCCCTGCCAGCAAACCCAGCACCAGAGCGTGGAACGGGGCTGGGCCTGGCCGTGTTCTCCTTGGACCAGGAAAACTGATAAATAGGGATAAACTGATTTACTGGGAAAAAGAAATACAAACAAGGGTGTGTGTCCTACCTGTAAGAACTGACCGAGCGGGTGGTAATTATTCCAAAATCCTGTTGGAATATATCGACCCTGATGATAATTTCCTTTCTCCGTGGCCATCCCAATAATTGTCTTTGCCTAAGGATCCCCTGGAAGCTGCTCTCAAATCAGAGCAGCCCTTCAGCGTTTAACTCCTGACATTGTGACATCCATTAGGAAGGCAGAGAGGTAGGAATTACCAAGTGCAATCCGATTAAAGATCCAATTAGGTCGGAATCCTCTCTCCGTTAGTAACTAACACCACACGACTCAACGCCCTGGGAAAAGCCCCAAACCTTCCTCCCTCCTCCCCTGAACTCTCATCACAATTAAGGAGCAAATTGTCCCTTAAAGATTATTTCATTTTGCTTTATTTTATTTTTCTTTATTTTGCTCTATTTTATTTTATTTTCCCATCTTCCCAAGCACTCACAGCTTGGCTTCCATCCTGAAACATGAGATCAATAGCCCTTATAAATTCTTCTCCTGCCTTGGGAAAGCATTATGATTAGCACTTTAAACACCTAATCATTCTCCTAATCATCCTGCCCTTTGTATCAATAACGTTTTTGTGTCAGACAGGTCGCAAAGTTAATTATTTTGATTTTCTTTCTCGTTTTAAACGTGCTGTGTCTTAATTCCAGTGTGATCGTTGGAGTGACTGTTTGACCTTGTTTCACCTGTTCTCATAAATGCTTGTGTCTGTCATGTCCATTCCTTGAGACGTTTCATCTGTACATGAAATCCCCAGGATTCTTCTCATTCCTTTCTTAAAGGGACTTTTAATATTTTCCTTGGGTTTTTTTCTCTTTCAGTCCTTTTTACATCTCTAATTTTTGAATGCAGTTACGCTTGGTGTCAAAGGCGAAAATAAAGCAGCAGCACATCTAAATTACTCAAAATTATTATTAATAATTATTTTAGTCCTTTCTAAGGCATTCTGTACAGAATCCTCATCTCAGTTGCATCTTGGGCACCTTGGGCTGCTGAGCAGATGCTTCCTATTGATGTGATTTTTCTTCTTTTTTGTGCAAAGAAAACAATCCAATTGAAACCCTCTTCTCCTTCAGGCCAGGGGCTATTTGCTGAATTTAACTTCACTTACATCAGATGAAACAAATCTATTCTGACCCTTGAGGAAGTCTCATGTTTTAGATCATAGGTCGCTTCTAAATATAGGGATGGGAAATTAATGTCTCCCTGGATGGATGATCCTGTAGCTGTCTCCTGCAAGGGTTTTCAGAGTTTCCTTTGAACTGAGTGGCCTGATCATTTCTGAAGAGGCTGAAATCTGAGTGGATAAAATGTTTATAAATATGTATTTATGTATAAATATGTATATATGTAATATACATATATTATATATGTGTGTGTGTGCACATAATTAGTTAAATTACTACATATGCATGGTTTTGCACAGAATTGTTCAACCATCGTGGCAGTTCATGGGACATAAAATCATTTGGGAGATATATATATATATGTATTTTTGTTCCAAAACCATTTTGTGCAACAGGCAGTAGCTTTAGCCTTGGGCTTTTGAATCTTGATATTACATTTATCTTCCCTGAAAATAATCAGAGTACAGCAACATCTGACGTGCCTGAAAGGGAAACAAACCCAAGTGAAGCAGCTCAGTGTGGAGCATATGAAATGTTTAGATTTATTCCTGAGCTATGAACTTTGAAATTTGATATTATCCACCTATAACGTGTTTGCATGAGTGTGCACACACAAGTGCATTTGTACCTTCTATTTATAAATAAATATGTATTTTAATTGGGGTTTTTGCCTTGTGTTGGCACATCAGAAGTGCTGGAAAGTTCATCTAATAATGTTTATTTCTTCCTAATATTTAACAATTAGGTCCTACCTGAGAGGTGGTTCAGATTTCTTCTATTTTGGGATATTGTTTTATAAGGGTGCTCCTCTCTGAGGAACAGCATCATCCTGTCTTTGGCACTGGCACTCTCTGTGGTGGATGTTATGACTCAGAGCAGACAAGATTCAGATTTATATTTTCTTCTATTTTTTTTTCCCACAAGTGACTTGCCCCCCAGGCATGTTTTGACAGGGAGGACATAATTTCAAATTAAATGTGAATGTGGAGGCTTCCCCAAGCTCCAAATTGCAGAGATTTCTCAGCCTGGCTCAAAGAGAAATAAAACTCTCCACGCTGGTGGGCTGCTTTGATGGGAGGGGGCAGCCCTGGTAGCAAACCCTGAATTTTTGCCTTGGTACAAATTTGGACACAAGAGAGGCCCTGTCCATCACTGAGCTGCTTTCACTTCCCTCCTTTAACAACCCTTTCCCTTCTGGAAACCTCAGGAAGGCCAACAGGGCCCAGCTGGATTTTCCCTTCTACATCCAGATGGTGACTGGTGGCTTAACAGTTTATTTATCAGGTTATTCTCTGGTGCTGCCTTTCCCTGGTGTTAAAATGAAGAGCCAAACAGGGTTAGAAGGAAAAGGTTTTTTCCCTGGGTATTTATGTCAGGCCCCTCAGGTGCAGCCCAGCCAGGGGCAGTGCCCCAGAGCACACGGAATGCCACCCACGGGCACTCGGGATCACAGCCTGGGCCTCACAAATGAGCACATCCAGCAGAGATTCCCCAGGGAGAGGCTCCAGGGAACCCCGGCCCAGGACCCTTCCCCTGGCTGGGCCCAGCTCAGGGTACAGGATGTGTTCTGGAGAGGCCCTTGGTGCCTGGGGCTCTCTGACCCCTCACTGCCAGGCTGCCAAGGGCTGCGGGCTCTGGGCTTCACTGAATATTGGGTCTGAGAATGTGGGCTGGAAGCACTGAGAATAGAGAAAAAGTATAGAAAAGGGTATAAACGAAAAGGTAAAAAATCATCATGGCATCACCAGCATCAGTGAGCACCAGTGTTTTTAAGAGGAAGAATTTGGTGTCAAAGCAGGCATTCCAGAGGGCCGGAAAGGGCATTTTGTCCAAGCCAAAATCTTGGCTCTCATTTTGGATGGGGAGAAGTGCAATGAGGAGAGGATGTCCCTCTTCATTGTGGTGGGGGTTTTTTCAACTATTTCAGGAAATTGGTGTCTGTGATTTGTATGTCTTTTGAAGTAAGAAACCACTCCAGATCTAAAACACATGAAAGGCTGTACCAAGTTTAGGAGAAGAACTTTCTTGCCGATGAAACAAAGCACGGAGAAACCTCTGTGTTTCTTGCCTAAATCTCCAGATTTCTGTCCCAGCCCTAACAAGGTCAGGTTTGCATTGCGTGGAGCTGCTCCTTTGTGTGGGTTCTGTCTGACTGAGGACATGACGTCTTCTCACAGTCTGCCTTTCCTTTTCCCACCTTTATTCTGTCTTTTTCACCTTTTTTTCCAGCCTTTGACCTGTGTTTCATCTGTTTCTCTGCTCCTCCCTCCCCAGTGCTCCTGTCCCCAGCACTGCTGGCTCTCAGGGCAGGTGTGCTCAGCACAGGGGGGTTCTGCAGCCCCTGGAACTCCCCCAGAGAGGATATTTTGGGGTCAGTGGGGTTTGATGCTGTCAAGGACTGTTTTCATCAGTGATCTGTCAATTCATACGTCTCTTGGAAATCGTGGAATTGCAGAACTGTGTGTGCAGGCAGGACCTGTCCCTCTGCACCAAGATCTGGAGCACCTTCTGTGAGACGTGGCCATGAGTTTCCTCCGTGCCCCCATGTCCAGGGGGTTTTTCCTTCGCTGCTCAGGATCCAGCCTGGGAAAGGAGCGAGAGCCAACTCGGAGAGCTTTAACCCGCAATAAGTCTGATGTCCTCGGGGAGCAGGGAGATTAAAGAGCCCGAATTCTCCAGGAGATTGTCACTTGGCTAATGATGATCGTAGCCCATGGCAGTGGGGGATGATAGGGCTGATACTTAGCAGGGGTTGTGAACCAATTAGTCTGCTCAACCAAATACTCGGTCCATTGGGTGCGAATGTTAGGAATATTTATAGGGCTGGCTCCGCAGTCAGCTAATCAAAACTGGGGAAAGCTACTTAAGAGGCTGTCCCAGGCTCTACAGAGGCCCTGGGATTACACAGCTGACAGATAAACAAATGTTTGCCCATGTAAATATTAGGACTCAAAGACTGTATTTGAACTCCTTCTCAGTTTCCTGGTGTTGTAAAATCAATTAGGGGCGATTAAAACACGCGGGAGTGCGCTCCCTGTGGAGAGCAGGCTCTGAGGGTGGCTGTCCATGGGCAATCTCCTGTTGGCTTTCCCAGCTTGGCTTTTGGGGTGTCCCGTGTCCCAGGTGGGGTGGGACAGATGATGTCCCTTCAGCTGGCCCAGGTGGAACAGCAGCAGCACAGAAAGAATTCAGCAATTACTGACATTCATTAACTGCCTGATGCTTAATGTCTGAGTGCTCCTATTAACTCCTCAACCCACTGACTCTGGAACCTGCTGGTTTCCTGAACATGACATTATTGGAAACAGACTTTGGTCTCGCAGTTAGTGCTGTCCAGCACCTTCTGCTGCTGAAGCAGAGACTTGGTCCTTGCCTGAAGTCTAATAGTGGAGCTGGAGAGGAAATGCACCAATTTATCTTAATTTACAGGCTGGCTTAAGTGTGTCAAAGGGTTTCTCTGTTGGCTTGTTTATGTATTTGCACTTCATTTCAAGTTTTCAGGGTTTTTTCCCTCTGATCTCAGGCCTCACTTTCAGAAACATTTCTGTGAAACAGACAAGAGTAAGAAAAATCCACAGGCTTCCCTGGAAAAGCTTTTTGAAAGCTGAGAGTATTGATTGCTCAGACTGAAGGCATAAATGTGGTTTTACATGTTTTTACAGGGAATCTGCAAATAGAAGAACAGCTTCCAACCCTACTACTCAGCTCCTCATCAAAATACTTTGCCTTGTTGTTTTCCAGCTGTTATTTTACAGCAAGTGATCATTTTGAAATACAACCATTTTGGGTTTGGGGCTCAAGGTGCTTTTCTCCAGTTTATTTGAAAAATCACATGTTAAACTGGGGCATTTATTGCACTTGGCAAGCTCTCCACTAGGTCTTTACTTAAAGAAAAATAAAATTTTAATAAAAGCCAGGTTGCAGATTGTTCTGGCGAGCACAAAGTGATTTTATTTTTTTATTATTATTATGGTTTTTTACACCACCCTGTGTGTAAAAGCTTTCTTTATGCTGCTGCTATTCTGGCTGTAAGTGGCTTTAAGTGCAGTGGGTTTTAATATACAGATGTTCTTTCTGATGGATCCTATGTATTGAAAATGACATAATGTCCTTTTTGAGCCTGAAGAGCCCCATTCTCATTGGGCCTGGTAATTGTGTTAATAATGCTCTTTATTTGGGGCTTTTCTTCTTTTTTCCTTTCTTTTTGTTCACGTGTGCATGAGAGATGCAACACACTGGCAGTTAAATGGGGTAAAAATGGTCTTTTGGAGAGGACGGTCCAAGTCCACGGAGACTCTCCGGGGATCTCATTAAAGCATTCTTTCCTAATCCAGTGTACTGCAGTATCAGCTCTCAGAATCCCCACACTGTGCCTTCCTGATAGGTTGGTTTACACAGAATTAATTGTCTGATTTTGCAAACAACCAGGACCGTGCACATTGATTTTTATTTGTTTATTTATTTATTTAGCTGTCTGTTTTTAACCGGGGGTGTTGCTCTTGTGGATTCTGCTTTGTATTTCAAGGTAGTTTTTACAACCCATCTTTCTTTACACCAGTTTGTCATGATCACATAGGAATCATTATTTATTCTTAGCATTCTTCTTTTTGTCCTTCCAATATATAAGCATTGCTGGTAATTTAAGCAATAATTTTCTGTATTAAAAAAAACCACAAAACAAATATAAGGAGGTGTCAGAAAAGCAAATTCAGATTGTGTAAGACTTCAGTGGTTTAGATGCTCCAGAGACCAATCCTGAGTGAGGAGCATGGATTTTCCATGTCCTCAGAGGTCACCTGGCTGCTTTGGTGGCACTGGAATAGCACAGGGAAAATGAGCCTTGCCCAGAACAAAGAACCAGCAAGTGGAAATCAGTTGGTACAAAAGCACAGAAAAATACATTTGAATAAAATCTCATGGGCTGTGCTGAGATTTTGGCTTGGGTTTTTAATATATTTGGAGGATCTCTTTTAAAGTAAAGTTCTTGAAATGTAACTTGCACACAGAGGATTTCTCCATTAGAACCAGAGAACTGTTTAGGTTGAAAAAGACCTCTAAGCTCATCAAGTGGAACTTACTGCCTGTGGGTTTTAGCCACATGAGGAGGATGGATTTACTCACGATATCTCTGCTTGCTTTGGGCAGGGTGGCTGCTCAAACCCTGCTGCGCCCAAGTTTCTGCTGCAGACTGCTCCCAGCTTGGCTGCCCATCCTGCTGCCCTCGGGAGACAGATCCCCTTCCCTTCCCTGCTCAGGTGGGGAGAGGTGATGGACTCGTGCTGCTGGCCCAGCCCCAGCCCTGGCCGTGCTCCTGCAGCCTGCTGAGAGCCGTGCCCTGGAACAGCTCTGCTCTGCAGAGCCCAGCACAAGCACAGACACCTCTGCGGGGCTGGGCTGCTCGCTGCCATCTGCTGAGAATGCAGGAATTGGTGGCTTCATCCTCAGGGCTGCAGGATGGAGAACCTGGAGAAGTCACAGGAGTAACCTGGAGAAGTTACAGCCTAAACCCCAGACTGGTTTGGGAGGGACCTCAAAGTCCACCCAGTGCCACCCCTGCAATGGCAGGGACACCTCCCACTGTCCCAGGCTGCTCCCAGCCCCAGTGTCCAGCCTGGCCTTGGGCACTGCCAGGGACCCAGGGGCAGCCCCAGCTGCTCTGGGCACCCTGTGCCAGGGCCTCAGCGCCCTCTGAGTAAAGAATTTTTCCTCATATCCACTCTGAACCTGCCCTCCTTCAATCTGAAGCCATCCCCCCTTGTCCTGTCACTCCCTGCTCTCACAAATAGTCTCTCTCCATCTTTCATTCCAGTTGGGAGTCCAGGCAAAGGGAATGGGAGTGAGGAGATGGGAAAGTGAAACTTTGGTTTATGTAAGTGAGGGAGATTAAGGCAGTAGGACGAGGTGAGAGAAAGGACAAGTCACTATAGCTTATTTGGAAGGGAAAAAAAACCCAAACAAAGCAGCAAAATTATTCTCAAATCTGGTTGGGATTCAGAAAATGTGTTAATCAGTGCTCAGATTTCATCTTCCGTTTCTCATTTACATACACAAAACATTTTCTAGTGAAAACTGCAACTTTTTGTGTAAGAAGTGAGCATTTTGGACAATATTAATGTTCTTTATGTTCCCTCCTTTCCTGGCGTATGTAGGAAGGTGAATAGAAAAGACGTCAGGGAAAGTTTGTTTTGTCTTTTGAGGTCTTGCTTCCATTAAAGAAGCCCAGGAGCAGCGTACACTGGGAATTTATATAGCCACAGGTATTCCCAACTGCTTTTGTAGACAGGGATTGTACCTCCCTGTTAGACACTGGATCTGAACCATCAAAAAGGCAAACGGGATTTCTCCATCACCCCCAAAGTTCCTGGGAACTGCTTGAGGCTGTTCCCTGTTAGGAGGCAGCTGAAATGGGGATGTGGCACGATCCTGGCCCTGTGACAGGGATGTGACAGCCAGCAGAGCCCCGAGGGCTGTGTCCCACCCCGGCCCCACTGGTAATGTGCCCGTTCTCCTCCTGTCAGCTGTTATCTGGGGCTGCTGACATCGTACACTAAACAACACTTAGGCAGGTCTCTTCCCATTAAAAGATGAATTCCCCACACAATTGAAATCACCGGGGCCTGTGTCAGGGACTTCAATGGGCCCCAGCTCATGGCTCCATGGAGGAAGGATAAATTGCTGCTGGAACCTCGGCTGTCTGTGCCGTGCAGGGGAAAGGATAATTAGCAGTCAGTCATGGAGCTGCCGTGGTGGTTGTCTGATGAATAATAGAACTGAGTACAAGAGAAACGCCGCCTTCCAAGTGGGTAAAGTGATTTAGCAGATTAACATGAGTGTAGGCAGCCAAGAAATATGGCATGAAAACCAAGTGTGAGAGGAGTTCTAGACAGAAGACATCGGCTCTTCCGTCTGTCTGCAGTCCAAAACATGCTGTGGATTTTTATGTAAACACTGCACCAGGAAGTTGTTGGGGATCAAAAAGACAAAGTCTTGTGTAATCAGTATTTGTTCCCTTTTTATGTTTTTGTGGAATTGGGTTGATGTTCTTAGAGGAGCACAAGGGAGATTTCAATGAAAACTCTTCTTCTTTTTTGCTTCTTGTCAAAAATACCTTTGGAACTTTTTAGAGGATGGTTGGAGCTCCTTTGTAAGGTGTTCAAGGCCAGCTTGGATGGGGTTTGGAGCAACCTGGTCTAGTGGAAGGTGTCCCTGCCCATGGCAGGGGCTTGGAACGAGGAGAACTTTAAGGTCCCTTCATACTCAAACCATTCTGTGATGGCACAAGGATGATGGACCACGTTTTATTGGAAACCCTGGCTTGGAAACTCTGACTCCTGACAGAGAGATGGTGAGACCAGCTGGTGCAGTGAACCTGTGGGACAAAGATGGGTGCTGGATTTGCAGATCTGTTGAGCAAAGCAGGCAACAATTAAAGCAGAAGAAAGGCAGCCCAGTGTAGTTTTAATCATTAGTCTCAGTTTGTCGTTGGTCTTAACGCTGCGTGAAGCTTTGTGAGAGCATAAAGGCAGCTCTGTAATGCCGAGCCTTTTAACCAGCCCTGTTTGTGTATTGTGATTGGCAAAGCCATTGACTTCATATTCTTTCATGTTCTTTCTGTTCCCTCCTGTTTTGATGTTATCCTGCAGTCATCTTAGCTGCGTATTAAACAAGAGACTACTTCAATATAAAATGATCAAAGGGCTGAGGGAACACAGGGCCATAAAGAATATATGGAGAGCTGGGGGAGAATGGTGAGTTGAATTTAAAGGCTTTTTTCAAGCTGCTTAATTCCTGCTTAGACTTCTGGTGTCACCAATCGGCAACAGTCCCTTTCTTTAAATCTTTGACTAAGGATTGACTGGCAGAATCGCTGTTTTACATGGGGTTTAAAGAGTAAAAGGCCACCCTGAAGGTCAAACCCTAGGAGATTTCCTCTAAGAGCTCATTGATTCTCCTAGATTTTTGACTTGGAGAGAGACCACTCCTTCCTAGGTCTGCAGCTTGGATACAAGTGCCTCAGTATGTGCCAGCACAGAAGGCAGGAGCCAAAGTGTAAGGACAGGAAAAAAATTAGAGACAAAGATGCTGTGGGGCAGACAGACAATGATCTCAGCCTTGTATCATTCAAACTGGTGACATTATTAGCTACTGGTCCATGAAAAAGAGGGAAGTATTATTTTATCTGTCTCAGAAATGGATTATGTTAACAATGAAATTGGGCAGAATAAAGATTTATGGCCCCATCCTCAGCCTGAGTAAACAGGCAGAGGAGCTGACTGTGTGGGGATGGAGGAGCTGGGATGTAAATGCTGGGGATCTGGTTTCCTTCACATGTAGACATGAATTCAGGGGTGCTGTGACTGCACAGGCGAGTAACTGTCTATTTTTTGCACAAAAAAATTAAGATGAGCATGTTTTGCCTCTCTAACCTCATTAAAGTGTTGGCTCTGTTAGTTGCCCAGTGCTGTGGCAGTGATTAGCAAAAGCCTACCCCATAAGCAAACTCTGTATTTGTGCTATTACCTACTCCTGTGATATTTCAATCTGATTCATTAGAGAAATTAGCATTTTTATGGACTAATTAGGGGAAAATGTTGCTCGTACTCTTCCTGATATTCAGAGATTTTTCGCACAACAAAGACATACAAAAGTGAAATATGATTCCCACTCCCAAAGAAAAGAAGAAAAGGAAAATGATTACTCAAATTAATACTGGATATTGGGGAGATTCAAACTTAAAACCAGGAATTAAGAGAAGGCTAAATTGCTGCACTACTGGCAGATTGTCCAGTCCTTTTGAATTCGAGATTCCAGCTCTCTTTCAGCTATTTTGGTTCTTGAGGCATAAAAATATTTTAAAAGCTGTCAGTCAGTCACTGTATTTTTTGTGACAGTTGCAAAACGCACAGTAATGAGAATGAATAGTAATGAGTGCATTATTCAGCAGCTATAAATACCAATTGATTTCCACTGGAAGTTTATATATTTCAGTCAACATGCATTTTTAGCTTTATTTTTTTCCTCTCTTTAAAACCGGGCTCAGGTTTTATTGGACCGTAGCTAACGATCATTCAAACATTCTTGGTTTCCCTCGTGTTACACTAATGAACCACTGGCTTTTGAAGTTTAATTCTGACTCTGCCTGTGTGTCACTTGCTCCCGCTCACGTTCTCCCTTTGCCAGGAGGGTAAAAATGGGTGTCTGGGACTAAACATCTGAGGTCGGCTCTTTGCAGGGGAAGTGGTGTTTTTTTCTTTTCTGAGAGGGTGGAATAGCATTATTTTAATCAGTGCAGACATCTCCTGTTTTGATCGTTATGTTTTGATAATGATCTTGCTTTGCAGGGGCTGGGAGCAGCGAACCCCTCATTTTGGGTTTCTGTGGAGAAGGCAAAGATCTCCGTCTTGCACAGAGGGGAGAAGTTCAATTAGGCCTTCTGGTGCCAGGGGAGGTTGATCAGGCTTTAATTGGCTCCAGCTGACTGGCTTTTAGGCCATGCTATTCCTCACCTGCAGTTGGATACTTCTCAAATATGTATGGAATTTTGTATTGCGTTTGAAACTGTCGCACAAAGTCGGAATAATTATTTAAAATGCTACTTTACAGTGAATGCACTCTGATAATGCACAGTGAAGGAGAAGCCATTAACATTGTGGGGGAATATAAGTTAGAAGGGACCTTTGGAGGTCCTCCTGCTGAATGTAGGCTTGACTTTGAACTTAAATCAGGTTGCTCAGGGTTCTGTTGGGTCAAAAAGAGGAATTAGGCTTCTCTCCCCATGCTGGACAAACAGAGCTGTCCCAGATCTTTCCTAATTTAGGTGCTGCAACCCCCTCATCATACTGATCCGTTCTGCTGAGTTTTTGCCCATTTGTCAGTGTTTTGTAACAGGGAACCCAAAACTGGACACTGTGTTCCAGCTGCAGCCTCACAAGAGCTGAATGAGGAGCAGGAATTGCTTTCCCTGACCCGCTGGCTCTGCTCCTGCAAATGGAACCGGCGTGAGGGTGGCATTTGTCACCATGGCTGCCAGCTCCCGTTCAGCTCCCAGGTTCTGTTCCCTGTGGGTTTCAGTTTGCAGAGCTCCCTGTCTGTTTTGTTGGAATGCTGGAAGGTTTCTGTCAGCTGCCTTCTCCTGCCAGCTGAGCCGCCCCCGAACTGCAGCCCCACTCTCCAGCTCTGCTGTCGTCTGGAAACTTGCTGCTCTCGTTGTCCAAGTTGTTAATTAAGATATTAAGTGGTTAAACAGATTGTAGTGAGGAAGATGTTCTCCATGACCTTTGGGATTGAGGAACAGTCAGCAGGTGGTTGGATGTGGGTGTGTGTCGTTCCTTCCTGCCTGTCTGGAGGGTAGACATGGAAGTTCCCCTTCCCAGTCACCAGAAGGATCCACCAGTTGCCACAACGTTCCAAGGGCACAAAGAGCAGCCTCAGGATGATGTCAGTGTGTCTCCTTGACACTCGCAGACCTCTCTAGGGTGTTTGATTAGGTGGTTCCTAACAAAGTCCTCCTGAACTGTAGATCAGACTTCCCTACCCCACACAAAGGCATCAGGACCGTGGAGCTGGGCAGCCCGAGAGGAGGCCTTGGCAGTGCAGACTGAGGCAAAACCTTCACTGAGTGCCTCACCCCTCCCTTGTGCCCTTTGTCAGTAGTTTTTGGTGACATATTCAGGAGTCACCCACATTTTCCCTGGTTGTTTCCTGCAGCTCTACCTGTGGGTGAACCTTTCTAATCTCCCACAGCGCCCTTGCCACTTTCAGCCCCACCTGGGATTTGATTTGCCTTTCCTGATTTTTTCCCTGCAGTTTAAACCAGGCTTCCGTAGTTGTCCTGGAGAGTCCCCACTCCCACCTTCTGTTCACTCTCTCTCTGTGTTGGAGCTCGGTCAGGGACTCCTTCTCCAGCCAAGTCAGCCTTCTGCCACGTCTGCTCCGCTTCCCACTCACCAGGGTGGGTTGTTCTTGTACTTTGAGGAGGTTTTCCACGAAGATCACAGAGTTCTCCTGTGCCCTTCTCTCCCAGGGCAGTCAGCCATGGCCTTACACCTCCCATCCCCCTGAGTGAGCCAAACTGCTCCCCGGAATTTCAGTACTGTCAGGAAATCTCAGTTGCACCACCAGTTGCAATATTTGCAGATACCAGGGTGCCCAAGTCCCCAAGGATGCCCAGGGCCTTTGTGAAAGTTGAATCAAGCTTTATCCACTTCCAGTTCCTAACTGGGTGGTGGGCAGCAAACCCCTCCAGCAGCATCCTCCTTGTTGGCCTCTCTCACTCTCACCCCCAAACATTAGCTCCCAATAAACCTATTCCACAGCATAAAATTCCTGAGAAATAATTCTGAAACTCATTAATCTCTCACAAGGAAAATTCTATTGTCTTGGCATTGTTTTAAACACCTTTTAATCATACAGAATTCCTTTTCCAGCAGAAACATGTATTTTTTCTGACAGAAAAAAAAAATGAAATACTCTTGGACTCCAAATACTTGGAGAACCATAATAAATTAAGCGTCTTCTTGATGACCTTTCTTGCTGAGGGATTGTTGGTGTGGAGTCTTTGTGCATGGGCAGGAGGAGTTAATAGCACACTTGAAGTCTCGAGTGCCAGTGTAAAGGACTCATTGAATTGATGACTTTTTTCAGTTGCACTTTCCTCCTCGTGCTTTCAGCAGTTCAGAAGATGCTCAAATTGCCCATCTTGACCTCAGTTGTCTCCTGCCTTAATAAAATGCCCTGTGCTGCCACTCAGGCCATTAGCTGGGACTCGGAAGTTTTATTTCTGGCTCTGCAATTATCCCACTGCTGTAATTTCCTTATCTGAATTGGGGATAAATAACAAAGCTCTCCTTCTTCGCAGAAGGCTTGGAGATTTGATGATGAAAAATGCTATATAAGGGTTCAATGTTGTTATGTGAACAAATATCACTTTGTTTGCATGGCTTGACCATCTTAACAAGCAAGCAGAGAGCTGATGACCAAATCAAGATAAGAATTGAACAAATGAGGCATAATGAGCAACTTCAGACTATTGACTTCATTTTTTCTTCCTGTTTGAAAGTCATTCACTTTTATAAGTCTGTCTGTGGAGGATGTTTTAGCCTGTAAATAATTTCCCAGTTGGGTGTAGAAATCTTTTCGCTTGCTTGTTTCGTGGTTTGCTTATCATTTTAGATACCAAATAAGTTACTTATTAGTTTGTATGATCATTAGCAATCTCAGCATAGAATCACATATTATAAGGTTAAGCTTCCAATTTTAATCTTGGACAATTTGCAAGTGCATTTGAAGGGTATTTCCAGGAAGAAAAACAAGTGAAAATTATAGTTTACAGTGAACTATCTTTATAACAGGAAAAAAATCATCCTTCTTTGAAACTATGCTCTAAATCTGTTATGAAAAGGACAGCAGAAAACTGATCATTTAAAAAAATATTTTCAACCTCTTTGTCTGTTTTTTGCACTTAGTGCCATGGGTTAGGCCCTTCTGATCTACCAGAGTTCATGCTCATGACAGCTTGCATGGGATTGACCTCAGGGCTGTAGAGTGGAAAAAAGCATCCTCAGTTCAATTTGCATAAAATTTTTACCCAGGAAACACTAGGAAATGGTTTGTCAGGTTGGGTAAATAAGTTTAACTTCAAAAATCTGCACTGATTTTTTTGATTTGAAGACTATTTACCTTCAAACTCAAAGAAGGCTTAGATGGGATGTTGGGAAGGAATTGATCCCTGTGAGGGTGGTGAGCCCTGGCACAGGGTGCCCAGAGCAGCTGTGGCTGCCCCTGGATCCCTGGCAGTGCCCAAGGCCAGGCTGGACACTGGGGCTGGGAGCAGCCTGGGACAGTGGGAGGTGTCCCTGCCATGGCAGGGGTGGCACTGGGTGGGCTTTAGGGCCCCTTCCAACCCAAACCATTTGGGGATTCTATTTCCCTATGATGAGAGTTGCTCCAGAGTGCCTGAGAACAACCTTGTGGTTGGGTGTGAGTAGCTGACAACTAATTTATACCTTAAAAAACACAGAGCAAACTTTTCTGTCTGCTTTCATCCCTGAAAGCCCAATACTGAGATGGAATCCATGGATCTCCTAGAAGATGGTGGCTATTTCTCAGCTGGTGTGCCAACACTCAGGATGCTGCCCTGCTGCTTGGAGAGCTCCTTTTGGCCCGCGGGGCGCTGGGTTTGCACATCCTGCCTGGTGAGGAGCCCTGAGCGGGGCTGTCACGCAGCTCTGAGCGCTGGGAGGTTGTTAAAACCTGCACAAGTGCTGCCTCTGCCTCGGGGACACTAAATGCAGAGTCACTCTAACTAACAGGCAGGTACTGAGCGTGCCAAATTTCACCCCAAGGTGCTGGCGGGCTCCCGCGCGGTGTCGGTTTTGCTCGCTGACTTTTATGGACTATCAGGATTTATCGACCCAGCAGGGGAATAGTGACAGAGGTGATTCTGCCCCCGTCCCAGGTTCCCTTGGGGGACAATAAGAACACCTGGCGAGCACTGTAAATTTAAACTCAACTCGTGTGTGTCGTGGCACGGGGTTTAACTGCTGAACGCTCACTGATGGTGGGGCAGGGCTGAAGAGGAAACCTGGGTGATTCTGCACAGACCTTGACATTTTCTTTAGGGGAAAAATGGCTCTGCTGTCCCTGGGTAATGACAGGGCTCAGACAGAGCTTGGGCAGCAATGAGCCTTTGCATGGGTGTTGGAGCCAAGGTGATTTTCCCCTGGTAACCATCCTAACAGCCTTTAATGCCCTACATCTGCATTATTAAGTTCACCACCTGAATTATGTACTGGCAAAGAGCTATAACATTTCCTATGCCTGAGTAATCGAGGGCCCAAATCTGGCCCAATAGACTTGATTTACAAAAACGTGTTCACGGCTGCCTTCTTTTATTGGTGCAGTAAATCACAGGAGCTGTCAGCCAACATCATGTGATGGCCCCAGTCTGCTGGGATTAGTATTGCAAGGCTCTCTTCATATTCTGATAGTGCTTCCAGTAATAAATAAACATATTTGAGCAACTGGTAGCACTGTGCTTGGAGTAATTATGAGCCACCTTATTCTATACGTGCCACAGAGTAGAATCGTGTTTTTATTAACTTTTTTTCCTGGTGGGAAAAGTTGAAGTATCAGTAAAGCATGTCTACTAAACTAGACTTCTTAATTTTATTCCTGTAAAATTAATACCTCCTACTGCTCTTAAAAAGAAAATAATCATATTATTTAAGAAACAAAAGAATGCTTGTGCTGACTCTTCTCAGCACACTGCATCTTTGCTGGGTTGTATTCAAAATGCACATGGGTAAAATTACACCGAAAATGTTTGCTTCTTTATGAAAGAGTCTCCTTTCTCTTGCTGTTATTTTTCTCAACCCATATTAATGTTACGTGCTTGGTGTTAGTCAGAAGACATCACTGTAAATACTCCCCTCAGCACATTTGCACTTCTGCGGGATCCATAAGCTGTAAGGACCTTGACCTTTTGCTGAGGAAGTTTATCCACTTCATCCCGTGCTATTTTCCAAGCTGGTTAATGCATCTTTTTATTTCTTGACAAAACCTCCTCCTTTAAGACCCTTCAGCTGTTACTATGCACAAGTGCAGCTCGTGCCTCACTGGCGGCGGTGCTGGAGCTGATGGGGACAATGCCCAGCCCTGGGTGACGGGATTTGGGTCCTTTCATCCCTTTGCCACCCCCACGTCCCTGAAATAGGATCAACCTTCGTGGTCTGCTCTGAGAGCAGAGTCAAGGCAGGTTTGATGTGCAGAGCACGGTGCTGTGGGAGCAGGTTGGCTTCAGGAGCACCCAGGCAGTGCCAGAGCTCCATCCTGGCCAACATTCCCCATCCTTTGATCCCGTTCTTCTTTCTCAAGTCCTCTGGGACAAATCTGTGAATGATCTTCCTCTGCCTTGTAGGCCTCTGCAGCAGGCACAATTCAAACAACATTTAAATATTTATTTGTCATTTCCAGAATGTTATCTGAGCCCGACTCGCAGGTTTTTACTTCATCCCTTTGTGTGTCTGTGAGGGAGCAATGCATGGATGGAGTGTGAAGGTCACATTGCAGCAGGGACTGCTCGTCCCTGCTCGTCTGTCCCTCCCCTGCCATCGGGACACTCGGGACCCCGGGAAGCTGCTGGTGCCATCTGTGGCATGGCCAGAGGCAGCGGGGGATGCAGCCCTGCTCCTGGTCCTGCTCAGGCAGCGAGCAGCCCCGGCTGGGCACAGGGATCAGGGATGTCCCCGAGCCATCTCCGTGCCCTGCCGCCTCTCCCTGTGCCACACGGAGCTGGCTGCAAGGCAGGCTCCGGGGCAGGAGTGCCCAGCTGGGGGCATGGAAACGTGACTGCTTTCCCTCCCCGAGAAACCCCTCAGCTCCCCCTGACCTTCGGGGAAGCTGGAAGACAGAGTGGCTGTGCTTGAGGAACATCAGAACAACAAAATGCCTTGGCAGCGCAGGAGGCAGCACTGGGAACTCGGACATGCAGAACCGCAGAGGAAAAGATTAGATTTTAATTTCTCAGCTTTAAAAATCCCAATAGATTCACCATACCAGGGCACCTAACTTTGATTCAGGCCACGGGGTTTCTAGGACGGTCACATATCCCAGTTTGGAAGGGTGCAGGTTTTCCCCTTGTGCTACTCAAGGCATGAAAAACCAACAACAGGCTGAGTCCTCAGCATAGACTGGAGACAGGTTTTCTCATTAAGACAGACCTGGTTTCAGTTATTCCTCTGTGAAATAAGCCCTGTGGTTGATTTTTAAACTTAAGGAACTTGCTGCAGCCAGAGAGCCCTCAGCAAGGGAGGCCAGAGCTGGCTGGGCCTGGTTTTTCCACAGGAAGAATGATGGCCCTTCCCTTCCCTTCCCTTCCCTTCCCTTCCCTTCCCAAACCTTCCCAAACCTTCCCAAACCTTCCCAAACCTTCCCAAACCTTCCCAAACCTTCCCTTCCCAAACCTTCCCAAACCTTCCCAAACCTTCCTTTCCCAAACCTTCCCAAACCTTCCCAAACCTTCCCTTCCCAAACCTTCCCATCACCCAACCCCTATTTCCAGGGGTTTTGGGGAGCAGTGAATTCCTATTGTTTAAACTCAGCCTGAAGCCACAAGAACTGTTGTAAATCAGCTGGCTCTGATAAACCCAGTGCCACAAATCAGGTGATTAATACTTGTATAAATCTTGTGGTTTTTTCCCCAAGTTTTCCTACACTTTTCACTGGAAATGTTTTTGCTATAAACCCTTTCCTTCAATCTGACAGCTCTTTTTGCCCATCCTCTGTCCATACAGTCCACTAATAACTTCAGCCCTACAGACCTTCTCTCCAGGAAATGCCATTAAGATTTTCTTTCAGCAAAAGTGAGCAGCCCTTCAGAAATCCTTTATCAGGTCTGGTTTTTCCTGTTCTGGCTTGCCTCCTGCTTTTTTATTTTTTTTTCCTGGATAGCTGTAATTTAAAGCTTACAAGATCGATAAGCCCAAGATGCACAGCATAAATGGGAGAAGCAGACAAACAACTGGTAAAGATAGGAGACAGCTGATGAAAATGAATTCAGCTATAAAGCATTTGAGTTACTGTTCTCTGCTGTGATTTCTGAGAGAGATTAAAAAATAGGAGGAGGGGGAGATACAAATCATCATTCCCTCCTCCCTCAGAATCTCGGGTTGAAATAGTGTTGAATTTCTTCTTTTTCTTCCCATGTCTCTAAATAAACAGGAGATTTTTTTTATTTGGAGAAGAGCTTTTAATCAATTACAGGAGAATTGGCTTAATATAGAGATAACTGGGGTGAGTGTAATGGCAGGAAGTCTGGACCTGATGAAATAACAGCGTCTTGTCTTGAACTCCCTGAATCCAGCCCTGTGCTAAACCAGAACCCTGAAAATGCCCTCTGTTCTGCACCGCTTCTTGCAGCAGGGTTTTTCCACTCGGCTTCGCAGCCCTGGCGGTTCTGCCGGGGGCTGGGTCGGGCTTGCTCTGTTTTCCAGCCCGGGCAGGTCCTGCCAAGCCCGGGCCAGGCTGGCACGGCTGGGCTGGGCTGTGCCCAGCTGGCACGGGCTGTGGCGCGGGCAGTTTGCACTTGGCATCACAAACTGCAGTCACGTTGCTCTGGGGAGGTGCAGGCTCTCCCAAAGGCCGAGCGTGGTGCCAGCAGCAGAGCAAACACTGCTGAGCTAAAGCCTCAACACAAGTCAAGGAGGATTAAGGTGCAGCTGAAAGTAGAATTGGGGTTCCTAAATCACGGCAGAGCTTTGGAAAATGTTTTCTGTTCGCATGGCAAACCATAATTCATCGACAGAGGGGTCGAAGTGTAAAGTACATGAGCTAGGGAATTGTGTTTCAGTGGAAGTGCAAACTTCTGTTGATGGGGAGGTTCTTACAAATGTTCCCTGTGTGCCCACGGCCACAGAAACTCCCTGGAAGGCTGAAGATGTGTCTGGCAATAACCACTGACATTTTACATGTTTGCGTCTGTGTGTGCTGAAGTTGTCTCTGTTTACCCCAAAAGATCAGGGGCACTTTGCAATACGAGTTTGAAACGCTCTGGGAAAGGAGGTACAGGTGCAGGTGTGCACTTTGGAAGAAGGATTGGCTCTGTCCACGGGGAAATAAGTCTGTCTGCAACTGGTGAGATGAGAGCAGATAAAGAGATTACCAAGTAGTGACAAGAAAGAAAATAGGTTAGCTGAATTCCTCTTTATCACTCCTTCTCCCTCAAGACGTCTCTCTGAATATCTTGTCATTCATACGGAGAGGCTGGAAAGAAAATCGCTTTTAAAGGTGACCCGCAGAGGTAAAACCAGACCAAAATGTTGCTTGTGTGCTTCTTGTGCTCCTGGGGGACACAGGGATTGGCCTGGTGCTTGCACTGTGTGTGTTCTGACATTTGGGAGAGCAGGGAAAGGGGCATTAGAGCTCCGAAGTCTTTTCCTTGCTCCAGAACACAGTGGAGCATTCTGTGATCCAGCTGTGGGTGGGAATATCGAGGTCAACAGCAGAGGTCCTGTCCTGGCAGTAGAGAGGTCGATACAGAAATGCAGCTCTTGGTCAATGTGTTTAAAACAGGTGGAATGTATTGGAAAAAAAACAGGTGATGTTTCCTTTTGGGTGTGCTTTTCTTCCATGAGCCTTTTTTAATTTCTTTTCCTTTAAAGGAAAGTAACTATTGAAAATCACTTTGAAACGTGTTTCATGTTAGGAGGGCAATAATGTAGGTGGTGATTGATAAGATTTATTGTTTCTGGGTTCGTGTTATCTTGTGATTCTGAGGAAAGCTGAATCTTATCTGTTTGGTGCTATATAAACATTTAACAGACTTCAGAGAGCTTGTAAAGCAAGCAGCCAAGGAAGGTGAAGGGAGAGAGGGGAAATGTGCAGAAAAGTGCCTCGTTCCAGGGCCACAAACCTGATTTAGAATGAGAATAAGATCTCACTTCAGCCCATTTTTTTCTATTCCATGGGGTATGTTGTTTCTGTTATTCAAATATGGAAAAACCTCTCCTTTTCCAGGTAAATGAAGGGCAAGGAGAATGAGATCAGACAGAAACTCAGTATACAGGGAAAAAAAAACAAAAGCAAAGGAATTGTACTGATAAACGTGCTGGTTTTAGATAAATTCAACATATGACATGCCATTACTCAAATCACAATTCTGTCTTTATTTCTAGATGCAGTAAAGTGAGGAGAAGGACTCAGATGTAAAACCTCAAACTGACCATGCACTGATGAGGAAACAGCCACATGTACTGGTTAGAAATGCGTATTTTTCTTTTCAATTAAATATTTGTGTTTTGGATGTCGATTTTATTTGCCTTTATATCTGAATTATCACAGAAAAACTCACTGTAACTATTTTGGACCCATTTGTTGCCATTTTGGACCCATTTGATACCATTTCTGCCAGGAAAAAGCACAAACACGGGTGTGTGTATCTGTTTGTGCGTGTAGGTGTGTTCTGGAATGATTCCATGGGATTTTAATTCCCTGGAGGATGTGGACACGCTTTCAGAGCCTGACAGCTCCGAGGTCAGATGGAGCTTGTTTGTCTTGTCCTTTTGCAACTCAAGCAAACATCCATTTGTTATTGTCTGTGGAGCTGAGCCCCAAGCCAGGCTTTATCCTGTTGTAGCAGCTAATTGGTGAGGAAATTGGGATTTTACATTTAAAAAACCCCCTCAGTTCTGGAGAAAAAGGTGCTGTGACCATTCTAGCCTGATTATTTCAAGGTCAGTGTCCCATTCTGCTCGCCAGCAGCTGCTGGTGGCCGTCGGAGCAGGGAGGGGCTGGGTGGATTTCCTTGGATTTCCTAAAAGTTGGGCAGGAGGAAGAGAAATAGCGGAAGAGCAGGGCCTGAGGGGTGGCACTGCCAACAACTGTTCAGCAGGGAAAAAAGGCTTTGGAGCCCTGCAGTTATTTATGGCTCAGAATTCTCCAGGACAGTTTGTTTCCACGGGATTTTACTGCCCATGCACCCTTCCTGCAGTGAGATGTGCTTGGAGGAAATAATCACACTGGCAAGGGGTTTCTGTCTATTTATTTGATTATTTTTACATCCTATTCAGTAAAAAACCCTCCTGTAATTCTGTTTTCTTTCTGTTGTGACTGGTGAAAAGGGAGTCTGGGCTATCAATATATGCATTTCCCATGAGCTTTTATTAACAGGAGCTCTAAGGTGAAAGCTTTGCCCATAATGGGAATTATTTAGGCAATAACTTCATTTTGAGCTACCATCTATTAGGGTTTTGTGTTCTGCTCTCTGGGCTTGACTGCTGTAGAGAGCAGGTTTCTTATGTATCTGCTGCTGAATTTCATTTTGTGAACTTTGGTGGTCTGTAAAAATCAGAATGATAATTTTATTGACAAAATGTGGTTTGTTTGATTAGTGTTTAAAATTTTTTAGGCTTTAAAAAAAAAAATTTTCTTATACCCACTGATAAATGGATTTTTTCCATCACAGCCAGTGATTGTTCCAAGTAGAAAATAATTTACTAATTTCTGATTAACCCCAGCTAATCAGGCAGGCAGTGGCATCCAGCTGCTGTGTGAGCCCAGATCTCCATAAAATCTGGTTGTATTTTCATTTATCTCATTGTGGGAGCAGCTCTGACCTGAAAAGCTGACTTCTTGTCTGTTTGTGAGTTAGCTGATGAACTTTCCCTCTCACAAGACCAGACAGCTGGACAGGCCACTTTGGAAGGCTGGATGGTTTTTGGAAGTGAATGAAAAAGAAGAAATATTTACTCTGCTTTTTTGGGGGGACAATCTGTGATGTTTCTCCTTGCACACATCCCAAACCTCCTACATTTTATTCCCCAAACCTTCTCCTGAAAGGTGTACTCTGCTTTTCTTGGAGGACAATCTGATGTTTCTCCTTGCACACCTCCAGAACCACCTCCAGCCTTTCATCCCCCAAACCTTCCCCGTGTTCTCTGGGAGGTTCTCCATGGGCTGAGCTGTTCCTTTGCCAGGGAGGAGCACTGGAAATGCAGGTACAACGTTCCGAGTGCAGATTTGGGCAGCTTCCTCTACAGAATCACAGGATCACTTAGGTTGGAGGAGAGCTTTAGGGCCGTGGAATCCAAGCGTTCCCGCAGCGCTGCCGAGGCCACGGCAATCCCACGGCCCCACTGCCACATCCACAGGGGTTTAAACACCAACAAAGTCCCAAAGTGCTGCAGCCCTCAGAGCTGGAGCTTGGCTGTGCCTGCACAGGGGATGTTTGGAACTGGGCAATTTCTTCCCTTCGGTTCCCAACTTGAACCACCCACTTTGGCGTTTTTGTGCCGTTCCCTCTCCCACTGAACCCGTTTCTCAGGGCAGGGATCAGCCTGGTGACCTCCCTGCCCTGCCTGACCAGAGAATGAACCCAAAGCCATTCAGATGGGGCTCCAGACTGGAGTTAATCTGTGCTGCCCCACAAATAACTGCATTTACTTACACTGGCTCTCTTTATTTAAATGCATTTCTCCTCTTTGTCAGAGAGGATTTGTAATTAAGATTTCATTGCCTGATGAACTGTCTATATTCAGAGCATTCTTCGTGAATCTATTACCTTTTAAAAGATATTTGGCGGTGGGAAAGTTGGTAATCGTTCTTTTTCATTTAAAATTCAGGGCAGGATGTGTGGAGCTGTGTTTATGAGGAGGGTACAGAGTCCTGTCATTTTCTACTTGCTTAAAAGCTCCGTAAGTGGTTGAGGAAGCTCCCATCCTGAGGAGAAGAAAGGGCTCATTAAAAAGATTAGCTCATAGAGAACAAATTAAACTTCAGTGCCCTGCATAAAGATTATAATAACTGTAATAATAAATGAATTAATAATGCATTAAAGGAGAATTCCTCCAGTCAGCTTGTCACACGCTTATCCTTGAAAATTGACTTCAGTGAGGTGTGTCACATGAGCTAATGACCTTAACTGATGGATTTGGGATTTTTCCGTGCTCCAAAATCCACTCAAACCCAGATTTCTGTATTTTTGACAGTTTGCTGGATAGACATGAACTAAGTTGGGCCATTTGGTGCTGCAAGCCGGGGGGGAAGCTCTTTGTCGAACCAAAGTAATCTCTAGTTTAACCTCTGTAATCAGGGCTGGTAAATCCTGACTGCTTGGAAGGGGAAAAATTGGGAATCCAGTGTTGGAGGCTGCACAGCAACGCCAGAGGTGCACACCTTGGGCTGATGGGGGACGAACAATTTATAGGGCCTCTAACATATATTTATTTCTATATGGACTCAAACTGACAGAGAGTAGGTTTAGATCCAACATTGGGAAGAAATTCCTCCTGTGAGGGAGGTGAGCCCTGGCACAGGGTGCCCAGAGCAGCTGTGGCTGTCCCTGGATCCCTGGCAGTGCCCAAGGCCAGGCTGGACATTGGGGCTGGAGCAGCCTGGGACAGTGGGAGGTGTCCCTGCCATGGCAGGGGTGGCACTGGGTGGGCTTTAAGGTCCCTTCAACCCAAACCAGTCCATGATTCTTTCTGGGGAACTTCTATAAATTTGCAGATTTTGTGCCCACTGTTATAAATATGAGATTATCAGGATTTAGGCATAAGTGATCAAGTTCAGCACTGAAATAAGAGGCATCCATAAGGGTTTAGTTGAGGAACTGTAGGTGCTGAGGCATCTGTAGACAGCAGAAAAGGGAGAGTTTGGGATTTCTGCTCTCTCCCCTGGGTAAGGGCTGAGTTTCTCATGGTTATTACACTGGGGAAAAATTGAATTAAGGGAATTGATTATCCAGACATGGCAAGCCGAAGCTGGTTGTAAAATGCATCTTTAGGCACCTGGGTACCTTTAAAATTAATCCATTATTCACTCCTGAAACCCAAACCTGCTCCCCTAAGGCCAGGCACTACTGAAGATGGAGTTTACCTGAGCCATGAGGTGGATAATTTTTAGAATCTGGAAAGAATTGAGGCTGGAAGGGACCTGAGGAGGTTCCAAAGGGGTTCCAATTAAAGATTATGGGAAGCTCTCACTCTGTTCCTATAGAATCATGAAATGGTTTGGGTCGGAAGGGACCTCAAAGATCATCTCGGTCCAACCCCTGCCATGGGCAGGGACATTTTCCAGCAGCCAGGTTGCTCAGTTTATAATGATTATGTCACACTGGTGCTTCTCTGGGTGACCCAGCCACATCTGCAAACAGGTATTTGTAGGTGTTGATTTAGCACTGAGCTTTGCCTAGCAAAGATATGAAAGCAAATTCCTTCTGGGATGCTTCTTTTTTCTTTGGAAAATAATTGAAAATTCATCTCTAGTGTTTTGTTGCTTTTATTGGATGGGTATTTTTAATAAAAATCTCATTCAGCATAAAAAGGACAAGATCAATGGGGTTCTTATCAGTGCTGTGCATCATGTTAATACCAGAGCCAACAGCGAGTTGTGCAGGTATTACACCAGAACAAAGGAAATTATTCCAGGGATTTTATCGGAGAATATTTTGAATTTGCTTGTCAAGCCGTGCAATATGTGCTCTGCTTTATTTGCTGGCTGGTGTCAGAGCAGCTGAACAGTTGCTGGAGTTTGCACAGGGATTCTTCTCTCTCCCTGCCCCGGTCTACTTTGGCACATTATTTGATCCGTGCAAGGAAAATAGTGAGATATCAAACAAAAGCGATGCGTTAATACTGGAATTGTCGCAGCTCAGAGGAGCGTTGCCTCTGCATAATTTCAAGTAGTCACTCGGGGTGCTGGGAGCACAATCCTCTTTTTCAGCCTTGGCAGCGGTAAAAGGCTCGGCAGTGCTGCTGGATTTTGGATTTTTGGCAGGGGATAAACGAGGGAAGCACAGCTGGGCTGGACCTGCTCCTCCAAACCTCCCCACTCTGCTCTTGGGGCCGCAGAAAGAGCTGAACGCTGAGGTGTTCTTAAATTTCCAGTAACGAGGCTGGGCTCATTAGCACTCCCATCAAATGGCTTTCAGTTGCTATCAGTCTGACTTGGATTTGAATTGATGACCTTGAGATAAAAGGCTTTTTATTCTATTACCCGTCTCCTGAGCCATCAAGTCTTTAATATGCCGTGTAAAATCAGTTTTCAGATGGTATTTCTTTTATATAATATCATCATTTGTTATTAATGATGTCTGATTTTGGGTGCTGCAAGCTCTAATTGTGCACAATAGTACTTTTGTTATTCCTATTATTTCAGATTTATCTGCTATATTACCAGATACTTGTAGACACAGAGAAAATAGATTGGTAATAGAGTGTAATCCAGTTTTATATAAACGAGTTAATAAAATCACATAAAAATAAAAAGTTAAATTCAGCATCAGCAAAGCTCATCTGTTACTTCAGTAAATTGGTATATAAAATTCTGCTTTGATGCTGAAATAAACTTTACTGCAAAATGCTGTATGGGACTATGAAAGGTATGGAAAATTAAGGAAAAATGAGTAAGAATATGTAATACAAACATCCCAATGAAGGAAGTTTATTACATGCCACCCTTTTTCCTCCTGAAGGCTTTTCCTTGAGGATATTGTGGAGTAGATCATGTTAAAAACCCAATGTACACAGGAGTGTAACAGGGGAGCTTTTCCTCTTTAGGTTTTATGGGACTGTGTTCGTTTGGAAAAGATGAAACTGGGAGCACTGGGATAAAGAGGTGCCTTTAGGGAGAGATGCTTTGGGAACTCTCAGGTATGGACACCTTATTGTCCATATTTGATCTGACCTGGAGGTGTCCAGTCTGAAAAGGAAGATATTGCAAAGCTGGTGCTGCAGCAGCCACTTGTGCCAAATTAAATGGTTTTGTTCCAGGGGAGATAACATTTCAGTAGGATGTAATTTATTGGGTTTTGACACTAAAAAATAAGGGTTAGAATGCAAATCTGGTGCAGATTTTTGGGGGTCAGCCAGCTGAGCCCTCGGGAGCCCAGTGCATGCCCTGCCTCCAGCAGAGGTGGTCGTGTCAAGGGCATTTTAGAAGCTCCCAGCGATGGGTCAGAGCAGCTTTCTTGGCTTTCATGTATTAAAATGATTAACTGTATAGGTCAGACAGCTTTCCATACTCTCTGTCCCTAATTTCCCTGTCAGTGAATTAAGGCAGCCACTAGTGGTGTTCCCAAAGTACAACTGATGGGAGCTTTCTTAATTAAACCCTGTCATGTGCTGGGATATTGCTGCCACGTCCCTTTTCCAGCCCTCTCTCTTCATGGAGTGAGCAAATATCCTCCTTTCTAGGTCATGTTTTCTGAATCTCACACGGATAATTACCTCCCGTGTCCTGTGGTTAACATCTGCTGATTTTTCCCCAAACACCTCTTGTGTCTGGCAGCAGCCTCTCCTTGCTGACTCACGCTTGGGTTTCATCCTTCCCAACCTCTGTTCCCACTGCCTAGCTGAAAAAAAACAGATTTTAAAGCTTGCCTTTGTTATTCCCAAAATAAGTAGGACTTTGAATACCTTTTTATTAAATTATCTTAGTGGTTTCAGATTGGTTTTCACCATAAGTGTTGTCCTTTGGGGTCCTGGTGAATCCCTCACGCTGTGAGGCCTCAGTCACTCATGGCAGTATGGGGCCAGGTCAAACACCTGGGCAGGTGACTATTTAAAAATAGACAGTCAAAATCTGTTCTTTGAGTGTGTTTGTTGTCAAACTGAACTCACAAGTTGGTGAATGGACCTTACTGTGACAAACATATTCTGTTTGTCTATTCAAAATGTATCACATCTAATTCCCTCCTGTGATAGGGTAATTATCCTGATTTAAAAAAAAAAAAAAAAGGAAGACTGGGTTGAGATGATTAGAACTTCACATCTTGGCAGTTTCTTCTCACTTTATATTCCTGGAGGTCCTTACATTTTAATTGTTTGTTCATTTGTTCCTGGGTCTTCCAGTGATCTGAATTCAGACTTATGGAAATCTCCTTTTTTCCACTGTAAAAACAGCTGCTCTGTTTGACCATCTCTTGCCCTCAGTTATTCCCAGAGAGTGCTAAAAACTAATTACTGGTAGTTTAAAGAGAACTTCAGCAGATTCAGAAGTATTTCAAAAGGAATTTAATCCTTAATGACTTACCCAGCTCTATCTTACCCACGTAGTCCTCAGCTCTTGCTCAGATTGTGGTCCAAGCTCCAAGTTCAAATTAATTCTGTTGAGGGTCTGGTCGTGTAAAACATCTTTTTGTGAAGAAAGAAGTTAAAACAGATGTAGAAAATGCCATCCTTTTGTGATGTGCAGTTCTTTCCCAGGTAGATAATGGAGAAATGTTGCCCTTTACCTTTAAAATCCCTTTCTGCAGGCAAGGTAGGAAAAAGGGATCTGTCACCAAAAGTAAAAGGTTCTTTTGTAAGTGACCATCTTTGCTTTTTTTGATTAATCATGGTTAATTCAACTATTGAAGGGTTAGAAAAACTCATTAGGATTTATATGAACGACTTCTTATTGCTTAATTAGTCTTCATTAGTTGGATTGGAAGACTCGAAGATCCACATTTCTGCATTACTACCAAACCCACGATAACCAGGAAGCTTTATTATATTTATAAGTGCACTGCAGGTGTGGCTCTGTTCTCCTGCTGCATTTCCTGCCCTTTTTTGCTGTCCTGGTGTCTGATGCTCACTCAGGTAAAGGTCAGCCACTCTGAGTGGGGCAAATCCAGTTTAACAGCAGGAGGAGGAGGAGGAAGAGGAGGAAGAGGGGCTGTCTTTTGGCAGCTCGAGCATCCAGCACGTGGAGGTTAGAGGGGTGGGAAGGGTTAAACTGGAAATCTCTCCCATCTTGGTGTGCACTGGGGTTTTTAGAGCTTGATAACACTGCAGTGTTTCTCATGATGGTGGCAAAAGGCAGATTGGAATAATAAATACATGGCAGATATGATAAATATATCAAAGAAAGAGTGATAAACCGTGCATTCTAAGATCCTTTCCAAAAACTGCAGCCTGTTTTTTTGTTATGCTTCAATAGTTTATTCCAAATCCTGCCCCTGTAGACTTGGACATTAATGTATTTCATTCTGCTATGAAGAATATTCCCCTTTTCTGCAATGCCACCTTCCACTTAGGGATTTCTGAGACAGATGTGTTATTAAAGTACCTTCAGTTCTGTGCTTTGGAATAAAGAAAATAATTTAAAGGGAAAAAACAACACAATACCCTTCAGAAAATGGAAATATAAATTTATTATCTGAAAGTGACTGAGCTGCTATCGAATTATTTTCTATATTCATTATTTGACAGAATAGCATAAATAAATGCCAGAGAATGGGAAGTGATTAAAAATGTAAGAATTAATAGTAAAAAGTAGATAAGTAAATGCTATGTATACAGATTTGCATCCTGTGACATAAAGAGGATTACAGAATTAATTTACCAATGGCATTTATTTGGGAAGCCGGTTCAGATAAATAACAGTGCTCATGTGCAAGGACCCTAACGAAATCAGTGGGGCAAACCCAGAAATGTCAATTGAAGAAAGAAAAAAAAAAAAAAACCAAACCCAAAAACTTGTATTAATTTTTGTCCTTATCATGTAAAATACTAAGTTAATAAAAACTAGGATAATGATCAGTCTAGAAATTAGAATTGCAATTTTCTCTGACGTCGTGGTAATTAGGGCAGCCTCAAACAGTGACCACGTGGAGATGGGATTTGTGAACAAAACTATTGGCAGTGTTGATGTGATGAGGAGCTGCCTTGTTTCCTGACAGTCTGAATCCCCGTCAGGACTCCGGAATGGGATTCCTGATCCGGCTGGGATCCACTGAGCTGAGGTTTCTCCAGGAAGAGCAACCCAACCGTGCATCCCCAGCCGGGGCAGAGGTGGCACCGGCCATTCCCTGCCTGCCCTGGGGACGTGCCAGCTCTGGGCAAAAAAAAAGAAAAAATTGATTTCTTCTAAACACTTCCCTGCCATTTTTTATCCTGCCAAAACCAAAATCGTTGGTCGTGTCTGAGTGTGGCAAACCAGGGCAGTGAGTTTTTGCCCAGTGGCCTGATGCACCTCTTCCCCTCACTGAACTTGTTCCTCTGTCCTTGCACAGGGCTGAGTACAGGACAGTGCCTGGAATACTTTGGATGGAATTAATTTTCATTAGCAGGAAGGGCAAAGCCAGTTGCCACGGTGTTCACTACAAGGGAATTATTTTCATATCTCCATTTAGGACGAGCCAGCCCTAAGAGCTGCTGCCTCATTAAATTCAAGAACCTGGGTGCCGATAGAGCTCTCCAGATTTACCGGGCACGTTTTTCCAAAGGCTGTTCCTGTAATCTGCTGCCTGGCAGGCAGGCCCCGAAGCTGCTGGTGGATTCCTGCAGGAGCTGAGGGCTGGGCTGGATGTGGGATTGGGGCTCTGGAAGGTGCCGGGGCTCCGGGACGCGGCCGCCGCGGATCTTCCCTGGGGAGAGGCCGCTGAGGAATCGCCGCGATCCTTTCTGGCGCTGGGTTTGCCGTGGCTGGAGCTCCCCACGAGGTCCCTGTTGTCACAGCACAAGTTGTGTTTTGGGGACAGGGGCGAGGGGACACCCAGTGACAAGGGACTCGGGGGGGGACAAAGGGACACCATGTGGCTGTCATCGCTCCTTTGGGAACTGATGAACGAGTGCGGCTGCAGGCGGGAGGGCTGTGGAACCTCTTCCACTGGGCAAGGAGAGCTCTCCACCTGCTGATTGATGATTTCATTTCGGATTTGAGGGACTCTTTGTGGCTGTGCAGCGGTTCTGGGCAAACTGGTTTTGGGGGAGGGATTGGTATTTTCAAGGATGCTTCATGCCCGCGTTAGAGAAATGCTTATTTCTCTTAATTCTTTCATGAAATCCTGCAGATTAATGATGCAAAAAAGGCTTTTTGATCATCTGTTGAGTTGCTGTGTCCCTACAGGGTGGTTGTTTTCATTAACCAACTCGGGTTTGCAGTTCTACAATGCAGATTTATGTTAAAAAGTTAATAACAACCCTAGAGCACAAAATAACAGGGAAAGCAATTCTCTCCAGGTAATTAAAAATCGAGCCTTTCTGACAAAACAAGATATTCCATAACCTGTGAACCTCAAAGGCTGGCTTGGCTCCCTACTGCCTGGCATTCCCAGTCCCTGCACGGGGCAGAGCTCGTGCCTGTTGTGCCTTCCCCAGCCCGCAGGAGATAATCCTGGGTTCCTCCCAGCCCGCGTTCTGCACAGCCCGCCCGAGCTGCCAGCAAAGGCGCTGAGATTTGCCAGTCAGCTGCTCTCAAACAGAATTTACAATGGTTTTTTTCTCAGTTGAAGCACTGGTTGGAGTTTCTTGCTTTTGCGGTTCCTCTGCTTGCCAGTGACGGAGGGGTTTGGATGGATGGGACAGGTTGCACGAGTGGAAAGAGCCTCATTTCCCCAACAAGCTGTCCCAGAAAAGGGCGTTTCTTTTTTTTCTCTTTGCCAAGGGAAAAAAAAAAAGCATTTCTCATTAATCCATTCCATTGTAACATTATAACTTTTATCCCCCAAATCAAGATGTGCAGTTTTTGTCAAACTCCTGCTCATTACACAGGATTTTCATGTCTCTCTTTACATTTGAGATTTTATCTGGATGTTGGTGAATTCCTGGGAATGGGGTGTTTTTGGGGTCTCCCAACGCCCCTGGGGTGCTGCTGTCCTGTCCCCAGGGCTGGTGGGTGAGGATGGGTCAGTCCCCAGAGCTGGGGGTTACTGGGGTAGGGTTTGGATAGTTCAGAATTTTTCGGTAAAACTCTGAAAGCCCAGCCTGGCATAGCATAAATGACAATTTCACCATGAAGATGATAACAGAGGCATTTTTACTTTTAAAACCAGCATTTTAGGAAGGAGTGGCTTTAACAAATCGTTCTGTATTTTAGCCTTGCCAAGGCACTCGTGGAGCACCAAAACATTCACGTTCAGAAAGCCCTGCCAGAACCTTTTGCTTGTTCCTTGCTTTGCAACGAAGAGCAGCTCTTGATGCAACTCATTAAAGGATTTCTTCGGCCAAGGGGCTGGAACACGAACATTTGTCTCCCTCAGAACTGCTAATGCTTTTGACAGATTTTTTGAAGTTGCCATCACGAGCTGTAGCCTTTGGGCTCCCTGAGGGTTGCTGGCAATGGCCAGCCCTGAAACTTTATTTTCCCTTCTTGCAGGACGTGTGAAAGATCAGTGAGGAAAGGTTGGCTGGTATTAGGATTAACTTGAATTTTGGTTTCTCATGGCTCTGATTCTGTTCAATGTCATTTTCACACCTGCAGAACAGTGAGCTGGCATTCAGAGCTGTGTCTGAGGGAAAAGTGCCCCTCTGGATCCCTCAGGAGTCAATATCCGAGCTCTGGATGCTGGGGATGGGAGGATGATTGTGCCACAAGGCAGCAGAGGAATGTTGTGCCACCATTTTGGGGAGAAATACATCAGTGTGTTAAAGGAATGGGATTTAGTAGCGATTTTTTCTGTGTGTGTGTGAAAGGGTAAGGAGGCGTTTTGCTGCAGAGTGGTAGAACTGCAAAGAACAGAGATTTTCAGTTATAAAATATCTAATTAATATCGTTGATTCTTCATCTTGCTGCAAGTTAATCGTCCTTCACTGATCACACAGAAATGTAGATTTATATGTAGAAAGAGTAAATATTGTGTTCCATGAGCTCAGGTAGGAGCTCTCTGATCCTTGGGGACCAGGCTGCTGTTCATCCCTGCCCCAAAACTGGGAATTTATTCTGGTATTAATCTCTCCAGACTTCCATCCTACCTCATTTCACTGAGAAGTGTAACATAAGGAATTAGCTTAATTAGTGATTAGGGATTGTTAATTGTGACTGGTTTTGTGGAGGAGGTTGTCCAGTTCCCTGCTGAGTTGTCCAAATTAGTGGCCTGGATGCACTGGGTATTATTTACTTGTTTTACAGCAAATATGAGACCAAATCTCTCTTCTTCCTCTTCACTTGGGTTTGGATGAATCATCAGATTTCTCTGACTCAGTTGGGTTGGGATTTTTGGCTCCAAGTCTGACACTTTCACCCATCTGCAGCCCACTGCCTCTTTGGAAAGAGGGATAAAAATACTTCCAGATTTTATCTCCCCAGGCATCGCAGAGAAGCAGCAGCTTGGTGACGCAGCAAAGGCAGGTGCACGCGGACTCCTAGAAAATTCTGAATAATCAAAAATAAGTTGCTGTTTGGAAATGTGATTGATGAGAAAGGTGCCACATATCATAAATTGGTGGAGGGTCTTCTGGTGCATCCTGAGATCCTCCTGGGAGGAACCTGGTCCTCTCTGTAATTTGCAGATTCAGGATGGAAAAATGAAGATTTAGAAATGTTTCATGATGATTTAAGAGAAATTGTTTAAGAGGCTATCATAGCCTAGGATGGCCTTGTTGGAAGTGATTGTACTTGGGTGTTAATTATTTATAGAATAATTACACAGAGTTTCATGGTACTTTCAGTAATTTGGCTGTATCAAGTTATTTATAGGCTGATCTTAACAGAAACGCCCCAGAAAGTGAAGGCAGGTGTAGGGGACAAAATGCTGGTAATTGCAAAAAAAAAAAACAAACAAAAAACCCAAAACAAATAAAGAAAAAAGAAAAGCTTTGGAAAAGTTTCACATAGCTCTGAGAGTCAGAGACAGAAATGAGCAGAGTTTAGGAATTAATTAAAAAAATATTTAAAATACCATTTGCTCAGCTGTAACGGGAGAATTTAAGTCTCTCTTGGCCAAGTTCAGCTGACTCCCTTTAAAAGAGGAGTTAATTGAAATAGGGTAGAAGGACAAACTCAGATATTTTAGGATCACCCTTTGCAAGTGCCACATACAGGAAAATCTGGTGCTGAACGTTTTTCCCCTGACAAATGTGGTTTGCTGCCACATGATCCCTATTCCCAGCTCCGGGGTGTATCACCCCGCAAATTGCAAAACTCGGGATTAAGAAATGCGCCTTGAGAATGTGCCAGCCACGTTCCCTAAAAGGCTCCCGGAGAAGATGAATCACGGCTTAAATGGCCACTGAGTGCCTCTGCAGAGCATTTCAGGTCCAGTTCCCTGGAACAGCCAGGAGTCCTTGGGAAGCTGCTCCGGGGTAGAGGCAGCAGCGTCACCGAGGTCCTGGAGGGAAGGAGGTGGCACCAACCCAGGAGGAGCATGAGGGGACAAGAGCGGTGCCAAAGGCATCCAGGGCAGTGAGGAGGAGGAGGAGAAGCCCACAGGCTACCCCAGGAAGGTCTGGAATTTCGGGGCTGGTTTGGGTGTCTCGTTCCTGGTGGGTGAGTGGTGTCAGCAGAAAGGGGCGGGAGTGAGATGTGCCTGGTTCATGCAGGGCAGGGTTTGGGAGCTGTGGGGTGCCAGAGCACTTTGGGGAGATGTTTGTGCCGTGTCCCTGCACGGACCGAGCCCGTGCTTTGTTCTTTTGTCTGTCCCTCCACCTCCTCTCGGTCTCTTTGCAGTTGTGTAGCAGAGCCTTGGTTACTGAACATCGTGGTGTAAAATCAGGATGTTTTTTTTCTATAAAGGCAGGATTTCTGAATTCCGGTCTTAGCCCAGATGTTTTGTGGGTTTTGTTGTTGTTTTTATGGGGTTTTCTTATTTTTCTTTTATCTCTCTCAACAAACGCTGCTTTGTCCATCTCTCAGCTGTGCCCGATGTCCCCTCAGAGCTGATGGGCAGGACTGAGACATCTGAATTTATTCTCAAGCGCCTGGTGCTTCCTGCTTCTTAAAACACCTCTAAAATAACCTTTACCAGAACAATTCCTTTTACCTTTTCTGTCTTCTGGGTCAGAGAGGAAGGAGATTTTTAGCCAGATTTTTGCCGACCAAATGCACCGGATTTTCTTTCCTAAGTGTGTTCCTGATACATTTGAGTTTTGAAGAACTCAGATTCAGGTGCTCTGCGGGGACCTTTCAGGAAACTCTGAATTCCTGTGCTGAAAATCAGATTGTCTTTAGCCCTGCTTGGGTTTTTAGAGTGTCCTGCCTCCCACAAGCATTTGCAAGGTTGAACATTCCCGGCTGGCACCAGGAGGTGCCGTCCCCAGGGCTGTGCGGGCGCTCCCGCCTAATGAGCTCCAGATTTGGCTGCTCTGGATGTGCCAGGTTTTGCCTGACAGCTTTTTTTTTTTCGCTATTTGGCTCCTTCTGAGGGAAAGCAGCTTCTTTCTGTCTTTGTAATAAACGGGGGCAGCTGCACGTCAAGGCAGGGCCCTTCCAGATTCTGAAGATTTATCCAAATTGTGCTGGAGTTTTTTGCAATTCCTTCTGGAGGTGGGGGGCAAACTCTGCTGAAGTCCACAGGAATCTCTTGCTAACTTCGATGTTACCTTAGTGGTCGTTCTGCCTTTGGCTCTATATGGACAGTAAGTAAATGGCAATTTCTTTTCAGACAGAGGTTCTTGTAGAGATAAAAGTTTCTGATTTTCTCCAGGAAAAAATTGTGGTAGGACAAGGGGAGATGCTTCAGACTGAAAGAAAGTCGGGTTAATGGGATTTTGGGAAGGAATTGTTCCCTGGGAGGGTGGTGAGCCCTGGCACAGGGTGCCCAGAGCAGCTGGGGCTGCCCCTGGATCCCTGGCAGTGCCCAAGGCCAGGCTGGACATTGGGGCTGGAGCAGCCTGGGACAGTGGGAGGTGTCCCTGCCATGGCAGGGGTGGCACTGGGTGGGATTTAAAGTCCATTCCTTACCCAAACCATTCCAAGATTCTGTGCCACAATTAACAGGACTCGGTCCTAGCTTTTTGTCACGAGAGCTCAGACTAAAAGAACATAAATAAAATACACCTTTTTTTAAATCTTTTCTGTATCCTTTTTTATATCTTGTTTGTTTTTTCTTTTCTGTTTCTTTTCTTATGTTATTTTTTTGTTTCCTTTTTACTTCTTTTTTGTTTCCCTTTCTATTTTTTGCTACAAAGTCGCAGGTTTCCCAAATCTGTGGGGTGTACAGCAGAATTTTCAATTCATTTGTTTTCTCCTTTGAAAACTGCAGTTTTTTGCCACTCCATGCTATTAACAAGTTCTGTTCTTCCTCCTCCCTCCAAGCTTTGCTCCAGCAGAACTTCCCAGCCCATCCAGAGCATCTCTGCTTTATAATTACTTTACATTTCTTTATGGCTTCTCTTTAGGCAGGGGAATTGCATAAGTTAATGGGAATAATACTAATTATTTTGGATCTGTCACTGCACGACTGATGATGAATAATGCAGATACTGCTCTGCTGCTGGATGCAGTTGTTGGGGATTTTTGCCATTTTCCCCTCATCATCAGCCTTGAAGTATTGTGACATCGGATGACACAGATAAACCTGGCTTCTGTAATTAAGTTTTATTTTAATGATCCTGGAAAATACTCAGTTTTGCGTGTTCTCGTGGTTTAAACGTGGTTTAATCACTCTTCCAGTTTTCCTGTCTGCTCAGTCCTCTGCTGACATTTCTCCAGAGGAATAACAGGATCCAGGAGGATAAAACTTCAGAATGTCCCTCACTGGCATGTTTAGGTTTTCATATTAATGAAGATAATTTCGTGCATTAGATCAAGGAATTTTTCCCATCTATCTGTGGAAGGGCTGGCAAATAACACCACTGAGGGGGGGATTTTAGTGCCTACAGATTTGACTTTTCTAATAGAATTCACCTTATTTTCCATGAGCATCGGGGTGATGGGAATGTTTTCCACTCCTGCTTCCATAAAACAAGCTTTGATTCTCCTTGAAAAGGCTTTTACAGCTGCAAAGAAATGAAATTTGATGAAAGCAGTGGCTGAAACCACGGCTTCCTCACCCCCTCACTGCACACTCTGCCCAGAATCCATGGAATATGTACAGGAAAATCTCTGCTTAGGTGGGATCTTCTTTTCCCCCCCAGTTTGCCAGCAGAGCTGCTGATTGCTGGGCTGAAGAAAAGCCATTTATGAGTGGTGGGTGAGGAATTTGGGAATGTCCAGCTCATCTGTCTGCGCTGACACCGAGCTCTGAGAGCTCTGTCCATAACTGTCCCTACAGAGATTTTCAGACTGGATTTGATCCCCTTTAGGCACCGAAACTTAAGAATTTACCATTCCTTTTTCCCCCCTCCCATCCCCTCCCTCTTTGTCCCCCCCGTGGCTGTTTAATATTAAAATGCAGCCTCTCGTGGTGGGGAGGGCAGCGGGGATGCTCCGGCTCCGAGGGGATGCTCATTATCAGCAGTGCAGGTCCCAAACCCCGGCAGGAGCAGCACTTGGATGGGCTGAGGCTGCCCAGATTTGTCCTGGCAGGCTGGAAAGCTCAGCCCAATATTCAGAGCTCATTCTAAAGCCTGGGGTGGCCGCCTAAAACCAGAGACTGGACAGGGATAAGGGAATAAAGGGAGGTGTTTGTTTGAAGGCTTTCAAAGGTGCACCCTGGGCAGGACAAAGGTGACACCCAGGATGGACCCTGGGTCACGGGTTCTTCACACTTTTATAGGTTTGGTTCATTTGCATATCAGGGTTAATTCTCCAATTATAACTTTAGTTAATGATGTAATATCCTCGTGTTTACCCCCCCTTAAGATTTCAGTTTACACATTTTGGGCCCAGGACAGTCTGGGTGTCCTTGGAGAGCAAACCCAGAGAGGTTTGTTCTGTCTGACCAGCACGAGAGAGCAGCAGCTCACAGGCAACACGAAACTCCAGAGTTACACACCAGGCAGTGCAGGATTTGAGAAATATAAAAGTTAAAACCCAAGGCATCAATTCCTGGAAAAGGAGGACATGGGAATCCAGCTCTTTCCCAGAGGGAAGGTTGGAATGATGCTCCTGCACTCCAGAAAGGTGATTTTATTCCGTCTTAGACTTGGAAATAAATCGGAATATGTTTTTGGTTTAGCCAGCTTTATCGGAGTGTTTGGGGGTAGGAATGGAGCATTTCCAACCATAGTTTTCTTCCTCACTTGCAGGTGAAAAGCTTGTGGAAAAGGACTAGGGAAAAAAATTGGCTGTTTGTTGATTCTTCCAAAGAAGAATTCTTTGAAATTGAGCAACTCAACTTCCCAAAGTCACAATTCCCACTCAGGGGTGATGTCTGTTACAGTAAAAACCACCTTGGTGTTCCCAGAAAATAATGAACTCCAGACATATTTATTGGCTGTGTGGCTTGAATTCAAAGATCTTCAAATGAGAAAGAAAGAAAGTGGCCAGTTTTCCCAGCAGAAACATTTAGAGTGGGAAGAAAGAGTTTGAAAAATTTAATTTTTTAGCCCGAGGCCAAACAGAGCAATCACATATAGGATGAATCAGACAGATTCCATGTACAGAATGCTGGCAAATCTGCTTTGAAGCATTAATCAACACTTTCATGTTATGATTTTTAGGTTTGTAATTACAATCATGCAGTATTTACCAAGTGTGAATACTCACATTGCAGGGATTTGTTATCAAATTGGACATGGGGCTTAATTTAGATTAAATTCAGGAACTTTGTGTCTGGAAATCACTCAGTACTTTATGCCTTGTAGGCAAAAAGTGCAGAGGAAGAACGTGAGGAGGATGAGAGGAAATAAACACCCCAATGGCAGAGAGAACAATACACTTATTTTTCTCTTTTAATTAACAATAGGGGTTCAGGTATGAGAATAGAAACAAATCAGCTTGATGTAAATTCATTGCAAATCAGAGGGGCACTGAAGATTCCAAAAGAATAAATGCTCCAAGCAGAGTCCTGTGGAAGCTGGGTTTAGGAATTGATTATTGTGAGGCTGAGCCTAAGTAATAAGCATGAAATATTAATTAGTCTCCCTGTATCTCGTGAAATAAAGGTGCTTTAGCATTAAGAAATGAAATTGAACCAGATTTAGAAGAAACATTTAAAATTATTTCATGCAATAGGCTAACTCAAATATTGACTCCCTGGTCCATTAATGCAAATAAATTAAATTATTAGGGATTAGTGGCCAGTTTAAACTGGAGAGAGCCCAAAGCAGGAAATTTTAACCTTTTCCTGCTCATCCCAGCCCCTGGGGCTGCAGCAGCAGTTGTGTTTTCTGCACGGGAGCACTGCTGCCCTCCAGGGCAGTCTCTGGTGAAATTGTCCCTGATCTTTGATAATGTTCTCTCCAGAGGGTCCTGTGGCCCAGTGCTCTGATCAATAATGGGATTTGCAAACAGATCTGCCCTGCCAGGGCCTGGCACATCATACATGGAGTTAGAGCAGGGAAGCTGGAAGCTCCCCTGGCTGAACCCAGCTTGGGAAAAGTGTTCTGGGAAACTCCGAGGTGTCCCAGGGCTTGGCTGTGCCCCTGCTGCAGCTCTGGGTTCTCCAGGGTGGGTGGGCTCTGTTCCCTGGGTCCTGGCAGGATGAGAGAGGGAGCTCTCCCTCCTCCAGGGGAGCGAGGAACAGGCAGGGTTTGGGTGAGGAACTGGGGGGGAGTGAGTGGTGCAGGGTGGGGACGCTGCCCTGAGAGCAGGGTCAGTGCTGCCACTGTCACCTTGTCCTGCCTGTTAGAGCGGGGGAAGCAGGAGGAGGGGACCCCTGGGTGGTGCCACTGTCACTGAAAATCCTGGATTTTCTCTCAGCTGTCTCACTGTCTGAGCCCTGTCGCTCCTGTCAGCCCCTCCGGACGGGAGCTGTGGCTGGAACCCCTCGGGGTGTCCTCCCCGGGCCCCTGGAAGCTGCAGAGTGAGAGACCCCGAGTGGCAGGGGGCCGCTGGTGTCCCCCTGTCCCTGGTGTCACCTCAGCTGCACTGGAGCCCGTGGAGGGTGGGGGCTGAGTGCCCACAGCAGAGCAGGTGGTGTGCTCTGCTCGGGAATTCCAGAGTGCAGAATCCCACTCATTTCACCTCGCTGAACGCCCTGGGCACTTACATTATTTGGGGTTTGCACCCTTTATTCATCATTTTTGTAGGACCACAGGTGCTGTCGATTCTTCTGTGAAACCTCCTTGCCACAGTTGTGAGCTGGTACAAGGCTGATTCAAGCATCTTTTTGTTTGGAATTAAAAGCCTGGATTTCCTGGCAATTTTGGAACAAATTCACCTCAAAATAAGGCTTAAATAGTACTTTAGGGCCATGATTAAATGTGCTGTTATTAGAATAGACCTGTGTATCCATGGGAATTCCAGGGATTACATTCATTGCACGCAGGTCCCATCCTGAGAATGGTATGAATACAAGCAGGTATCCAAAAGATGGAAGAAGAAAGTGCATCAGGACACAGAAAAGTTCAGTAAGATCCTATGTAAAGTCTGTCAGAGCTGGAATTTGAATTTCTGCCTCTTGTTTGAGAGCACCTCCTCACTTAAAGACACCACAGTGATTTGGGAAAGGGAATGGCTGCAGTGACAGGGTCAGATTTGAGATTTTTAATCCACATCATCCTGTCCTGAGCTCCTGTTCCGCCCTCACAAACTCCTCACAGAGTGCAGAGAGGAGCTGGTTTGTGGCCGAGGCTGCCAGAGCCCAAACCCAGGCTGCCACAGCCCTCAGCTGCCACTCCTGCCTTGGCTTTGACCCAGCAATTTTTCCTCGTGCACCACAGACATCATTAAGAACCACTGGTCCAATTTCTTGTTTCATCACGGATGACAAAATAAAACATTAATAGGTTTTTTAATATGATCTGGGAGTTAAATATTCATTATTTCTTTATTACTTCAGTGTCACTAAGCCTTTGATGTGCTGGAGCTCAAAACCTCTTCTCCCTGCTCTCCACTTGTACCCTTTTAGTCGCTGGGTGTGAAGGGTGCCCGGGCTTTGCTCGTGGCTCTTTGCACACCAGGCAGTGCAGGATTTGAGAAATATAAATTGGCATTTCTTGTGGCTCTTGGCATTGCCCAGCAGCTCGTGGCACTGCCCGTGCTGAGGGATGGGGTCTGGGCTGCATCGAGAGCAGGCTCTGCTCCTGCTGCCAGCTTTGGGCTCACCCTCCCCAGAGCTGGGCCACTTGTCATCTCTGTTTGTCTCAGTGCCACCCAACCGTGCCATGGCTGGCTTGGGAGGGACATTAAAGCTCACCCAGTGCCACCCCTGCCATGGCAGGGACACCTTTCGCTGTCCCAGGCTGCTCCAGCCCCAATGTCCAGCCTGGCCTGTGTTTTAAATGTGAGGAATATTGAGGAATAGCTGTGTTGGGAGGGAAGAGAGAGGCACTGGGCTGTGCCTGGGCACAGAGTGTGCCAGGGGGGTTTGCTGTGGCAGGAGGGGGATGCCATGTCCATGATAAAACAGCAGCCACGGTGAGAGGGATGGCTTTGCATTTTCTTTCTTAGAGCTATTTATATCCCCTCTTTCACCTTCAGAGCCCCGCTGTGTGTTTGGATTGTTGTCTTATTCCTTTACCTTTCCAAACCGGCTTTCATGCGACTTTCTATCCTGAATTTTCCCCTTCAGATTTAATATCTTTGTGCTGTGATGTGCTCATAGAATCACAGAAATTTTCGGGTTGGGAGGGACCTAAAGATGATCTGTTTCCACCCCCTGCCATGGCAGGGACACCTCCCACTGTCCCAGGCTGCTCCCAGCCCCAATGTCCAGCCTGGCCTTGGGCACTGCCAGGGATCCAGGGGCAGCCACAGCTGCTCTGGGCAACCTCAGGGCCTCCCACCCTCTGAGTGAAGAATTTATTCCTAACACCCAATCTCGCCCTGCTCTTTCTCAGTTTGGATCCATTCCCCTTGTGCTGTGCCCACAATCTGTGCAAACAGTCCCGTTTGTTTCTGAGTGAGTGTGTGCCAGCGCTGGCTGCCCGCTGTCCTTTCATGCCAGATGTTTTCCAGAAGATGCCACGTGCATTTCTGGGGCTGTTTCCCCAGAAAGCAGCAGAATCTCCAAAAATGTGTGTGAAATCTCTGTCTTAGCCTCGCTCAGAGCTCAGCTGACACCAGGGTACCACAACCATCACTGGTGTGGCTCCCTCAGGGCGTGGTCTCAGTTCTGCTGAGGGACATCAGCAGCAATTTGAGAATCAGTATTGAAAAGGGGTTTTTTAAGATGGAGATAAGGTGTGAAAGTTGATTTTATTTATTAAGTACAGCCGTTAATTATGAGTGTTGTGTAAGTTGGCCTGTTATTAGAGATTCTTGTCATGGAAGTTGCATCCCATGGGTCTGGGCATTTTCGAGTCCAAAGTTCCTCACAGGCAGGTTAAAGAGAATTCTTTATCAGAAACGTGATCTCCCCTGAAAGAAACCTCACATTCTGCTTTCTGTGTGATTAAATATTTTGCAAAATGGTTTAATTTAAAGTTTAATTTAAAAGCCAACTGTCAGGTTTGTGCAAAGGCAGGTCTGCAGTGCAGCAGACACCTGGGGAGGGGATTGCTGTTCTCTGGTGGACTGGAGTTTGGCTGTGAGTAGCAAAAAAAAATAGAGGTAGAATATATAGAAAATATATTATATAATATAGAATATATATATTTTATTTATATATATAAGATTATATAATATGTAAAATACAGAAAATATATAGAAAATATAGAAAAATAGTAATAGAATTAAAGATATTTTCATTTAATACAAAAAAACTTCCTCAAAAGTCCAAATTTCTGACAAAAATGCTGATTTCTCACTCCTGGGTGTTGTGTTTACAACCAGGAGAAGGGCATGGGTGAATTCAGGGTGAAGGGAGGAGCTGGAACAGCACCAGTCCTAGGGACAAACTCCAGCACTTGATGAAAAAATAATACAACCAATTAATAGAGAATCAAGTGTTAATAATTGAAATGAACTTGGGGATGAGTGTTGTTAATATTTAAACATTATCCTGACAGATTAAAATTAATCACAGTATTACCTGTCTGTCTGAAGGGATGCTGGGCAGAAATTCAAGTCTGCTCCTTAATACAATGGATCTGAAACCCACTTGAACATCAGGTGATGTTTTGTGGTTCAGAAGAGGTTCAAACACATTTCCTATGAGTTTTACAATCATTCAGGGAAAAGAGCATCAATATCTGCAATGAAATACCTTTGAAAGGAGTTGGAGTTTGCTTTTGGTGGGGTTTTTTTGTTTGTTTTTTTTAAATTTTGTTTTTGTGGAGTTGTTTTTATGGGTTGTTTTTTTATTTGTTTTGGGGTTTTTTTTGTTGTTTTTGGGGGGGGTTGTTTGGGCCTGTTTGTTTTGGTTGTTGTTGTTTGTTTGGGGTTTTTTTAGGGGAATTTGTTGAGCATTCAGAGGATGCTGGTTTTATATCTCTGCTGCAGGTGAGAGGGCAGCAGCAGCCGCTGCCCTTGGCCATGACCCCAGGAGATGTTGGGGTGCCTGGCCCGTGCTCCAGCTCTGCTGGGGCCGTCTCAGGTGCCTCTGGCGCTGATCCACGGCAGTGGGTGGAACATTTTCCCAGCTGTTTGTGTCGGGATGAGCCAGGCTGGCTGTGACACTTGAAACCCCAAAGGAAGGAAAAACAAGCCTGCATGAAGTTGCTCCTTCAGGTGTAGGAACGGAATAGTTGAAAGATGAATTTATAAAGTGATGACTCTTGATTATTCCAGCTATTTATCCAAAAGGTTCTTCGGCACATGTTCATTTAAAATTAGTTTTCTTGCAGTACTTCACTTCTGTAAGTTACTTCAACCAACACTGGAAAAAAACCTGGAAGATTGGAATTTTGTTATGTATTTTATTCATAAAACCTGAATGCAGGTGTTAGAATTCCTCACTGGGCTCGATTTTTTGCTAAGGGCAATGAAGCACTTTGGAAAATTTAATAGGTACCAGGTCACCAAAGCAAGCAGAGCATAAACTACACAAGATTATCTTGGAATAAGGAATAAAGAAGGAAGCATCTTAATCTTAGATTCTGGATTTATACGTGCATGACTTTTCCAGATAATTTTAACTTCATAAAATCATAGCAATTAATACATTTCAGTCTTGAAACCCAAAGGTTTTCCAGATCCTTAGAAAAACCTGTTTCTGTTGTCCTCGTCCCAGTTCACCTTTCAACTCTAAATGCAATAATTTATTGACAGCACTTTGGATTCCAATAGTTGGTAATTTATTCAGGGACTCTGGAAGAAGAGCTGGGATAAAAATTTGGACTCAGGAGAGAATCCAGGGGTTTTCATCCGCCTCTTGGAGAGCAGCACTGCACTCCTTGGAGAGGTGCTCTTGAAGGCACTTACAGGAAAAGTCTGTTGAAATAGTTTGGGAATGAGGAGTGTGGCAAATGGGGAAGGGATCTGAATCTCTGGGAAAAACTCTTTATGAAATGGCACCCAGCTCTGTGTTCCCTGTTTTCTCTCCCGACCTGCTTTAATTTTGTTTTAATTAGTTTATTTTGGTTTGGGGGATGTGTGGTAAGGGAGGTAAGTGTTTGACAGACAATAAACTGTGTCACGGCAGTGATTAACATTCACAAAAGGTAATTCAGGTGGGACAAAGCTCGGCAAGCCTAAGAAAGGCTTCCACAGGAGGATCTGCTTCTTAAGTTCTTCAGGGGGAAAGCACAAACCACAAAAAGAAAACCCAAAACCCGCTCTGGGATTTTCAAATCACCCCCAGAGACCGGGCTGACAGATTTCTGGTGGCATTAATGTGAGCAGAGCACCCAAAATCCCTGGGATGTTGTGCCCATGGGGTCAGGTGCCCGCAGGCTGGGAGTCCTGCAGGGACAGTTCCTGCAGGGCTGGGGATCTGTGCCCCTGCTCTGGGCTGCAGCTGCTCAGAGCCCCCAGCCCGGCGAGTGCCAGGGGTTTACAGGAGCTGTGCTGGGCGCAAGCCCTGGAACTGTGAGCGGAGTGGAAATCCGGGGATGTTTCCTGCGCTCTGCAGAAGGCAGGGCTGTGCTGGGGGCTGGACGGGTTTGATGTTCTGAGAGCTTTGAGCAGGACTGGGCTGGGCTGGCTCCAACAAAGTCACCTCTGGTTGTGTGTTCTGGGCATGTCATCTGTCACAGCTGCTCTGTCTGCCGGCCATCGATGTCCTTCTGGACAGATTTATGTCACACCCCACCCCTGCACCGTGAGCAATATCACAGCAAACAATGAAGGAAACAGATGCACATTATTTCTTAATTATTGTTGCTGTATTGCCATCTATAAATAATTTTTTTTTTCTCCTTCCAAAACCAGGTTCCTATTTGTTTTCTTTTTTTTCCTCTTCTTGTTGTTACTATAATGGGCTGTCTCAGCTCCACAGCCATCAGAAATCTTGGCTTGATGAGGCTGCTATGAAACATTTAAAGATTTAAATTATAAACTCAGAGGGAGAAAACCAGTGATGCATGATTAGTTGAAAGTTTTAAACATAATAGTCGTATTTTTCATATGCATGTACAAAAATGGCTTATGTCAACTGTAATGTGATTTTTAATACATATTAATAGAGTCTGTTGCAGTGCGGATGGTTTGAGCACCTTTTGGCAGATGGCTGTGGTATTAGAGAGTGCACAATATAAATTAGTCATTTAGGGAAAGAAAACAATGCTGGAGTGCTAGCGTTGACTCTGCTCGGAGATGCAGTTCCAGCACATCGCTCCTGCAGCCAGAAGGATTAGAAGCAGGATTAAATTTTACCGGGGAAATTAAATAAATGAACAGATAAATTCCTGTGCCAGAAGGGAGCTCGCTGTTGTTACAGCTTGTTCACATCCCTGTGTCTCCATCCTTTAGCTCCTGTCCCTTCAGAGGTCGGATGGTGCCAGGCCAAGGCTGGGGCTCAGTTCCTCCCTGGCAGGGTTGGAGTGGAGCAGCTTCTCCCACAGGGAGCCCGAGGCTGAGAGCTTCAGGTGTGTTGGACCTGAGGGATGGAGCAGCTCTGCTGCGAGGAAAGGCTGAGAGAATTGGGGTTGTTCAGCCTGGAGTGGAGAAGGCTCTGGGGTGACCTCCTTGTGCCTTTCAGTGCCTAAAAGGGCTCCAAGAGAGCTGAGAGGGACTTTTGCAAGGGCCTGCAGGGACAGGGCAGGGGGAATGACTTCAGGCTGAAAGAGAGTAGGTTTAGATGGGATATTAGGAGAAATTTTTCTTGGGGAGACCCTGGCACAGGGTGCCCAGAGCAGCTGGGGCTGCCCCTGGATCCCTGGCAGTGCCCAAGGCCAGGCTGGGCATTGGGGCTGGGAGCAGCCTGGGACAGTGGGAGGCATCCCTGCCATGGCAGGGGTGGAATGGGATGATCTCTAAGGTCTCTTCCAACCCAAACCCTTCTGTGATTCTCTATGGAAGGCAGTAACCACTGTCTTAAAACTGATGTGAGATGTGAAAGAAGTTGATATCTGAGCATTGTCTCCTTTTTGTTTCGTGCTGTTCAGAAAACAGAATTAGCCAGTGATGAATCTGCGAGTCCTGTAAGTGTATTCCACTCTCCAGGTAGTGGCCTGACAAATGACAGGGATTTTGTCGGAAATCACTTTAGCAAACGCTAAAGGGCACTCATCTCTGAGCCAGAGTGCAGCAGCTGCTTGGGCAATTCGTTGCTGTGCTCAAATTCCTAATCGAGGCGCTTGTTTGTAATCGCTCTGCCTGGTAACCCTGGCATGGCTGGGGTAGTCTGTGAAGAGATATTTAAAAGCAATCTGCATTTTCTCCCTTGGAAATCTTCGCAGCCATTCTCGTTGGTTGAGTTTCCAACAGGAGAGGCAGCAGCTTTTGGCTTCTGCGTGATCAGGATGATTGTCAGGGCTCCTGATGAGCTTTGTGCAGAGCGAGCGCTTGCGGAGCATATGTGTGCAGCAAGAGCCTCTCCACGGGCAGCCAGCCTCTCCTGGGCCTGGGAGCATTTCGGTCTTTCCAGACACCCATTTGGAGTCAGGACCACACCGAGCTCATCCCTTTGAACGTTGCTTTGTGGCCAAGCCAAAGTGGAAACCAATTCTAGCGCGGATCACAAGGCGTGAGCAAACCACCTCTTTTTAACAAACCGCCTCTTTTTAGCAAACCGCCTGTTTTTAACAAACCACCTCGTTTTACAGATGGGCTGTGCTTTCTCTGGAGAGAATTGTGCTCCAGACCTTTGAGAAGGAGCTCGGTGGGGCGAGGTGGTGGCTGATGCGAGTGCCCAGCAGCCCGGCAGGTCTGTGCCGGGCGCTCTCACGTCGAGTCAGGGCTGCTGGGGATGGAGCCCAGCTCTTGGCTGGAGCTGCAGCAACTGCAGGTCCAGGGATGTGTCATTCACTGAGCTGCTCGGTAATCCTGTGAGGTGCTGAAATCTCCTGGGAATATAATTACTACAAATGTTTACTTGACTCTACCACATAGCTTGACGTTAGACTCCACAAGTTTGTACCTCACCGAGATCGCGGCCTGGCTGTAAAACGCCACTGTTAGGCAGCAAAAATATTAAAGAAGTATGGACGAGACTAAAATCATTTTACAAACGCTTTCTACGCCTCGGAATTGCAAACATTCATCCCATCTCCTGCTGATTACACACTTTGTAATAGCTATTGTTTCCACGGCTGGGGTTTAATTTTCCTCGGCACGTTGGCAGCGCTGGTGATCTCAGTAACAATCCTCCCAGCAAGGCTGCGAGGGCTGCGGGGAGGCCAGCGGGGAGCAGCCTGACTGACAGATATTTTAAGCCTTTTTGTGGTTCAGGATTAGTGAAACATTCCCAGGCAGACCTGTTGGAGTGGGGAATACGTGGGATCCTGGCTCTGTCACCTGCAGGGGAGCTGGGGTGGCTTTGGGGTCAGGTTGGTGTCACACCTCAGCCCGTGACCTCTGCGGAGCCTGGGGCAAAGGTAGTGCCAGATTTCCAGTGAAATTAAAGCCACCCTGCACTGTTGGTGGCTAAATCGCTGCTCAGGGGTTTTTCAGTGGCACAGGTTGGCCCCAGAGTGCAGGCGTGGGTTTGAGCTGAGTATTTTGGGGTGTAGAGGTCACCAGCAGGTGCTGGGTGAGGCTCTGGGATGTGTTCTGCAACACCAGTCCCATCTACACAGCAGCCACAGAATCACTGAGCCTGGAAAGCCCTCCAGGATCATCGACACCAACCTGTGCCCCATCCCCACCTTGTCCCCAGCCCAGGGCACCGAGTGCCACCTCCAGCCCTTCCTTGGGCACCTCCAGGGATGGGCACTCCAAACCTCCCTGGGCAGCCCCTGCCAAGGCTTCTCCACCGGGTCTGAAAACAGATGAGCCACATTTTGCACCAGTCTGGGCATTTTCTGGAGTCCTGGATTGTCCCTTTGGATGGGAGAAGTGGTGCTGGAGACAACAGCCAGCTGCTGGGATGGTTCCTCCTCACCTGCAGATTCCTTTCAGCAGCCCTGGAGCTGATTTTGCAGCGAGTGAGAGCCGCTCCCAGACGCTTGGGATGCCCAAACTTGTCCTGGATTATAGAAGCTTAAAGTATTTGTTGAAAACACTGATTTCTTTGAGTGTGAAAGCGGAATCCCCTGTGCCCAACAAGCTTTTGTGAGCCCATTTAAACATTAGCCAAGCTGAGAATGAAAACAATTTTCACTCTAATAAAGCCAAAGTTGCAAAATTAGAAATGCTGTTATTACAAAAGAAAAGCAGACAAAATTAGGAAACAGAAACTTCGTTTGTACCTGGATTAGGAGCTGCTGAAGGCGTTACCTCCAAAGGAGAAATCTTGTTTGTCTTTGCTTTGGTGAGTCCAGCCTGACAGCGCTCAGATTTTGGAGAGGTCTCTTGGGGGTGGAAGCCCACTGGGGATTTCACTCTTTATTTTTAAATTTTCTGGCTGCTCCATAATGTAAGAGGCATTTTAGAGCAGCTCTCAGGCTTCCCTGATTCCCCCCCTGCTCTGAAGGATCTGTGTGTGCTGTCAGCTTGGATTTCCCTGCCTGGTGCCCAGGAGAGTGCCAGTGACCTTGGTTCGTGGTGAGGGGATCAGAGGGAGGCAGAGGCATTGGGATACTGCAGTTTTCTGTTTCTCAGGGAGCACACAGAGCTGCAGTTCCTCGGTGATGTTTATAAACATGGAAATCATATTAATAAATCCCCCCAAGAAAGATTTACCTGAGAGAGATTACAGAGAGCGGCCCCAGCCCTGTTTTTCTTCACCAGTTGCTTCTGTTCCTGGAAAGGCAGGGAGGTGTTGTGGTGCATGAGTGGAATTTGACAGGTTTCCCATGGAAACAGAAGAACAGATTTTTATTTTTTTCTTTGCCAGTGAAGCTGCTGCCAGTCAGGAGCATCTGTGCTGTCCTCAGAGGATACACCCTGGTGTAGGTTGGAGTAAGTGAGGGCTGAGTCCTCCTGTGCCCGTGTGCTGAATGGTTTGTACACTCTTGTCTGCCTTAATGTATCTTATTTATATATATATTTAAAAATTGCCTGGTGATATGATAGTAATATTTCTTTTTGAAATAAACTCCCTCTGTGGCTCCAGCCTGGGGAGTTTGGGCAGGTTTGAAATACCCTCAAATGCAGATTTTGCTGCTTTGCTCTCTGATCCCCCCAGACTGGCACTGCCATCGCAGGGTCCCCCGTTCCCTGCTGGGGGCTTTGAGACCCGGGCTCTCTTTGATTTCTTCCCCAGTGAGTGGCTGTTCCAGCCTCAGGAACTCTCCCAAGTCCCTGTGCTGCCTCTCTCTGCTCAGCACTGATCCCTGCTCCGCTGCACTCCCGGATTCTGACAGCAGCATCCCTCTCCCAGGATCTGTTCCCTCGCTCATCTCCGTGGAGCAGCAGCTGCTGGGGCCCCGTGTGGCTGCACCAGCCTCCTTCGGTGCCTGCTCTGATTTCCTTCTGTGCTGCTCTCGCTGCCTCCTTTTCCCTGAAACCTCCCCCTCCCCACCTCCATTCCACACTCCAACTCCTGTGCTCTCTGTGCTGCTTCACAGCACTTTTATCCCTTCAGCCTCATGGAATCATGGAGTGCTGTTGGGTTGGAAGGGACTTAAAAGCTCATCCCACCCCTGCCATGGCAAGGACACCTCCCACTGTCCCAGGCTGCTCCCAGCCCCAATGTCCAGCCTGGCCTTGGGCACTGCCAGGGATCCAGGGGCAGCCCCAGCTGCTCTGGGGATTCCACCCTGTGCCAGGGCTCACCACCCTCCCAGGGAACTCATCTCTTGCTGCTTCCTCATTTCTGCACGGAGGGAGACCCCGAGTGTCTGTACCAGCTGTTGAAACAGCTTTGCTCAAAAAGCATGAAATTCTTTGTTTCCCTTCCCTACCTCCAGTGTCAAACTGGCTCTGATTAAGAGTTGTGTTTGGGATTTTTTCACACTAACTTGGCTCTGCTGTTTCCAGTGTGGAAATAGGTGAGAATCTCAGTCACACCTGGACCAGGTAAAAATGAGTCAAGACACATCTGCTTTATGAAACATCAAGCAGCTTTTCCCCAAGCAAGCCAAGCCTTTTCTGGCGTTATTTACCCAGTTGCCTTTAATGCTGTTCCCAGGGTTACCTGCTGGGAGGAACAGAGGGAGCAATTCTGTGCACACCAATGCCAGAGTAAACCCAGTGCCTCCCTGATCCTGGTTGGGAAACACCCTAAAGCATCCCAGAGGCATTGCTGGACCTGGCTGCTGACTGGGAAGAAATTCTGAGAGCTACAAATGTGTAAGAAACCTGTTTGAAATCCATATTTCTCAAGAATTCTCTCATTCACGTCATGATACTCACCTCCATTTCCTGCCTCTGTGTAAACCTGTTAGTATGGGTGGTGATATCATTTACCTGATCTACTCCTCTGTTATTGGTGGGAGAGGAGGGGAAAAAACCCCAAAACCCCTTTATGAAGTGCTCTGCCAATTTACCATGCCGTAAGAGAGATACGCCATAGTTATTACTAAGGTCTAATTATGTAAATGACATAATTTAATAATCATTATTAAATCCCAGCAAGCTTTATTTCTTTTCCTTATTGTTGATGGTTGTCCTTGATAGGAAAATGTCACGATGCCTATCATAAAAATTAATTCCTGTGGGGATTTCACCCCATTGCAGGGGCTGGGAGTGCAGGAGGCGTCGCAGGCGAAGGCGGAGGCTGATTCCTCTTATCTTTGCAAGAACAAATGCTGTCCACAAGGAGAGCAGGGAGGGGAGGGAAAACTCTCACAGCAGCAAATATTTAATTAAAAAAGCTTCTTGGGCCAACTAGTTGTGGCAGCAGCTGCTTAAACAGAGATCTGTCCTCTAAATAACTCCAGCTAAATAAAGGGAGCGAAAGGAGAGTGCAGGGGAAAGCTCCAAGGGCTCATGCTGTAATTGCAGAAGAGGGCTCATTTTTGCATTTTGGTGTCTTCAGGAGCCATGAGCTCCTTCCTTCTCTGCCTGTCTGCAAAACCAGGATGCTTCAAGCTCGGGGAGCTTGAGAGAGGAGAGTCAGGAAAGCCAACGCGTCACCTGCTGCCTGTGTTGGAGGTGTGCAAGGTCTCGTAAGGGAGGCTTTTCTGCCACAGAGAATAAAATAGAGTTCAGTAAGCACAGAATTAGCTCTGTCTAGCGTTCCCTGGCTAAAGGAGAGGTAGGTGTGTGTCTCTGCTGCAGCAGGGTTGGAGCTGTGCCCTGGTGCCAGGGAGCTGCCCCAGCTGGGGGGAGTTTTCTGCATTTAAAATCAGACTCCTGGTGAGTTCCCTTTGCACCTTCTGGATCTGCCACGCTGTGTCTGGGCCTCCAGAGGTCCATGCCATTTATTTTACATGGGATGTTATTTTTAGGGAGTACCTCAGAGCACCCATCAGGCTCCCAGCTGCAGCTCAGTTCCACACAAATGTTGTTTGAGCCCCCAGTTGGGCTGGACAAGGAAAAGGAATGTGGGGTGTCCGTGCACGGTCGGTGTCAGGAGAGCTGTTGGAAATGCTCAGATCCAGAAGGAGTAAATCCATGAGTCTTTCCCGTGCTCTGGGGACATTCCAGGCTCAGGGCTGCAGGGAAGTGTGAAGGAGCAGAAGTTCAGTCAGAAATATCTGAGACGGGTGTATGGAAGGCATTGTGCATTTTCTGTGCCTAACTGACTCCTCTCTGTGGTATTTTTAGGGTTTTTTAGCCCTTTTCGAGTTAGTCTTTATAAGGTACATAATTAGTTTAGTGAGATAATGATTAGAGGGCAATGAAGTTTATCCATAATGTGACATAAATGAAATATAAACAATTTGAGCAACAGTACTGACAATTTCTTCTTTAATTTTTTTAAGAGAAAGGCAGAGCAGTGTCTGTGATGCTGTAGAAGCTCTGGATGAAGTCTGCAATGCAGTTTTCATGCAAAGGGCATGGAAAGCACTTCTCCCACGGTGCTTATCGTTAATTAGAGCAACATTTCTGCAGGGAGCTGGGGAGCAAAACCCACCCTTGTCCTGAAGAATTTGGTGTCATGGACAGAATGGGCAATGAAATCCTGGTTCTGCCTGTTTGACATTCAACGTGAAGCTTCCCCTCGCAGTTTTACATAACTTCAGCAGATTTTAATTGTTCAGGCAGAACTTCCCAACCCTGCTATTTGCTTGCTGCACTTCTAATTTGATTTTATTTACTTTAATTTCCAACAAGGTGGAGTTGATTTTTTTTTTCCAAAACTGGGGGAAGATAATAGTGGTTTTGTGCTCCGTGTTCATAAAGTCACATCACGGGGAAATAGGAGGAGTTCCAGCTTTTGAAACAAAGATTTCGTATTTGCTGGTGGGGTTGAGGTGAGTGGATTTTGCTGTTGCCATGGAAAGCAAATAGCAAAATTAAAGGAAAAGCAGGGACCTAAATTGCCGTGGTTTAGTTAGTGGGCACTTCCTCTGGGTGGTTTCTAAACCTTCTTGTCTGGCCTTGGAAGAAAATTCACCAACCCCTCATGAGCTGAGGGAATTGATTTAGTTTTGCCCAATTTGCCTCACAACATTTTTCCCCGGGTTCTGGGGAAACAGGTGAGCAATCCCATTTTCCCAAGGCTGTTTGAACAGTGTGTTTTGCTGCCTGTGTTGCTTCCTCGATGTTCTCTGCTCAGCCACCTAGCTGGAGTCAAATTGTATCTGTAAAGATCAACTGTGCCTTAAAATACACCCCGGGCTTGTGATCTGCCTGGTGGAACATCTCCTGTGATCACCTGAAGATGCTGCAGCCACTAGCAGCTGCTGCTCTGCATCCTGCCAGAGCTGAAAGGGATGATGAATGCGGATCCCGAGGAGAGAGAAACAGAATTACAGAGTCTCTTTCCCCTTTCTTTCACAGCTACAGTAGATATATTCAATATATTGTCAGCCAGCTGTCTTCGGTGTGGTTGATGGATGTTTTGATTTAGTGCCTTGGAAAAAAAAAGGCATTAATGGAGAAAAGCAACTGTTGCAGCAAGAAAATCATTGGGGTTTGGAGTGTTTTGAATTATGCTTTTCTCTTACAATGGTAAAACTACCGGAGCAAGTGCAGAAAATTGCTGCTGTGCTCAGAAATAATCCTCACCTTATCAACAGCTTGATTTCCCTGAAAGCTTTGCCAAAAAACGTTTTCGTTAACAGAAGCTATGGGAACAAAATGATGACCAGATAAATTGCAGCATTATGCTGCTTAGAAGAATGTCTCAGGCACTCCTGGTAGGATTCTGAGCTCGTTCCTCCCTGGAGATCCTGACAAAAACTTGTCCCATCTTCCTCGTGAGTCTCTGCTGGGATTGGAACAGCTCCTAAAAAATGCAGGTGAAACAAGAGTGTCTCCCCTGGGTGGGCTGGGCTGCTGGATGTCTGGTTTTATTTAGGCTTATTTTGGGTTTTATTGAGCTGTGAAGTTCTTCATGGAAAAAGGAAATTGCTGTAGTTTCCAGGTGAAGACAGGGAAAGTAGGAAATGCAGAATCAGGATGAGTTATCCATGCATCTCTAATGCCATCCTCTTCGCTCAGGTGCTCAGATTCCTGATGCACAAACTGGGCCACATCCTCCAATTATTGCCCTAAATCAGTTCCTCTGGCAGTGCTTCCTTGGCAGACCGTAAGTCCCACTGGGAAGTGGGGATCCTGCTGTAGAATCAGACCAAGATTCCCAAACTGAGAGGTGGTGCTCCCTGTCCAGACAGGCACACCAGGATTTCGGAGTGATGTGGATGGTGTTTCATGTGTACCCTTAAACGCTTCCATGCAGTGTCTGTGTGAAATCACCACAGTTCACTTGATTTTTATTTTTTTCTAAAGTAATCCCTTGTATCTCTGGCAATGTAGGAAATGTTGGAAGCTTAATGGCCTTGACTTACCAGGAAAAGGAAGCGTGGGGAGATCCTCCACGAAGCTGGAAGAGCAAATCTCTGTTATTACACAGAAGGAGGAGAATCAGAGGCCGGCAGAGAGTCCAGAGCCTGCTTGCTGTGAAACTCTGTGGTCACGAGTCACTGGCTGCAATTTAAATTAGGAACAGGCAGCGTCCCGGTGACTTTCAGTGCCATTGTGCTGAGATACAGGGACACAGGGACTGAGAGAGGAGATCTGCTGCACTTTTGGGGTTACGTTTTTCTTGGGGTTTAAGATGTTGTGTGTGAAGCCTGCCAGGATTGTTTGCTCGGGTTTTGGGAATACACTGAGCATCTCTCGAGTCCCTGAGGCAGAGAAGCTCTGTGAGTGTGCATTTGGCGTGGCACAGATGAAGCAGGGAGCTCAGATTTAGGGTTTTTGGTATCTGGCAGCACTGCCAGTGTTGTACAGCGTGAGTGAGCTCACCTGCCTGTGATGCTGCAGGAAAAGCTGACCCTTAATGGATCGAGTGGGAATAATAGCTGTTTTCTGCTGCTTATAGAGGTAATTCAATTGCAGTTAAATCCCCTTTTCCCCCTCTTCTCGTTGTCACCTCGTTACCAGCCCAGGGAGCTCTCCAGCAAACACAAACCCACGCTGTGAGAATCACCAACACCAAGTGGAACCCTCAGTGCCCTGCAGTGGTTTCTGCCATCATCAGATGGATTTCCTGGCATTGGGATGGTTCCTGTGGCAGGAACGGAGCCCATCAGGGGCTGGGTGCATAAACTTCCCCCCTCCTTTAGTACCTGAGAGAGCACAGGGCTCCTCCCGCGGCAGCATCCCAATATTGGAGTGCGCTTTGTGCTGTTCTCCCTGAGCTTTCTGCTGCCTGAACCATCTCGCTAGCCCCAGGCTGCCAGAGCTCTGCCTGGCACGTCCCTGCCCGCACTTCCCGGGCAGCAGAGCTCTCCCGGCCCCGTGTGTGCCAGGGATGTGCTGCAGGCGGGAGCTGGAGGGCTCAGACTGGCTGTGCCATGGGCTGGCTGCCAGCAGGGCCTCTCCAGGTGAGGCAGGGCTGCTCCGAGCTGTTGCTTTGCTGTAAAACTCATTTTCGTTTGCATGAACAGGAGGAAGCTCACCATTTTCCCCGTGTTACGTGTTTTGAAAGAGGCAGTGTGACAGAGAGCGAGTGTACAGAAGAAGCAGGCACCTTTGCAAATTCGTGTTGAAATTTCGGAGGATTTTCACGGGCTGCGTTGGCAGAGGCTGTCACTGGCAGTCTCATCTGAACACAAACTGTGTTCGTGTTTGCCTGCTCCTTCCCTTTGTGCCCGGCTGCCACCCCACCTGCTGCTGTCCTCTGCTTTCTGCTTCATGCTTGACCCGTGGGCTGAAATCCTCATGGCTGTTGAAATTTTCAATTAATATAAAACTAGTTTCAGCCAGAAATGTGCTGAACTCGTTTAGCAGAGTCAGTATCTCAAGGAAATGCAGAATGGCAAAAGCCTCGGAGAACAGGTGAATTTTTAGTGGGCTGTGTTCTCAGGTGTGGCTGCAGAGCTCAGCTCTGGGCTGGTTTGTGGCCAGCAAGGAGGACGATGGTCACTGGGTATTTGTAGGGCACGACATTCCTCTGCTACAGCGTTATCTCCTCGTGCTGGAATAATCTCTGTGTTTTCATTAACAAAAAATGGAAGATGTGTGGCCAAACCTTCAGGTGAAGGGGATAAACCAGACACCCGTGGGGGATTAGGCTGCTCTGACACCTGTAAGTGTGCACATGTAAAGCCAGGACCTTGTACAGGAATTATGCAAAGTACATTTTATAGTGCAGTGAAGGAATAGAGTCTAAAATTTCAGCATGGTATTTTTAATTCCACTCTAAATACCTTAGAAACTTGCTAATTAAATATTTGCAGGTTTCTCAGAAGTCTGCAAAACATCTCCACAAGCAATTTGTGCTGGAGGATTCTGTACATACACCTCAAGTACACTACATTAAATCCAGATTTTCCCTTGAAAGAGAGGTTGGTGCCACAGCAGAACTGGAAGAAGGCTTATAAAAGGTGAGTGTAAAGATATGGAGTAGTTCTCACTCAAGAAAATACTCAGTTTGTGTCCAGAGAGCTAAACTTGTCTGTCCCAGCAGCTGCTGTGGTGGCCCAGTGCTCCCAGTGCTCAGAGCTGCTGCCCAGTTAACCCAGTCCAAAAATGAACTGGAGAAGGAGCAGTTTAATGTGCAGTGAGGATGGGCAGGGAAGCAATGAAGTAAAAAGAAAAAGGTACTTAAATTCACGGAGGAAAGGCCTGTTGGTCCTAAAGAGCAGAGTTTTGATCAGATCTGGCTCAGGCAGCCCCCAGGGAGGATTTCTGCTCTCCCTCTGAGCCCGAGCCGCTGCGGGGTCCCCTGGTGTCCCCTTTCACTGCCGATCCCCTCCTCACCCCGGTGCAGATGTCGGTGTTTACTCACACAGTTAAGAAGGGCTCCAAGGGGGAATTTGGCCGCAGGGCCCCGAGGTTTGGGTGCTCCTGCTGCAAGGAGTGCCCAGGAGAGGGAGGGTTATTCCTGTCCTGGGAAGTGCCCTGCCAGTGATGTTATCGCTAAAGTTTAATGAGGTGATTGTTGTCAGCATCCACAGTTCACATTTATTCCTTTGGTCGTGAAGAGGCTGAAGCAGGTATTGATTTCCAGGCTGGATTTTCCTGGGAGTCTTTATTGGAAGTGCTGCTCAGTGGTTTGAGGTTCCAGCAGAACAGGTCTGATGGGGCTGGCAAACCTGGGCTCCTGCGTGGCTTTGCAGGTTACAAACCACATTTCTCCAGCTTTCCATCCCTGTGAGGGGGTGAGAGCCATGCAGGGCTGTAAGAAATGTGCTCCTTGTCCTCACTGCTTCAGCTGCCAGATGTACAAAGCCAATTAAATCAGCTCTCCCAGGTGCTGTGCCATTTTATGGGCAGAGAGGTGACCAGGAGAAATTATTGAACCATTTATTGCTGGCTTTTAAACCATTTCGGAGCATAGGGTGTGATCTGATGAGACTTGAGGGGATTGCACTTTAGGATTTTGTTGGGAACAGCTGGGAGCAGATAAGGGAATATTTGTGAAAATGGATGGCTGGTGCTGGCTGCTTTTTTCTGGGGTCACACACTTGGGTTCCAAGATGCTCATACACCTCCTGCTTCCCCTCAGCTCAGGGGAGGTGTCCAGCAGAAGCACCAGAAACTGAGTTTCCACATTATCAGCACGGGCATCAAACTGAGCCGTCGGTCACAGCTGGGGACAGCACCATCTGTCACCCTGCCCGGCCCACGGCTGACCTGCTCTCCCAGAAAACCAGCACCTGGCAAGCTGGCCTCCCAAATTCCTTGTTTATTCCTTAAAACTTTGGCCCAGGGAAATTAATTCTATTGCACTGTTTATTGAGTTGAATGTTTTACTGCTACATTGTGCTGCAGCCTTGCATACATATTTCTTTTTTAATTATATTTATTCCATTTTTAGAGTGGTTTTGTGGTTTGGAAACTGAAGGACTGATGGATGACAAAATTGGGAAGGTGCAGTGGTTGCAGTCATATTTGAAACACATAAATTTGGGGAAATAATGCTGAAGTTGTGTAACTACACTGAAAACTTTTCCTTTAGATGTGCTGTCCAATAATGTTCATGAAGTCTTTGGCAAGATAAATAATGCATGGACTTTTCTCACTAAACCTCCTGAGAATGGAATTGCATCTAAAATAAAATATCTCTGTGGCTGTTGTGTGCTGCAGCGTGTTTGGAAATACTTTGCCTCGGAAGGAAGAGCAGCTTTCTGATTTGGGTGATTATTTTAATCACCTCCAGCATATGCAACATGGGCTGCTTTTTAAAGAACTGCCAGCATCCCAAAATAGGTGACTGGGGAAGAGTCAAGTGAAGGTTATCCTCTCCCTGGTACTGACACTGGGATGTCAGAAAGCTTTTAGGGGAAACTGGGGGCAACATTGACACCTGCACTAAAATGGGGTCCTTATAAATATTCCCACTTTTCCAAACTCTTGAGTGACTCTGCACGTGGGGGGTTTTCAGAGGGAAAAAAAGATCTATAGCTGCATAAAACCTGGTGCTGGAGCAGGACATTTTTAGCAGAAACGCAGCAGAAATTCCCACCTTTCCCAGCTGACTGGGGAAGGAGGGAGCTCCCTGTGGCATGGAAAAGCCGGAGGTGATTGATTCCTTCTGGGAGCTCCCCGGGGCTCTCCCTGATCCCAGGGCTCTCCTCCCTCCTCTGGGAGCTGCTCTGGGAACACTTGGAGCACATTTCCTTCCCTGGTGAGGTTTCCATGCCCCACTCTCTGGGAGGCTTTGCAGTGCTCTGTAGGGGTGCTCTGAATTAATCTTTTCCTACCTTAACGATTCTATGTGGTATCACTAAACAACCAAACTTTTATTTTTCCTACCAGGAAGCAATTTTTTTTCCAGAGTTTTTTCCTGTTGTTCCATAACTGAGGCCACACAGGAGGCTGTAATTTCTAATTACAAATATTTACCAGCCCTGTAACAGCCAAATTAAACCTGGTTCTAGCTAATGAAGAGCTTAGCCCAGGGATGCACCAGTGTTAAACTGTGGGGATCCATTACTTTGCTGAAGATTTGTGCTGTACAGGGCTTAAACAAGGACCAAAGCTTAAAGCATGTGAAGAGGGAACCAAAGAGCTGAGGTTGATGCCATATTTAGTAGTGCATTATAATTTCTCTTGGAAGCGGTAGACCACTAATCTGGGAATTTTGGCTGTCATCCTGCTACTATTTATGAGCAATTTTAATGCAGTAATTACATGTAGGGAAAATTGTTCACTAGGTTGATGAGATGAATGGAAATTTAATCTTTTTTTCTTGTTTGGTTGTCCAATATTTTTATTACATCCCTCTGGAAGCAAGGGGATATAATAAAAGAATCTGGAACTCTACTGCTCTTTAGAAATACTGATAGTTTGAAAGATTTGCTCAGTGTAAGTTAAAGGCAGCTCATTAAACAAACAAATGAGCTGTCCTCAGAGCAATCAGTATTTACTATTAACCGAACAGCACAGTAAATAATGAATTGCAGGTAAGGAACTACAGATAAGTATTTGCAGTGAATTCAAATTACTTGACTTAAGCCTGAGGCAGAGAAAAGCAAATAGAAAGATAGAAATAGAGGGAGGAGGGGGAAAGAAGAAAGGAGAGGAGGGGTTGCAAATGTAACATTTGTTGCAGCAATCCGTGTTCATTTGTTGAGCAGAAGAAAGGGTTTTTTGGGCAATCTGGTGCCCCCCTCCCTGGTGCAAGTGGTGCTGCAGGGAGTCCGTGTGAGAACAAAGGAGGATGTGGAATTCCTGGGAAAAAGGAGAAGGCTTGGGGGAGACCTTATAACATCTTTGCAGTGCTTGAAGTGGGGTTACAGGAAGGCTGGAGAGGGACTTTGGACAAGGGCTGGAGGGACAGGATACAGGGAATGGCTTCCCAGTGCCAGAGGGCAGGGCTGGATGGGATTTTGGGAAGGAATTGTTCCCTGGGAGGGTGGGCAGGCCCTGGCACAGGGTGCCCAGAGCAGCTGTGGCTGCCCCTGGATCCCTGGCAGTGCCCAAGGCCAGGCTGGACATTGGGGCTGGGAGCAGCCTGGGACAGTGGGAGGGGTCCCTGCCATGGCAGGGGTGGCACTGGGTGGGATTTAAGGTGCCCCTTCCAACCCAAACCATCCTGTAACTCTGTGAAGAGCAGGACTCTGGGCCTGACCCAGCTCAGAGAGCAGGGCCGATGTTTTTCCCAAGGTCAGGATTTTGCAGGTGGGTCCCTGGCAGTCTCCTACCCCAAGGACAGAGCTGTGCTTTGGCACCAGCACAGCCAAAACCTGCCCACGGCTGCCAAGTGCCTGCACAGCTCCCTCAGTCCTTTCTCCAAATTACTTGGGCAGCGAAATTGTTCATCTGCTAGGAGCTGGCACAGGTTGGGAAGTTTGGGTTTGGAGTTTAATCACCGCTGCAGTGGGAGATGGTGGTGCCTGAAGTTCGGGTGCGTGGCTCTGTGCCAAGCCAGCAGGGATGGATGGGCTGTCTGGGGGTGGCTCATTTTGCTCATCACGGAAGGGGCTGGGCGTGTTTTGGGTGCTGGAGGTGAGAGGGAAGCTCGGGGGTTTAATCAGGACCCGGTGGGACAGCCGCAGGTGTGACAGGCGTCCCAAACACCCAGAGCTTGGCAGCCCTGCCTAAATGTCACCTTAAAAAGGTGACGAGCTTGGCCCAGGTCCCTGCAGGGAGGATGTGCCTCACCTGGGTGCCTGCTGAGCGCCAGCAGTGCCCAGAGCAGGGCACAGAGCAGGACCAGGGAGCGGGGGATGGGGGGAGATGGGTGTGGGGGGCTGGCATCCAAAATCGCTGTCACAGCCAGGATATTGCCTCTGCTGCTCCGTCAGGGAAGCGCACAGCCACAGGAACAGGGGGCTTCTCTCGCTGGGAGGTTGTCACAAGGTAAATACCTGCACAAAGAGCCTCTGGCTTCATTCCCATCACTGCCCCCCAGGGAAGCCCCCAGAATAAACCAGCCGGGGTCCGGCGCAGCTGCAGGGAGGTTCCCGAGTGGAATTCTCTGCTGGATGTGCTCAAGTCCAGCACTGCTGGTCCTCCTGTGCTGGCTGCTTCCACATGCTGGTGCTGTCAGCCCCCAGCATTAGTATTCAAGCAACGGAACAGGAGTGAGGTGCTAGACAGGCCGACTAATTACAGCAGCCTGCAGAGGCAAGTCGGGCTGTACCACATGATGAAGGATATCCTGCTTACTTGGAACGTTGCTGCTTTGCTCTGGCACTTCATTAAAAAAAAAAAGAGAAAAAAAAATAAGGTGTGAACTAATTGGTTTGGTTAAGGGATGGAGCTGTGCTCTTGGGTTTTTTTTTGAATTTAATCTGAATTTCTGCAATGCTTTGTAACACTCATCTGAAAGGAAACTTGCCACGGTTTTAGCGAGCTGCACAGCTCCTGTAATCGCAGCTCCCCCGCCTCTGGCTGGCATCCTGACCTGCCTGCTCCTGTCCCCAGAGCTGTCAGCAGATGGGGGAGAGGAGGCTCTCGCTGCCACCAATGCACCATCTGCAGGCAGCGAGGCTGGCCAGGCTTCGTGAGCCGAAATTGCAATTGTGCATGCAGAGGGTTTTCTGTCAGAGCATCTGTTTTACTGTCGGTGACACAGATCTGGCGCTGGGCATGTGCCAGGGGCAGGTGAGGAGGGGGAGAGCCCCGTCCTGCAGTGACAGCAGCCATCAGGTGGCTGCTGGCCGGGGCTGCTGCGTGTCCTGCGTGTCCCCTCTGCTGTCACACAGCCCAGGTTTCGGCAGGCTGAGCTTTGGGAGGCTCCACTGCTCGCAAGTCAGAGCCAGGAGAACTCCAACTGGGGAAATATCGACTGCCACAAACAGAACTACTGGTGTTGCCTGATTCTGGCTGATTTACACCCAGCAGAGCCTGTCCCCTGTCCCTGTCCCCTCCAGTGCCCTTCTGCAGAGCGAGGCACTAAGCAGATTAGTCAGCTTCTTCCATCAGCAGATACTCCGGGCCTAAGATACTTAAAAGACATCTGGTTTTTAGCCTCATTTCTAAACAAATGAGGCTTATGTGATTATAGTGTCTGTCGCTTGCCCCTCGTTGGCCAATTTCAATCTTCACCCGGGGATTTTGGTCTCAGAGATGTGAACTTGCAGGAAGTTTTCGTGGGCTGGTGACCGTGTGAACAGAAATCATCCTGGAGGGAGGGCCACAGCACAAGCTGTGCTCATCTTGGGGTTGACGTGAGAGGGAATGTGCTGGGGGAAAGGGAAATCTCTGTTTGTAGGGAAAAGCAACCATGAGGAGAAAACCCCCCTGGGCTGGGGGGTGTGGGCTCTGCCTCTGCTCCAGCTGTGCTGGGCAAGGACAGCCACCCCCAGTGCCACCTCCTGCTGTCCCTGCTGCCAACTGCTCCCTGTGATCCCGGGATTGCTGTTCTGATCCCTGGATTACCGGGGTGGGATGTGCAGAGATAGGAGGGCTGTGTGTCAGGCAGTGGCTGGCCCTGGTGCAGCTCTGCCTGTGGAGCACAGCCCGCCGGGCTGGGCAGGGCTGGGCTGGGCTGCACAAGGTCGGTCCTTGGCTCCTGCAGGGGCCTTGTCTTCAAATTGCTCTTTAAAAGTTAATATTGGCAACTGAGGTCTGGATTCTCGTGAGCCCGATGTCCCTCAGCACATCAGGACCCTGTGCTGGAGGGTGCACAGGTAAACACAGCCTGTGCTGGTCCATAATTCACCGAGGTACCGTGGATGGAGTTGGTGACTGGAATCCTCCGTGCACCCACTCCTGTGGAATCACAGAGTCCCAGAGTGGCTTGGGTTGGAAGGGGCCTTCAAAATCATCTTCTTCCACCCCTGCCATGGCAGGGACACCTCCCACTGTCCCAGGCTGCTCCCAGCCCCAATGTCCAGCCTGGCCTTGGGCACTGCCAGGGATCCAGGGGCAGCCACAGCTGCTCTGGGCATCCTGTGCCAGGGCTCACCACCCTCACAGGGAACAATTTCTTCTTAATATCTAATCTAAATCAGAATTCTCTCCTTTACTTCTCTGTGATTGCACTTAAATGCTCATTAGAGCTGGATATGTCTCCTTTTTACAGCTACACAACATTTTTGCCTCGTAATTCAGAACCTTAGGATGTCTAATGGAATGTGTAAAACCCTCACAGAGTAGTTCTGGGACTGTGGGGGAAAAGCAAAGGTTTCATGTTCCGGTTCTCAGTAATGAACTAAATGAGATTGTGTCCTTCTTTGAGCATAAATGAAAGATAAAAGGCAGATGAGATTTATGAACAAGGTCATTAGTGTACCAAATTTCTCTCATTAGATCTGTTACATTACTTTCCAACTTATACAACTCTCATTAGAAAAATTTATGAACTGGAATGATTACAAATACACCATATTCTAAACCATCCCTACTTTTAATTGCCAAACAGCAAAAGAATAATTAGACTTCTGTGCTATAATAGACCTGTACATTTATGTATTTTTTTTTTTTTGTTAGAAATTTAATAGGGGTTGTTCTTGAAGCCAGGGGATGGGGGCGGGGGGAGGAAATTGGACCATTTAGTGCAATTTAGCTGCAAACCTGCAGCATTGCTTTAATTTTCTCCCCTTGTCAGAGCCAGGTTGGTATTTCAGGCTGACATTGCTGTTTGTTCTCCTCACCAGACTCCCTCTTTCACCTCCCTGCGCCTGATTTGAAGCGACAGTGAGCGGAAGCATAAGGTATCTCTCATTCTGTTTGGACTCCTTGTTTACAGAAGAGTGATGGAGATGCTATTAAGCACAAAAGGCATCACCATATGCCTGTTTTTCTTTGTATTGAGTTTGGCAGCAGCTATTGAAATACCATTATCAGGTGAGTTGTAGTTATTTGCTGTGCACTTTGCTGTTTTGTTTGGTGTTCCTTTGCAGCTCTCCCTGAAGGAAAAATATTAAATCCACCTTTCCAGTTGTGTTCCATTTGGAATTTAATCTTGCCACAATGTGGCCTTTGGGAAATTCAGGGCTGATAAAGAGCTAAGCCATCCTGTTTGGGCCTGCTTAAATGGAGCAGTAAAGTTGTCTAACAACATCTCTCTGGTGTTTGCCATCCAGCACAACGCTTAGCTCCGAGGGCTTGGGTTTGGCCTTCACTTAAATTCCTCATTTTGGCTCTGAATCCCCCTGAAGCTTGTTTGATGTGCATTTATCCCTCCTTATTTGTCGTGCAACCTGCCGTTCCAGCCTGGGAAAGGAGCAGGTGGATGTCTCAGGGCAAACGTTGGTCCCCAGAGAAGGATTTCACACTCGGTGTGCTGCCCTGGGGAGCAGCTCCTCCATCCCTCGCCGGCTGGGCTGAATTCAAACTGCTTGTTTTACATGGATCAGGAGCTTCCAGGACACGTGTAAAATACGGGATGAGGCTCACAGGGAGCAATCCAAGGAAAGCCAGGGGACTCCTCTGCCTGGAGTACAGCCCAGACCTCCCAAGCTTCACATTTTTCAGACATAAATGGACCAGGAGGGCTGGAAACTACATTTTGCTTTGTTGTTTTGGTTGCAAAAAAACCCCAACAAAGCAAAACTCAACAATATTGGGGTTTATGAATTATGGTGAGGAAAAATAAAGAAGTAAACGTAAGGAATTAGAAATTTAGGCTCTTTTCAGGGTCTTAGAGTAGGACACAGGCCAGTTTCAGGGCATCCTGTGGATCTGCCATGAGCTCTTAGCACTCTGGAGCCTGCCAATAGCCCTGGCTGCAAAGAGGAAGCCAACCAAGCAGGTTTATAGGATATTTTTGTAAAAATATCCAAATCCGCATTGGAAAGTAGAGGTGTTTTGGGTTTTTTTCAGGAAGGTGCTGCAGTGGCTCCTTGTGTTTCAGTAAAGCCAAAGTGGAGCTGTGATGTAAAGTGCAGGACAAGCTCTCTGGGCATCCACTGCTTTTATGAACCTATCCCAGGGAACCACCTAACCCTTAATTAGCTGTAATGAAGCATTTTATATTTTAATAAAAAGAGTTACTTCTGATCAGTGAAGCTGGTGGGCTTGGAAGTGTTCAGCTTTGAGACCCCACGACACGACCAGGCACCACATTTCCCCCAGCGCTGAGCTCCCTGGACCTCCAGCAGCACCCCGAGAGCCTCTTAATGCTCTTCCTGGCTGTTTATAACAATGGGATGATCCTCTTATCCCGGCTCCACTGCAGGGAACATCCTCCCTCCTCTGTTACACAGGCTTTTGCAACGCTTCAATTCCCTGAGAAGGAGGGAAAAGCTGGTGCAGGCTCCGTGCGGGCACCCGGGGCGGGTGTGGAACCAGCCCTCAGCCCGTGGCTCTGCCTGGCAGCTCTGCCCAGGGTGGAGGCAGCACTTTGCTTCTTCGTCTGTGTGCATCTGTGTCTGGCTGAGATCCAGTTCCTGACTTCACCTACCAATAAATTCCCAGTCTGCAGCGCCCTGCTTCGGCTCCAGCGCTGGCGTGGTCCCAGCTCCCCTCGGCCCTGGGGGGGTTTGGGGGGCATGGGGTGGGCACTGGCCCTCTGCCAGGCCTTTCTTTGGCCACCGAGGCAGTGACAGTGACATTTGGGGAGCAGACAGTGGTACCCATGCCAGGGGGGTGATGCTGATCTTTTTCCCGAGGCGAGCCTCACTTTGTGCAGGAATAAGGCAGTCCTGCCATCGTCCCTCTGCGCTCAAGGGGAGCTCGGTTTGGCTGGAGTGGTGTTTTAACCCGATTCCTCCTTGTCTGCAGTTTCCCAGCTCCCAACAATCACGGAGCAATCCCACACCCAGGTTGCCTACCCCTTTGACGAGGACTTCACCATCAAATGTGAAGCCAGAGGAAACCCCCAGCCCACGTGAGTACTGCTTGGAGAAGCAAACAGCGGCCGAGTTTGCTTTTAACCTTTGCCAAACGTTGCTGTGGCTGTCAGGAGCTGCTGCACAATAACCTGCTCATCATCCTCAGCGGGGTGAAGGTTTGGCTTTCCATTCAGCTTTTGTTGCTCCATCACTTCCACTGTGAATAGGTATCAACATGGTTTTCCTTGCTGGGGGATGTTTAATTTCTGTGGCACGTGCCAAATTCACCCCGTGATTTTAAAGAAATCTTGTCTGGGTTGTGCTGCAAAGATAGGCTGGGTCATGGTGATCAAAAGGGCCCAGCTGTTCCTCTGCCTCTTCCACAGCGACCCTAAAAATCCCAAACACATTAAACTGTGTATTCAAACACCACATTTGCATTTTATCAGATGCCTTGTCTGTACCTACCATCAGCAGGGCCGTGGTGATGGTGCAGATAGACACATAAGGAGTTATTCGAATAAACAGCCAAAGATAAGCTCTGTGCATTTTACACCAGTGTGGAAAACAGAAAGATTTTTAATGCAAATGTGATTAACAAGAGTGTAACAATAACACAGTAAAAGCTTCTCCTGAGGCTTTCACCACTGAATGGTGTTTGGGCTAAATTAATAGCTGGTTTGCATGTCATTTTTTCTCTTTAATCCTTCCCTTCTCCTTTCTCTGCAAAACAATTTAAACTTTAAAAGGGCATTCTTTTATTTATATCAAGATGATTTGGTAATTTTTAATTGAGCTCTGAATGGGGATTTGTAGCATGATAACAAATTCCCTTTGTTCTGCTGTTTGTCAGTGCATCAATGAAAAGTTTCCTGGTGTATTTAAATGATGTGATAGTGCCTGTTAGGCGAGGGGATCCCATATTCCCTCCATCCTGGAGCAAGGCAGTTTTGCCAAGATGAGTGAAGTGCCAAAATAACAGTTTTGTTGACAGTAATTCATTCTCTTGAAACAATGCTCTTAAAAAAACAACAAAAAAAGGTACATCTTCCACCAAATTGATGTTTCACTGTAATTTCCACCTGTCTGATTTTAAATCAGTTTAGCCAAATTTCAATCCCTCTGAGAATTGCAGGTCCAGGAGCTGTGACAAATCCTTCAGCATTCATCAAAATCACCCCTCAGCAGCATCAAAGCTACAAATGTTTCTATGGCAAGGAGAAACTCAATGGAATCATCTCAGTTGCTTCTGGTTCAGCCCTGGTGGAGGGTGGGAAAGGCTCCTGTGGATCTTTGCCATTCCAAAGCAGCAATCCCACTGCAGCCACAGCCTTTGCAAACCCCCGGTGCCGTCGGCGTGAGGCTTTCCCAGATCCGTCCATCGCTGTCCTTGCCCTGAGCCCGTGTCTGCTGTCACAGGCAGCTGTCCCAAAGCAAATGTGAGCAAGGAGAGACGTGCCCGAGAGCCAGCCTGGGGCAGAGGGGCACAGTGCTGCCTCTGCCTTCCAGCTCTCTCCTCCAAATTAATGTCACCAGTCTGAAACGTAAAGCGGGGGTCGTGATGGGTCGTTAACCAGAATCTCAGAGTGCAAAAGAAACACAAATGGGCAACATTTTTAGTTAGTTTCAGTCAAAATAATGCACTCTATTGCCTGCCAACACAGTTATTGCGATAGAGAAGGAGAGATGTAAGAAACAAAGGATAGAGAGAAAAAGAGGGGAGGGGTTCTAGAGCTACCAACGGCAAGGCGGAATCCTNCTTGTGGATCTAGGCCACAAAGAAGCACTCTGAAAACCAAGTTCTTTACAGGTCGCAGGCCAGAAGGAAAAGAGAGCCTGGTTGTTTGTTCTTTACATATTTATATGTTTCTAGGAACAACCGTGGATTGGAGGTCAGTGTTACCACCTCCTCCATCCTTACAGGTTCACAGAATAGTCCATCACACATTCTCCACCCAGGAGAAAGGAATGTAAACTAAAGTTACAGTTAACTAAAACATTGCTATGTTTACAGAAAGTGTGTGAGAAACTTTATCTAAGAATCACACATAGAAAACTGCAAAAGACGGGGCAACAACCTCTGGCAGAGCTCCCACCTCGGCCAGACCCAGACTTGCAAAGTTCTTCCCCCTCCCCTTTGGGGGTTGAGTCTCAGTCCCTGTAGATGATCGTGAGACAGATGAAGGGTCTTCGGACCGACTCCTCTATCGAGTTTTTCCTTTTATCTTGGTGAAACCCCCTTGGCCCCATGTTCACCCCTGGTTTAGTACCAAAATGCAGTTCTGGGGCCTGCCCGTTGTAACATTTCTATTAATTTTTTTCAGATTTAACTGGACTAAGGATGGAAAACCATTTGATTTATCCTCTGACCCGAGGATAGTTACATCTAACAACTCTGGAACTTTTGTGATCCAAAACCGGGGAATCATCAACAATTTCCAAGGGAAATATCGCTGCTTTGCATCCAACGCGCTGGGAACTGCCATGTCCGAAGAAATTGAGCTGATTGTTCCAAGTAAGGGCTTTACTTCTGGTTTGAATTTATAATTATTACTTTATTGTTAAGACGAGAGCCGTCTTTCCTCAAAATAAATGGGAAAGAACCAGTCACTAAGGTGGTGTATGGAAAACATGAGTTGTTTGTTATTCAGTGAATATTCAAAGGGAAAAGTTGTATTTTCTCCCTGGAATGATTTAATTTAATTCCTGGTTTTGAGGACAGAAACCAAATCTGGATGCAGGATTTCAGACCACTGGACTATCAACTCCCACAGGTTATTACTGCAAAATAGCAATGGATGCAAATGCTTGAAAGCTCCAGGGGAAGTGATTTGATCAGCTGTGAGTTCATTAATCTGATGTCAGCAGCATTCAGGGTTTGGGATAAATACTGATGGGGAGAATAATAAAACCGTGGAACTGAATGGAAAACAAGCTTAAAAATAAACCAGAGAAAATTACAGATCCTAGAAATTTGTGCTTCTATCATTAGCATGGAGGAAGGGCAAAGGGGGAAGTTAAGGATTAAGGACCAGGTTTGTAGAAGTGGGATGAAATTTAGAGTCATTATGGTTGACAAAGAGTTCTTAAGATCCAGTCCAGCCCTTAACCCAGCCCTGCCAGGTCCAACACTAAACCGTGTCCCAGAGCTGATACAGCTGGCTTGTACCAATCCATTTAATCCCTGTAGTTTGGAATATGAGCACACATTTTGGTCCTAAATTCAGGACTGAAATATACAAAACTAGAAGAGGAAAATTTGAAGCAGAATCTTCATAGTGGAAGTAGAAAGGACAAGAAATTTCCCCAGCTCCACCGTGGAGCAGGGTGAGGCCTGAAGCAGGTTTTATGATGCAGTTCAGTGGCAGAGATGGAGAAGAGAAGCAGCAGTGCAGTGGAATTTTTTCAAATTAGATCCTGCATTTCCAAGCTCCTACAATATTTTGTTATCAAATATCTGACATCTCAAAAAGTTCCTTTGCTCAGGTGAAATCCATGTGGCAGGAGATACATCCACAGCCTTCTCACCCCCACAGTGGCTGCTTTTGTACAAACCCACTGCTGGCAGGTCAGTGCGGATGAAATGGGCTGTGAGAAACATGAATAAACATTTTTGTCCTGTCTTCAGCACAGGAAATAATCCTGAGAAGCATTCAAGGCATAGCCAGGGCTGGGAGAGTCGTGGTGCTGGGGGCACATGGGAAGGGCTGGGAGGGTTCCTGGGAGGGAGCTGCTGAGGATGCCATGTAAATGTATTTTATGAGTGCTCCTCATGAAAGACATGCCTTATTCTCCTTCCATCCAGTTTTATGGAATTTTTTTTCCCTTGGGAAATCTATTTAATGATGCAATGTACGGCACAGTAATCCCTGGTGCCAGAGCTTGGTGTTTGGTGAGGAATCAGCAGGATTTTGGGTGTTGCTTTGTGGTTTAGTCTCCACCACCTTGCAGCTGTTTTTAGGGAGGAGAATTCCAGAGTGGAGGAGAACTTCACGAGGTTTTAGGACAGCAAGTTGAGGTTTATTGAGCTGTTGGCTCCACAGGTAGGACAGGGCAGCTGATGGCAGCTGGAGTTTCAGGCAGGGACAGGAGAGTGATGCAGTTAAAGTTCAGACAGGACATTGTTTTGAATTTTGAAGTCTCCCCAGGGCAGTGGGGTTAATACAACCTCTCTTAAGCAAAATGTCTCAAACTCATTACATTTCAGAGGAGTTACAGGGCTCAGTGTCATGGTTGTACCTCCAGCAGCAGAATTTTCTCCATTGCTACCGAACTAAAAGAGATGCTTAAAATGGAAAACAAGGAGCTGATGTCTGTATTTGGGATTATTGAAACTGTATTCTGAGAAGAGATTTTTTTTTGCTTTTAATGAAAAACTGTTTAGAGTAGCTTAAGTAGATATTAAATATATTTGGAGTGGATGGCAACAAATTCACGGAGAGGTTGCAAACGTGGCTGTTATCAAAAGCAAGAGGAATTTTAGTGCTAATATATGCAAAGTCCTTAACCCAGAAATAAATACATGGTACAGATAATGTATTAGAGGGATTTACCCAACTCACACATCTTTTAAAGCACATTTGCTGTTATTAGAGCTCTTCTGCCATCAGTCCCTTTATTTACTGCTGCAATGTAGATGCTGAAAATGAAATCAGGATGCAGAGAGGAGTAGAAGGCACCTTTGATTTTCTGAAGTGCTGGGTGCTCTGCAACTGTGGCCCAGTGAAAGAGCTGCTGGTGCACAGAGCGGCTGTAAATCAGCCCTGCAGAGAGGGGCTGGGGATAAATCACCTCTGTTCACCCCAGGTTTGAAGCACAGGCTGGTACATGTGAGATCACTCCCCGCATTCACCGTGGTGCTGCAGAGGTGGCAGAGCTGTGCCAGCTGCATTCAAGTCAAATGTAAAGCTCCTTGGCAAAGTCATCGTGCCAGGCAAGGGAAGAAAACCCCAGCGAGGCAGAGCAGGGCAGGTTCTTTCATAAATTACATTTCCCCTGCAGAAGCAGAATAGTGGGTCTGTGAGGCTGCTGCTGAAAAGGAGAACAAAAGACTGTTTACTCACGGTAGTCATTCCAGGGAAGCAATAGAAATGTCAGCAGAAATGATCATTAAATCNGCAGTGGGGTTAATACAACCTCTCTTAAGCAAAATGTCTCAAACTCATTACATTTCAGAGGAGTTACAGGGCTCAGTGTCATGGTTGTACCTCCAGCAGCAGAATTTTCTCCATTGCTACCGAACTAAAAGAGATGCTTAAAATGGAAAACAAGGAGCTGATGTCTGTATTTGGGATTATTGAAACTGTATTCTGAGAAGAGATTTTTTTTTGCTTTTAATGAAAAACTGTTTAGAGTAGCTTAAGTAGATATTAAATATATTTGGAGTGGATGGCAACAAATTCACGGAGAGGTTGCAAACGTGGCTGTTATCAAAAGCAAGAGGAATTTTAGTGCTAATATATGCAAAGTCCTTAACCCAGAAATAAATACATGGTACAGATAATGTATTAGAGGGATTTACCCAACTCACACATCTTTTAAAGCACATTTGCTGTTATTAGAGCTCTTCTGCCATCAGTCCCTTTATTTACTGCTGCAATGTAGATGCTGAAAATGAAATCAGGATGCAGAGAGGAGTAGAAGGCACCTTTGATTTTCTGAAGTGCTGGGTGCTCTGCAACTGTGGCCCAGTGAAAGAGCTGCTGGTGCACAGAGCGGCTGTAAATCAGCCCTGCAGAGAGGGGCTGGGGATAAATCACCTCTGTTCACCCCAGGTTTGAAGCACAGGCTGGTACATGTGAGATCACTCCCCGCATTCACCGTGGTGCTGCAGAGGTGGCAGAGCTGTGCCAGCTGCATTCAAGTCAAATGTAAAGCTCCTTGGCAAAGTCACCGTGCCAGGCAAGGGAAGAAAACCCCAGCGAGGCAGAGCAGGGCAGGTTCTTTCATAAATTACATTTCCCCTGCAGAAGCAGAATAGTGGGTCTGTGAGGCTGCTGCTGAAAAGGAGAACAAAAGACTGTTTACTCACGGTAGTCATTCCAGGGAAGCAATAGAAATGTCAGCAGAAATGATCATTAAATCTCACCTACATAATGAAAATACCCCACCTCCCCTATGCAGGATGACATTAAGGAGAGGGGGAAGAATGGGCTCTGAGGATCTCGATGTGTTTGCAGCTCTAACAAAGGCCAGATTGTTACAAGATACATTCAGCATGAAAATGAATTTAAATGGTGAGAACACAGACTTCAGCTCCCCTCCTCCAGCATTTCGGGAATCTGCTGCTTGAATTAGTGAGCAGGCCCCATGCCAGAGGAAGGAGAAGAAGTACAGTTTAAACTTCTTTAATTAACTCTGCTGTAAAAGACTCTTCATGGCAGACTGAGTTAAGATTTATGCTTGGTATTTCTAAAGCTGCTGCTCCAAAAGACCAGAGAGCTGTGGATGGAAATATTGGCTGAGTGTAGAATTATCCCATGGCAGGCTGTGCTCTGCCAGTGGTGTTAGTGCAAGAATTCCCAAAGAAAGCCAGACCTGAGCTGATATTCCAACACTCAGGTGTGAATGTCCCGAAATCAGTAAAAGACATTGAGCTGATGAAGGAGGAGATCTCAGTTTTGGGAAGGCTTTGGTGTAACCTTTATGGAAGAGACAACAAAAGAGAGAATTCACTGAGTCTTTGCAGGTGATGGGAATGAAGTTTAACCCTCTTGCCTCCTAAGCCATGTCCTTTGGCTAAGGCAGCTTTTCTGGCCACCTAAATCACTGGGCTCACTCTGATCCTTGTCTGTGGCCATCGTTTTGAGAAGGATAACAGGGATTTATGCAGAAAAAAGCTGTCACTGATTCCATTCCCCATCTTTGGGAGTGAGTGGACTCCCAGCCACGCTCTTCCTGACAGCCAGGCTTCGCTAACTTTTTCAATTTAAGGCAGCAATTAAAAAATCCATAAACAAGCGGGATCATATCTCATAAACAGTTCAAAGGCTGCAATGGAAATTACAGATTTAACTACTGCTCCTGCATCAGAATATCAATTGAGGCACAGAGATGAGCCCTGGAAGCTTCCCAAGCTTCACTCAGTGCAGCTCAAGATCAGGGAGTGCAAGTCATGGTTAAGATTCCTTAAAATGCTGGGCTGTTTGCTGCACAGGATATAGATCTGTATGAAAAATCATAATTAAATACTAATTAAAATGTCTAAGCTGAAAATTTTGAGGTTATAGAAATTTCTTGACTATTTCTGCTTTCTCTCACTTTTACATCCTTTAAGTGGTTTATTTGTAAGGAAAAATGTGAGAATATCCATGATGGGTCAGGCTAAGCTCTCCTCTATCCCAGGACATCTCCAGCAGAATCCACAGTGAAGGCCATAAAACTAGACATGGGTTACAGTGATGCTTTTCTACAATAATTTCACAGTATCTTTGTTAATTGCTGATTTACCATCCAGAATTCACTCCCATTTTACACCTGTATTGACAAAAACAAGACACAGGGATCTCAAGGACAAGTTGGAGAAACCTGGAGAAATGCTTTTCCTTTGTTCAGTTTCTCCACACTTGACCCCAAAATATGTAAAATACCAGATGGAATGGGCTCCATTCTCATATAAACTGGGATAAATTGCCATAACTGATACAGTTTTAGTGAAGTCACTGTACTCAGCAGTAGGACAAAAACTGAGCTGTAGGACAAGGTGTCCTAAGTGGATCCCTGAGTAAATCTGGAGCAATGCTGGGGACTGCAGTTCCCAGCTCTGCTTTCTGTATTTCTGCATCTCTGTTTCTGCTAAATTCAAATTAATCCTTTATATTGCACTGTGTTGCTCTCCCTCCTGTTTGCTTGAGGTTGAGAAACTGCATTTTCTGAAGGGATGAGGAGGAGAGACTCAGGCTCCTGTCTGGATTTTCTCCCAGCCCCCCTAATTTCAGCCTGGTCCCAAGCACAGCTCAGTCATTAAACTTTGAGTCACCCCAGGGATTAAGCAGATCCTGGCTCCTTGCACAAATAGCTCTGGCCACTGATAATCTTCCATTTCCATGGTTCACACACCGTCAGAGCACTTTAATTCCGATTTTTGAGTGCAGCCTTGTCTGGAAAAAACCCTTGGTCAGCAAAGTCTTTCCCAGGAGTATTTTAAGAGGTGTCATGGCTGGATTTTAGGGGATTCTCCATAGCAGGAGTTGGGAGTGCAGGTTTCCATCTTCCCCATGCATAGGGGTACTGAAGATTGATGTTCAGAATCCAAAGTCTAATGTGGCAGAAGCTTTTTATTTTTAATAAATCAGAATTCAGAAGCAGGTATTTTTCTAGTCTTTGAGACCAGTGGGACCCCAGCAAAAAAATTACGCTTGTCAGAAGGTTTGCCTCAGGAATTTATCATGAGTTTTCATCTCTTGCAAAGCTTCAAGGATTAAACCACTCAAATTTATCCATTATGAGGAGGAAAATCAAAGTTTTTCAATGCTTTTCATGGTGAACTAAGCAAAAAAAAAAAAAAAAAAAAAAAAAAACAAAAAGAGGGGAAGC
>VZRO01005790.1:192091-235490 GCA_013397915.1 Daphoenositta chrysoptera | reverse complement strand
CCAACAGCGTGGAAGGACCCAAAAGCCCTGATCACCTGTGGTGCAAATACTTGTTGGAGTTGGAGGACATTTGGGGTCAAATTGCTGCTTCCCCCAGTGAAGCCCAGCTGCCAACATCTGGGCTCCACGTTGGAGATGAGCGTCTGTGCTGCCAGCTAATGACACCAGGACTGTGACGTGTCCCTGTCTCCTGGTGGGACTCACTGCATTTCTGTATAATTCTGTCATTTCTGGCCACAGAAACTCCCCGAGAAGCCCCGTGGTTCTGGCACCCGGCTGGGATATCGGATACCCAGAGTTAGTGGTGCTAAATGAGGCAAAAAATGGGTTTGAACAAGGGGCTCCAATGTCCCAGATAAGTGATCCCATATCAGTGCATTTGCTGGTCTCTTTGGCTTGGTCAGAAATCCCTTCTCCTTCACCAGATCCAACTTAAAGTTTTGTTGAGAGTGACATGCTTTGGGGAATAAATAAGCTTTAGACCAAGAAATTGGCTTTTTCCTGCTGGAAAATATTCCACCTCTGCAGTCAGCAGATGTATTTTCCAGGGCTTGACAACTGCAGGTTACTGAATGTACTGGATATGAATATGCAGCTCTTTTTTTCTAACCCGAAATTTCACCTACAGGGTGGGTGATGCTCATTAGCTGCATTTTGCCTCTCCTAAGAATTCCTAACCTATTAATAACCCTCCTGGAGATAAAATCTCTGCAGAGTCTGCATTCAGGCAATCAGCCCTGGAGTGATTGCTTCTTTTCATGTTTACTAAGCCTGAGATGTGTAAAGTGTCCTCAGAGTCCTGTCCCTGCGTTTCTGCCCCTCTCCCTTCCCTTGCCTCCTGCACTGGGATGCTCGGAGTCCCTGCTGCCCCTCGGGTGTTGTGGAGTCTCTCCGAGCTCCTGGCATGACTTGGGCACCAGGAGGGTGATGTTTGCTGTGCCAGTTTGGCTCTGCACAGCCAGGGCATTCTCCATCCTTTGCAGTTTAATCGCTGCTCCTTTTGCTGCTTGGTGCGGGTCTCAAGTGAAACTTTGGCCGGTTTGAACTTGCCTGAAATGAAAGCAGGAGGCGACGTCAGCCCTGAAACTGCCTCAGCTCAGTTCCTTCAAGGAGTGGTTCCGTTCTGCGGGCTGGTTTTCTGTGATCACTCGGAGCTGAGCCTCCCTTAGTCCCAGCCCTGCTCTGCTCCCCGTTCTCAGACCAGCTCCGGGGGCATTTTGGGCATCCGAGGTTGCCCAGGTTTGCCAAGCACGGACCAGGCTTTAAACAAAAAGCTGGCATCAGGTGCTGTGGGTGATTAAACATTGACCCATTAATGGTTTAACCTATATTGAAGCCCAGCTAGAGCAGCCCTGAGCGAGCTTTGTGCCAAGGCTGTCCTGCACCCCGAGCCTGCAGGAATCCTCGGCTGAGATCCCGGGGGCATCAGGAGGCAGCAGAGGCTTCACTCCAGCCTTCCTCTGATCCCAGAGATGGAGAAGAGCTGGGACAGCCCCAGGCAGGAGCCTGATGTCTGTCCTCACCTGCAGGGGCTTGCAGTGGATCCCTAGTGATTTATCCAAGGATTCCCAGCACATTCCACACTCCCAGGAGGGTTTCTGATCTCCCGGGAGCAGCTGGGGCTCCATCTGGGCACAGCCCTCCGTGCCAGGCTTGTCCTTAGGGACCCTGCAGCCTTGACTGGTCCCTTCCAGGCAGCACAAAGGAGCTAAAGAAAGAGTTTGAAAAGAAATGCATTAAACTAAAGCCAAAGCAAAGCACAGGACATCATAACAAGTGTTGAACATCCCCATTCGGTGCCTGGCTCTGCAGAGGAGGGTCCAAGAACTTTGTGAATGAAGTTCACAGAAGAACTTCGTGAATTCCAACTCTGAGTGTCACAGAATTCAGGGATTTCCTACTCTGAGTAAAGCTCATCATTACTCTGTGCCTCTGTGTAAATTAAAATAAAAAGGCAGAGAATGCAAAGGATGGTGTAAAGGTAAATATTTTATTAAAACTGTACCCAGGGGGGAAGCAAAAGGCAAAATTTCAAAAAGTACCAATAAAAGAGGAACTTCTTTGCTTTTTTTGTGCAGGTGTACCAAAATTCCCCAAAGAAAAAATCGAGCCTCTGGATGTGGAGCATGGAGATTCTGTGATCCTGCACTGCAACCCCCCGAAAGGCATCCCCCCTCTGCATATCTACTGGATGAATATTGGTGAGTAAATGGGTTTTTGCACAGTTCACACAAGGGGGCTCAAAGCATTTGTCTTCCAGAGCAGTTTCATTGCAGATTGATCGTGGATGGGATTGGTAATTGTGCTTGGGAGAAATATCTGGATATTGAATAACAAAACTGGAAAATGGAGGAGGGAGATCTGGTTTTACATGACCCAGAGTTAAGTTGTAGAGTGCATTGACACAACATCTCACTAAATATGAGATGAAAAAAAATTTATATATCGGTAATTGATGTGATGAGGAGTCCTGTAGTTACTGGAGAGAGGATATCACCTGTCAATATGTTACTGCTATCATCATTGTTTTCCTCTTTCCATAAATTAATGATTGATTTATGATACTAAAGGAAAAACAATCTGCCAGGTTTATATAATTAGTTCCTTGTGGATTTCTGTCCTGTTACTCTGCAGTGTTTGTGTTCTGCAGGAAATTCTGGCTTTTGGGAAGCAAAATAACTCGAGTTTTTTAACATCAATTTTTCCTTATCAGTTATTATTACATAGGTATATAATATTAGATAAATTTTTTTTAGCACTTGTCTACTGAATATTGGTAAATAACCCCTTGGTTCTGCTGGATTTTCTGCCTCTTTTACTTAAGTTTCATTCTCTGGGTGTATCTGGAGGGAAGCATACAAGGTCAGCGTTTGGAGCCACTTTGGTGATGATGCCATAATGATTTTTTTGCCTTTTCTTTTATACCTCTTTNGGGGAGGGAGGGGGTGGACTGGGGCTATAATTCCATAGCCCATCTATTGTGGGGGTCCATTTTGGGTGTGCATTTTGGGTGTGCATTCTGGGGTGGGCATTTCAATGTGCGTGTTGGGAGTGTTCCACCTGGACGGAGTGAACCAGGGATCCTTGAGATAAATACTGAGGTAAAAAACCCTTTTTCCCTTCTAACCGTGTTGGGCTCTGATTTTAAGAACAGGGATAAGGCCTCAGTGAAGCAGCTCCGTGTCATTCCCACCTCACCATTCCCTTCCCTTGCCAGATTTGCAGCACATCCCACAGGATGAAAGGGTCTCCATGAGCCTGAAGGGAGACCTCTACTTTGCCAACGTGGAGGAGGGCGACAGCAGGAGTGACTACTGCTGCTTTGCAGCCTTCCCCAGGCTCAGGACCATCGTGCAGAAGATGCCCATGACGCTGCAGGTGTCCCGGTGTAAGCGTGGGGACGGGATTTGCTGGCTGCTGCTGGAGTTTTGTGTCCTGAGCTCCCCGGGCAGCAGGGCAGGCAGATGTGTGGGTCTCTGAGGGGCCTCTCTCTCCACAAAGGGCACCTTGCTGGCTTCATTTCCTGCGTTTTTAACCTCGTTCTTCGAGGGAAGCTTCTTGCAGCTGCAGAGCCCAGAAGGGCCCTGCCCTTCCTGCTGCTGTGCCCGCAGCGAAAGGCAAGGCTGGATTGGGAAATCTCTCTTGAGTCCAGCAGGTCCCCAGGAATGGCACCTCACTGGGTTTTGAGGACCTTGAGGTGGTCGCCTCCACCCTGGGCAAGGCCAGGAAGGAAGGACGAGGCTTCCCAGGTTTTTCCAGGCAATCTGGAGCATCAGGAGTGACACAAGAGGTGTTTCCAGTTCCTTGATGAAATGATGTGTAGGGAATTGAAGGTTTCAATTGTCCATTAAAACTTCTGATCTTTCGGGCCTATGCAGCCCTGAAAGCCAAGGAGAATTTTGTCTTCATGAATGAAATTCACATTTAATATGTGATTTTTGAGAGTTTTCTTGCTGGGATAAGAAGATAAGGGATTAATAGTGGCTTTGTGGGTCTTAGTGCTTGCTTAGATCGTATCTTGGGGTAATAACTGTGAGAAAAACATCCAAATTAAATGTTGCTCTTCAGGGCTTTTCAAATGGGTTCAGTCGCCCACACATGCACACGGAGATTAGAGAAAAATGAGATGGGTTTTGGCTGCTGGTAGCCCTGGAAGTGGCCCAAAAACCCACTTCAGTGTGTCCACCTTGTCATCAAAGCCACAGGACCTGGGCCAGGAAAAAATGAGAGGCGTGAACTGAAAGGGTTCTGTGAACTCAGCTTGACGTTGCCCACTCCACTCTGTGCCAAGTGCCTGGTGAGGGACTGCAGTAAAAATAAACAGAGAGAAAAAAAAAAGCAATAAGAAACAAGAGAATGGATAAATTTTGTAACATTTCTCTTTAGTGGATACTTAGGAGTTAGTGATTTTTATTACTACAGATAGCAAGGATGAAATGCTGATTATATCACCCATGAGGTATTCTGCAGAGTAACACATAACTTTAAAGCATTCTCATTGTATTTTCAAAACTCTGTTGCTCATCTGTTGCTTTCTTTTGTATTTCTCATTCTTTTCTTTCTTTTGGGGCAGAAATTGGGGGGTGGAGAGGGGCATGGTTTTGTTTTGGTTGATTTATGGTTTCTTTTGATTCTGTCTCAACCCTGCATGTTTGTTTGGTTGTCATTTTTATTTATTTCAGTAAAGCATGCTAATGACTCAGGCTCACCTAACGCTGCTGTTACTAAGGGTGAGTTGAATGCATCTGTTTTTAGCCTTTGAACTGAGACTCCACCGGCTGAGGTGAAATGGGAGCTGCTAAAATACACATCACAAAAGCCTCTTGATTGCCATGAGATGGAATTAAGTGGTCCAGGGAGGGCAATTGGCTCATCTTTGTAGTTTTTGGGAGCAATCTGCAGGGTTTTTTATTAAAAAAAGGTTGTTTTTCACTTGAGAAAGGAGCATTCATGCTTTGTAAGGAGGTGGGAGTAAGCAGGTTGATGTCCTGGGGTTTTGGTGTTATCAGTTCAGGGCAGGAGCCAGAGCTGGATGCTCCAAATCTTTTCCTGGCTGTTAAGAGGACTCTGGGTTGACACAGCCAGGGTTTGACACCACAAATTCGTGTCCCAGGGCTCAGCCCGGGGCTGCATTGCTCCAGGATGAGCTCAGGGTGTGGATTTGTGGGGCTTTGGGTGCCCTGTGTTGGCTGTCCCCAGCCCCTCGGTGCAGACGGGGGGTGGCTCTCTGTCTGTGTCACCAGCCCAGGGGACACTGCACCAAAGCACTTCTCCTCCTGGGATTCCCATCTCCCGTGGCTTTGTGTGCCCCTCTCTGTGGAGCAGATCCTGAAAACACCCTGCTCTCCATGCAGGCAGCGTGTGGCTCTTCCTGCCATTCTCCACCCGGCTCCTTTTGTTTCGAACACATGAAATTTAGAGTCTGTAGCTCTAACTCTTAATTTCTTTAGTTAAATTACTTCTCAGAATTCCTCTTTTTTTTTTTTTTGAATGCCCAGTTTTAACCTCCTCAAGGAGCTTTTTTGCCAGACAAGCATTGAGGTTTCTGAAAAAGGGGATTATCCTGGAGTGTTTCGGGATGGATAACTCGGAGCACTCATCACTGCTCCAACTCTGCCCGTGGAGCTGAGCCCCGGGAGCAGGACGGGCAGGGCTTGTGCCCTGTGCCTGCCACTCCAGAGCAGTTTTTCCCTCGAAGGGATGTGTGAACTCCTGCTGGGAAGGGAGCCTGGCTGCGGGAGGTGGAGGGCAGATGGGAAATGTGTGAGTGTGTCCAGAGGCACCAGCGTGTTCTGCTGCAGCTCAGGGCACCCGTGACACAGATTTGTAGAGCTACAAAGCAAGGGGACATTCAAATTAAAACGGAGAAAATGGTTCAGGGAGATCTATGTGGTCTTTTAGCGACTCATCCATAACTGGCTGTTTTTGAAGAACCAGCACCATTTGGGGACTGATTCATTAGTGTGCTAATTGTTATGCTAGTGATAACTGGGCAGCCGCTGAACCCTGCATTTCTCATCCTAAAACCCTTGTTTGGCAGGCTGGAACAAATGGGCTGCTGGAATCAAGAGCAGGTCGATCTTGTTTTATTATTTTAAAGTCTTCCTTACAAATTGTATCTCCATTACTGCAGATTTAATGATTGGAGGAAAGGGACGGTTCTGTGGGATGCTCAAGTCAGGAAAGGTGGGGTTTCACCTCAGGTTTAAGAGATGATGGAGCTAATTCAGGAGAAAGGTGGTGGGGACCTAAAGATCAGGAATTGAGAGGATCAAACTGTCTGAGGGGTGACAGGAAGGGCCAGTGCTTGGAAAACAGGACATAAAACTGTAGCAAAAGAGGATTCCCAGCACTGCTGCCTGTTGATATCACTGTATCTCCCTTCTGACTGTTATCAAGGGAAGTAAAAATTCCTAGATTAATCTCAAAGTGTATAAACAAAAAAGAAAACACACAAATCCATGTCAGAAACCTGCTGGCAGCAGTGATGCTTGTGGCCTTATGGAAGGATAAGCAAAGGCTCTGAGATTTCACACCTAACTTCTATTTTATTTTATCTTTCAGCAAATTTTATCAAGGAGAGGAAACCCAAACTGCTGATCCCTCCTGAATCTGCTGGCAGTAGCTCATCAGTCACTGTCATCAAGGGAGGTGTCCTGCTCCTCGAGTGTATTGCTGAAGGGCTGTGAGTAATGAAAATGCTGCACAAACTTAATCACCTTTGGAGGGAGAAATGAGCAAAGAAAAAGGGATGTTACAAATTATGCAAGTTTTAAACTGAGCTCCTGTGCAGAGCTTTTTGTACCTGTAAAGCAGCACAGAGTACGTGCACCAGTGGTGTATTGGTTATTGCTATGGCTTGTAAACAAGTAATTAAAACCATAGCGTGGTAAGTATGGAATATTTTGTACTGTTCTATTGAAAAAATTGTCATTTTTTCAGTAGTGCTACTTTTGAGATGTTGAGAAACTAAATAACACCAGCATTCTGTGCTTTGGTGCACAACCTGTAACTTTTTTTTTCTGGTTTTGCAAATTCAGTTTTGCTTCAGAGCTCAAAATTATTTAAGGTTTTCCAGGTGTAAGATCTCAGGTTTTTAGGAGCAAAGTTCTTGAGTGATGTAATGCAAGAAATGCTTTAAGGAATGGTTGGGCCATTGGGAGAAAAATCATCCGTTTTGGTTACGGCAGGAGGTGCTGGCTCAGGCGTGAACGTGAGCCTGGCTGCTGTCTGTGTCCCTTCCCCAGCACCCAGGGTTTCCATCAAGGACGTTCATTCCACGGTGTCCTCACAAAGGACAGGAGATTGAGGAACAAATCCGTGGCTCTGCAGGAGAACAGTGAGCCAGAATCAGCTGTATTGGTTTGATCCTGCTAAATCCAGCAGCAAAGGGCAACCCCCAAACCTTGGGCACTTTCAGGGATCCAGGGGCAGCCATGGCTTCTCTGGGCACCCTGTGCCAGGGCCTGCCCACCCTCTCAGGGAAGAGCTTTTTCCTAATATCCCATCCAAACTTTCTCTCAGTTTGAAGCCATTTCCCCTTGTCCTGTCACCCCAAGCTCTTTTAAATAATCTCTCTCCCCCTTGCTGACTCCCTTCTGGCAGTGAAAGAGCTAATACAGGGAAGGGTTAAATAGCTCCTCTATGATGGGAAATCAGGCCAATTTGGTCCTTGTTGTAAATAACACAGTGCAAACTAAGGGTAAGTAAGGGAAGGAGTGGGAAATGACAAATGCTGAGTGCCAACCTCACAAGGAGCTGTGATTCCCTTCCCGGGCCTGTTCCTGCTGCTCCAGCTCCCTCGGACATGAGCCCTGCTTTGCTCTTCCAGTTTCCCAGTTTCTCCCATGGCCTGTCAGTGCAATGGTGGAGCTGCCAGCAGAGAAACAGAAAATCTGTGCACCCACTAAACCCCCGGTGGGAGCAGAATCCCCTCAGGCTGGGCTGTGGCAGAGCTTTGTGTGGAGCAGAGCCTTAAATCACCGGCCCCTCGTGCTGGAGGTGGGGCTGCAGACTCTGCTTCACACGGAGATAATTCCTGCTAAAGGCTCTGCAATTATAGTCCCTCCATAAAATTCCAAAGTCAGGATATTTATCTGCCTGCACATGTTTAGGGCATTTTGTTTTTCCATATGGGCTTGAAAGGGCATTGCTGGTGGAAGCTGGCAAGGAACTGAGTTGGCATTGCCGAAAGGAGGTGAATTACTTGTCTCTGTTGGACTCACTCCAGGTATCTGCAGTGAGTTTTGCTTCCCTGTTGCAACACCTCCTTGTCTAATTCACTCCCCATCAGGCGAATCTGCCAGCCCACAAACCTCCCCAAATCCACTGCTCTGATTTTAGAGGGTTTTCAAGGGGTTTTAATAGGGAAATCACCTTGCAAATACTCAAATATGAATTCTGATGTGCAAGCATGAATACCAGGTACAAGAAGAGAAAGCCAGAAAAGTCTTACTGTCCCTTTGGAAAAGGGTAAAAAGAAAGAAATATTTTTGTTTCACTCAAAAATTTTCAGGAAACTCTTTTGAAAATTCATTTTTGAACAAAAAGGGTTTTTTTTTTAAGTAGTCACTTTTGAAAGAACACAAAGTACTTCTTTGTCTTACCACCATCTTTTCATCAAAGTTCTTCAAAAATGCAACTTTTAGAACCTAGTGTTATTTTCAATTCCCATTTTCAGCAGAAAAATGATCAGCTTTGCCTACATCTCTGCCAATCCACGCTGCCAAATGTCCACAGACCGTGGAAGCGGATTTCAAGGAACTCAGATCGGGGGCACCCGACTGCAAAATGGGGAATTAAGGGCATTTCCAATCTGTCATTTTGTGAAGATTTATCCCCTGAGCAGCGGCGGTGTCAGGAGGGCAGTGCCTGGTGCAGCCCAGGGCTGGCTCCGGGACAGGAGCGGGACGAGGAGGGAATGAGGGGATGTTTGCAGGGCTGTGCTCAGAGCTGGTGGACACCTGAATTTGTGGGTGCCTGGGGCCGTGTGCCCCCTGCCCGGGCACTGAGCCACGGGGACAGATGGGCACAGGAGGCAGCAGCTCTGGCCTGGTGGCCGAGTGCCCTGCGCGGTGTCGGGGTCACCGAGCCCGGCCGGGGACCTGCAGACAAAATCTGTCCCCAGTTCTGGGTCCCTGGAACGCCGGGAGGAGCATTTCGGCCACCTCCAAGGGGCAGCAGGGAGGGAGGAACTGCCAGGAGGTCTTGGCTGTCCTCAGGTGCCCTTTTGGGGCAGGATGGAAGGAGCTCCAGCCCCTTTCCCACTGCCCGTGCCCAGACACATCCAAGGAATGCAGCCTCGTGCTTTGCCCTGGTGCAGATTCCACTCAGGGGGCTTGAGCAGGGCAAGGACACAAGCACAGGGCTCTAGGACACAACAAGAAGCACTCTGGACTCAAGTTCTGCCAGGTCCAAGGCTGTTTATTTCTCTCAGTTATATCTGTTTCTAGGAATGACCATGGATTGGAGGATGAGGTTACCACCTCTTCCATCCACACTGGTCAACTGAACAGCCCATCAAACTTTCTCTGCCTCAGGAGAAAGAATGAAAACAATAGGAACAGTTATCAAAACATGACTGTGTTTACAGAAAGTGCGTGAGGAACTCTATCACAAAGTGAAAGGACTGCAAAAGTCAGGGCAACACAGGAGCAGCAGAGCAGCTGTATGGTATAATGCTCAGGTAGCCCAGAGTTTTAAAAGGGCTCAAAATCCTCTAAAAACACCTCCCAAACCCCAGGGGTGAACTCCAGCAGCTCTGCCTCGTGAAGCATCACAGCAGCTTTTTGTATTCAACTCAAAATCTTCTTTTTTTGCTTCCTTCTCAGCCCAACTCCTCATCTGAGCTGGGTCAAGGTCACTGGAAACATGCCCAAGGACGAGCCGGAGACAGAGAATTTCGGGAAGGTCCTGAAGATCGAGCAAGTGACGGCGGCTGATGAGGGGACGTACCAGTGCACTGCCAGCAACCCCATGGGCAGGGCCAGGCACGAGTTCCACGTGCACGTGGAAGGTGCTCAGCACTCTTTACTAAAATTACTGGTTTGGGACAAAAAGGTGGGAAAAGGGAAGTGAAGGAGGCTTTTTGTTAATACGACTCAAGCACCTCCATCAATGTATGCCGGCCTCTTGCATTTGGGAAGGTTTGCACAAAGTAGCGCCTCTAAAACAAACAAAAATATTTATAAGTAATGCTTTTTTTCCCCCCTGAACTATGAAGGCCTTAAAAAGCAGTGAACAATATGAATATATGGGCAGGTTCAATACTCTAAAGACAGGAGGAAGTCAAGCAGAGATATTGATGAAATGTCGTGAACTAAGCTGAATGTCAGACAAAAAGATTTAATTATTCTGTTTGCTCATTAAAACTGTGAAAATGGCCAGACTGGGCTGGATCAGAGGGACATTTAGCTCATGTATGTTTCTTTAGTTTCCACCAAAAGTGAATTTTAGGGAGGGCTGTGAAATTCAGTGAGCAGACAAGGTACCAGCCCTGTTCCTTTGCTGTGATTTTTGTATGGGCACAACCTGAGCTGAGAGTGTTTTCTGTAATCCCTGACAAGTATCTTAAAAGCTTGTGAAACAAAGTAAGAAAATACTTTAACTATTTTTAGTGGTTTAAAAAATGGAAAAAAAAGACCCTTTTTGTCACCTCACTGAGTATCCAAGGCTCCTTTCTCCCTCTGCCCAAACCCTGAGGTGTGCACTGGGTGGAGAGCCCTTTCCTAGGACGCAGGCAGAGCTCTGAGCAGTCTTTGCAGAGCCAAAAACTCTCCCTGCCACTTTCTCTGCCCAAAATACGAATCCTGAGGCCCAGCTGAAAAACTTGCTGAAAACACTTCCCTGATGAAAAATGCTCCAACCTCTGCTCTGCACTTAAAAACTGAAATAAATCCCAGGCAGTTTTACCCTGGTAGAATCTTCCAGGTTCTTCATTTTCCTCTGGTAGAATCTTCCAGGTTCTTCATTTTCCTCTGGGCTCCCCATCCCTCTGTGGTCACCGGGTTCCCGATGGGAGAAAAGCACTTGGAGCTCCCTGCTCTGTGTTTGCTCATCAGCTGAGGAAAAGCTTTTTCTCCCAGTGGCTGATGAACCCTCTCTGTTCACTCCACCCAGCCCTGGCCCCTGCACTTCCCTTTCCCGTGCTGGGGCTGTGGCAGAGCAGGATCCCAGGGCATGGCGAGTTCTCAGCTGTGGTGGAGGGGAAGTGCTGACTCCTAGAAATCCTTCCAGATGGTTTGGAGCATCTCTGCAGTAGCAGAATATTTTAACAATCTGGCTATGATTTTCTCGGCTGCAAAAATCGATTCCTCCAAAGAAATTGCAGGAGCTGCAAAAACTAAAATACCAGAGAAATAACATTAATTTTGCAGTTTAGAATATTGACCTTCTTCTCCCACAGTCTCCAGAGGAAGGAAAACTTCCTGGCAAATTGTTATTCCTGCTTATTAACAAACAAGTGCTTAGAAAAAGAGAAAAGAAGGAAATAATCCCACTCCAGCCATTGCAAGGTAAAAAAACGCCTTTGCAGTGTCTATTAAATCCATTTTCCATGTGTGTAACTAATGGTGGCTCCTGTCACCAGCAGGGATCCTTCCCATTAGGAGTCACCTCACATCCAAGGTACCAAGGTAAAACTGAGCCCAAACACTGCTGTCTTCTCCAATTTCTGAGCAGCGAGTGTGGCTGCCATTAATCAGAGACGGACACGTTCATCATTCTTGCAGCAGCTCCTGTGAGCACACTCAAGGGCAGATCCCGAGCTCTGCAATGAGCTTTCATTTCAGGAGGCTTCAGGGAGCTTGTGCTGACGTGGGGCTCCCTCACACCTGACAGGTTCCTCTCCCAGGATGCATGCAGGGAGAGGAAAATTAAAAATGGAAGACAAATTATCTGTTATTAACCTCCAGCCATCCTCAGTGGAGTGGTGGGGTGTAAATCAGGGTTTTTCTGTCACCATGCCACGTTTTCTGTTCTTCTTTGTGGTATTTGAGGATCTCAAACCAACGCCCCACCCTTCTAAATACCAGTTTTAATGATATTTGCATGCAGCCCACTTGCTAATCCTACTGAGTCTAAGGGCAAAGATTCAGGCAGTCATTACCAAGCATATGAAAATATTCAGCAAGCAAATTGCTTGACTGTTTGAGCATTTTAATCTCTCTTTGCAAGAGAAGATGTAGCCTGGAATACCTGAGCAGACATGAAAACCCCACTGTTGTTATTAAAATGAGAGAGAATTATTTAAAAAAAATAGGAAAGCAAGCCCACAAATTGTTCTGACTTCAGTGTTTATTTGGTTATTGGTTGTAGTTCACCAAACCCCACAGAAAATGTCCATGTAACCTCAAAATCTTGCACGATCATAATGATCTAAAGTTACTTTGATCTCTATTGAGCCTCCTAGGTGGGCTTTAATAGAAATAATTGTCACGATATAATGATTAATTATAGTAATTATGTAATAGCTAAGGGCCTTTGCAGTTATGCTTTGTAATACTTTTATTACTCAGCCAGAGAAAAAGAAAAGAGATTAAATTAATGGGAGACAGAAGCAGAACTGGGTGTTTTAATCAGGCTCAAACTTTCTGTTTCACTGCAAAATTGCTCCAACAGGGATGCAGAGCCCAAGGTGGTGACAGCAGCTGCTGCTGGCCCTGGCGTGGGATGGATCCCCAGCCTTTGGGAAGATGTGAGGAGAATTGGAAGCGAACTTGACAAATCGGGGGAGCGGTGTGGGATAAAAAGGCCGGGCTCCAGTAAGCACAAGTGCAGAGCAATTCTCACCAGGCAGCACTAATTGGCTTCATCAGCACAGGCTGGAAATGCCTGGGTGGGTTTGTGGGGAGAATCCACTGCATGGCAGGAGGAACAGCACTGGGAAGTGTTAGTCTGGCAGAAAAGACAAAAACCATCCTGGAAAATAGAAAGAAGACTGAGTAAGAGAAGAATGTAAGAGACTGCTGAGAACTGAGAGGCCTCACCTAAAGGAAGCACCTTCTTCAGGAAGGGTCAGGAGGAGGCAGCAGGGGTGGTCACAGAGCTCAAAATCATGGTATTTGAGGGAAAAAAAAATACAGATATCTTTAATTTAGGAAAAATTACCTCTGGGGAATGCACAGCAGCCTGCAGAGGAATGGAAGTTTCTCCACAAAGTTCCTGGGGGGTGATGGAAGAGTTTGACAGGGGAGGGTTCAGCTGTAGCAGGGCAGAAGCTGGTTAGATGTCCCAAATCTGTTCTGCTTTTGGGCAAACACAGTGGGAGAGGCTGAGGGGAAGGTTTGGATCCTTTGTGGGAGTTTTAGGTGCAGATAATCCTGCTCTGCTGCAGAAGGATGCAGGGGATGCACATTTTGGATCCCTTTAATTTCTGGATGTGTCAATATTTCCCATAAAGACACAAATCAATCAGGAAGAGCAAATTGATAACTCCTACCAGGAAAAATAAATAATGCAGTGAAATATTTGCCATTCCAGATTTACTATTTGATTGTGCAACCCCTGGATTTTGTAGTTGCTAAAAAATACGTGTAAATTTTTTTGTATTTTGTATACTTTAAGCAGTATAGTACCTGTGCCACGTGGAAAAGAGGTTCTTCAGCCTTCCTGTGAAATTACATTTCACACCTGGCAAAACCTCATTGCCTCTGACTTCACAGCCTCTTCACTTCCTTGGAGCACCCCCAGCAATTCCCGTGCTGGGAAAGGAAAGCAGTGACCTCAAACATCAGCTCACACTTCCAGAGTGTGGGCACAGGTGGAGATAGGAAGGGATCCTTCAGGTGGATTTTATTCAGACTGTGCCCGGTGTCTCCAAAACGAGGAGTATCCTGTCTCAGTTTGTGGCAGATTTAGAGGAAAAATTCCAAACCAACACTTAAATCAGGATTGCTACAGACCTTTTCACCTCCATGCCTTTGACTCATCTTTTCCTGATGAAACCATGACGTACATGAGAGAGAAGGAAAAAAAGATCTGCAAAACCAAAATGTTCTGGTGTTTGCAGAATTTTTCCCTGGAGCCAGATCCCAGGGAGCTGAACAGATGTGGTCGTGTCACTGTGGGATTGGAGGTAGCACTCAGTGAGGATGGTGGTAGAAGAGCGTGCACTTTGTAAAGGAAATGGGATGATTTTATCATTTTAAATAAGCTTTTGTGGCTTGAATTTGACTTCAGTCTTTCTGTGTTGAGTAAACCCTTCCTGGGTGCTCTCCGTGGGGCAGTGCTGGTCTGGGTGTGGAAGTGCATCACACTTCAGGGGTGTTTATTTTAAATATCTGTGTGAATGGGAGCAGTGATGTTTTGCTTTAGCGTGTCTCACTGATAACATCTGCTGATGTATTACCAGGCAACAGCTCTCTTAATCTTCAAAGCATTTTCTGAGCATTAACTAACGAATCCTCACGTTTTCCCTACATTAGCTCACCTTTTCTAATAGGGAAAGAGGCCCAGTGTGCTGCCCAGCACTTGCAGAAGAGGCAGTGTCAGGTCTGGTGTTAAAATCTCTAAGTTTGGTGCCTTTCAAGGGGAAATGATGAATTCAAGGCTGTGTTTGGGGTCGAGGCTGCCCACTGAAGGCTCAGGGACCTGCGTTCAGTCAGTAAATGAAGCATTTATGAGATAAATTCCTTTTTCTCCCCTTCAGTCCCCTTTCCTAATTACGGATGTGTTTTTCCGATGAGGTTTGGGGACCTGATGCTCCTGCAGAGTTTTCCCGGAGCTTCCCTGGAACAGCTGGGAGGGCTCGGGGAATGCAGCAGCGCACGGCTGCTCCTCTACCACCACCCTGTGGGCACCCGAACCTCTCATCCCCAGCCGTGAGAGAATGCTTTACCATTCCTAAACGCGTTGTGGGTCAGCCTCTGGTCTGAATAGACGGTGGAAAACCAGGAAATCGAGGAGCTGGTCATTTCCTCAGCACAGGGAGGGGGCAGGTGGGTCAATCCTGTCCTGGAGCTCTGTCCGCTCCCAGGAGAGGCGCTGGGAGCCGCTCGCTCGTGCTTAGGGAGGGGGATTTGAGCTGGATGGATGTTCACACCTTGTCTGCCTTGCTGACACAGTCTCACCTTAGTTCATAAATCACACTCTCTGTGTCTGAGGGTCCTGGTGGAAACGCCGAGCCATTCCCTCCTTCCCAGCCTCTCACCTCCCGTGTGTGCGATCTCCACTCGGATAAGCACTGCCCGTCCCTCCGCCCTCCTGGCCCTCGCCGAGCCCGAGGGACGGGGCTGGGGGGTGCTGATGCTGAGTTTGCCTTTCCCGACCCCGGGAGCACGGGAAGCCACGGGAGCGGCTGGGAAGTGTCGCTGTTTTTGGTGTGTTGGTGGCGTTTGCCATCTCCTGGAGGACCCCGGCAACAGCAGAGGCACCGCCGGGCTGCGGCTGATCCTGCTCTGTCCCTGTTCCAGAGCCTCCCCAGTGGCTGAAGAAGCCCGAAGGTGGGGTCTACAGAGTGGGGACAAACCTGGTGCTGCTGTGCGAGGCCATCGGGAACCCCGAGCCCAGCATCCAGTGGAAGCTCAACGGGATGCCCATCGATGGTAGGTGCCAGGTGGGATGTGCCTGTGTGGCACCCGCTGAGAGGGGACCCCCGAGCCCCAACGCACTGAGTGATGCCTGCTTTGGCACCTCTGAATAGGTGAATTAATGTTTATTTACCTAATGAAGGTAATATTTAACTGTCGGCTAAAAGAGGGTGGTGGTGAGCAGTGCATGGTGTGAAACAGGGGTACCTTTGAGGTGCCTCTGCCTCACCCATAACTCTCCCGTCTTTTGGGGATCTGGGACAGCTCGAGGGCTGCTTTGTGCTCCTGAGTAAGCCCAGGTGGCTGGGGAGCACTGCTGTGGCACTATTATTGTTATTATTATCACTTTTAAAAGTCTCTGTGGGGAATTTACTGGAATTCGGTGCTCTGGAGCTCTTTCCTCAGGCCACGGGACTGCCGGCAAAGGCAGAGCCCTGGAACTCAGGTCTTGGTTTGATGCTCAGGATGTGCTTTCCTTTGCCTTGCGAGCAGTGAGGAGAGCCAGGGAGCTCCCCAGCCACGGTGTTCCTCCGGCTCCTGACCCAATCTGGTGTTTTCCAGGCAGGACCTTCCGCGGGAGGGTCTCCACCAGGGAGATCAGCCTGACCAACCTGCAGCTGCAGGACAGCGCCGTCTTCCAGTGCGAGGCCACCAACAAGCACGGCACCATCCTGGCCAGCGCCAACGTCAACGTCCTCAGTGAGTGCCCAGCCCCTCCCAGGGACCACAGCCAAAACAAGGCTGAATCCCCAGAGCAGCCTGGTTCTCGTCACCATCTCGTGGCTCCTTTGGACCGGCCCCAGATTTTGAGAAATACTGTCCAAATTTATGCAACAAGTCTTACCGTGGGCAGTGCTATGTGCTTAGCACAGGCACTCCTGAGCTTTGATGTGTTTTAAAAACGTGGTTGTGGTTGGGCTCAAAAACCTGAATTCAAATGTGCTGAAACCACTGGGGACTGAATTGTGACCCCAATGCTGGTTTTGGGTTATTAAGTGTATTCTTAATCTTTGATTTCAGTTGTGATGCTCAGTCTGTTCTTTGAAGAAAGGGAGCGAGAGGAATTGATTTATTAACAAACATCTCCGGAGGCAGCAGAGCTGGGTCCATTTTCTCTCCTGGATGTTTCAATTTCTGACATGTCCAGCAGTAAACCCCTGTTATCTCTGTCAGTGAAGCTTCTGAGAGCTCAACTGCTCAGTGCAGCTCTCCCAAACAGCTGGGCAATTCCCATTAAACCCCTCAGCCTTCCACCCTTGCTGGAAAAGGGGGATGATGCAGGGCCAGGATTTATATTCCGAATTGTGAAATGCAGTGTGCTCACCTTGCACTCCCTCCTGCAGATATTGCCCCCCTGATACTGACCTCAGATGGAGAGAACTACGCCACGGTCGTGGGCTACAGCGCCTTCCTGCACTGTGACATCTTTGCCTCACCTCCAGCAGATGTCAGATGGTGAGATACTGGGAATTGGGTTTTTTTCCGTGTGAAACAAGTTCCTACAGGCTCCCCCAAGATTGAAAAGTCTGCTAGTTGTTATTTCTGTGGAGTTGAGAATAGAAATTTGTAACAGAACTGTATGTAATGTATTTTCTGTGTTTAAATGCGCTTTTAAGAATTGTGAAGAACTGGTTTGGAAAAAAAGAGCTCCTGGAAGTCCCCAATACCTGTGTGAGAAGAGTGCCAGGCTATACATTAAGCAAAGCCATGCTGTTTATAGCCAAATCCTGCTGCAGCTTCATCAGTTTAATGTTGGCAACTCTTCAAGTTTGGACACATTGCTGAGGTGGAAACGCAGTGACCACAGAACAAATTTACCTGGACATGCTCCCAGAGGGTTGGAAATCTCAGGATTGTCCTAGCAGGTGGCAGGTGCAATAAAATCGCAGGTGGCACCTGTAGATTAAACCCAGAGTATTTAAAAGACCTTTTTAGCCACTGTGGCTTTGGTGTGCAGGACTCTTAATTCCCTTTATGATTTGCTGCACGTGGATAAAATGTCTCACTAACCCTGACTTTAATTTCTCAGTGGCAAAGCTGAGTCCCAAAATTCCCCCGCAATAACCCCGAACCTTGGAATCACGCTTCCTGCAGTAACCCAGGCCTGTTTTGTCACCTTTACCTTGGAATCACGCTTCCTGCAGTAACCCAGGCCTGTTTTGTCACCTTGACCTTGGAATCACACTTCCTGCAGTAACCCAGGCCTGTTTTGTCACCTTTACCTTGGAATCACGCTTCCTGCAGTAACCCAGGCCTGTTTTGTCACCTTGACCTTGGAATCACGCTTCCTGCAGTAACCCAGGCCTGTTTTGTCGCCTTTAGGACGAAGGATGACAGCATCGAGCCCCTCTCAGCGTTCCGCTATGATCTGAACAAGAACGGCACCCTGGAGATCAGGGATGCGAAGAAGGAGGATTCGGGATCCTACGCCTGCTGGGCTGCAAATTCTGTGGGGAAAAGAGCAATCACTGCTAATCTGGATATAAGGGGTGAGGTCTCGCCTGAGAACAGAAAAAACTTTCACAGCTGCTAAGGTTTTATGTCTGTAATTCTTCAGGAAATACGTAATGAGTAAATGTTCAGGCCAGGATAGAGATTTATTTGGTGAATTTAGGAATTCTCTGGATGTTATGACCTGAAATTGTCACAGGTCACATAGAGATGTAGCCATTAAAATAGTCCTGAATTTTCAGCGGGATTTCTCCATGCTCACACGTGGTGCTCACTTGCTACTGGATGCTTGCAGAAGCTGCACAAGCCACCAAAAATGTGCAATTTGCACATCCATCAACTCCATTGTTCTGAAAGGATTGTCCCTCCTTTTTGCCATTGGCCCTGTAAAACTCAGACCAGGTTCCTGGCTGACCCTTGGGAGCCCTCCCTGTGCCCCTGGGCTTGGTGGGATCCTCGTTGATCCAGATGTGTCCCTGCTTCTCCCTCAGCCGTGAGATTCCCCCTTCCCTAAAATTCCTTCCCATCTGTAGATCAGAAGGCACGTCCCGTACTGGGTTAAATCCCACAGTGGACACCAGGAGCACTGCACTGGGTTTAAGGACTTCGCACTGGGCTTTTGCCTGTTTGTTAAATATTTTTAAACAGAGCAAAAAAAAAAAAAAAAATTCCTCAGATGTGTTTACTTCTGAATTTTAGATCCATCCCTTGTGCTACCGCTCTGCTTGAAGGGATTTGTGTGCTTGGTTGGCAGGAGGGGTTTTCCCTGCAGGGTGTGATGGCAGTGGGCAGCTCCTGTTGAGCACACAGGTGGCATTTTGTGGGTTTTCTACAAATTTACTTAAGATTTAGGGCTTGCCAGTAAAAAAAAACCTTAAATACTCAATTAGCAAAGTCCTCTAAAGTGCTCTCTGATGTAGGTTTGCTATGACAAACTTGGGGAAAAAGCCCACTCTTTGTGTTCTGTTTCCACCCACTCCCTTGGCTTTGTGAATTTTACAGTGATAATAAACATGAAAATGTACAATGAAATTCTCACAGAGCAACATTTCACTGCAGAAATAAATTCAGTTAAGTGCTTTCTTCTTACTTATTCATCTGTTTCTGCATTCACATTACAGTCAATTAAAAGAACAAACTTGATTGCAATAATTTTTTCTCACTTGACTTTAATAAGCTTGTAATTTTTCTTGGATCATTGCCAAAGCTTATTTCAAATGGCAATTAGACATAAAATTCATATTCAAGCCTTTTTTTTTTTAATCATCCATTTCATGACAGGCTGCTAACAAGGATTTTCACCTGTGACTTTTTTTTTTTGTGGATTTTTTTGTTGGAATTTTTTTTCTGGAGCTCTTTGGTTTGGAGCAAACTAAAACAAATGTTTCAAGATAAAAAATGTTTCAAGATAAAAAAAATGTTTCAAGAAAAAATTAAATCCTGGCAAACATCTATTTCAATCCACATCATCCTTCACTTCAAATGTTTGTATATATAACAAAAAAATAGGCAAGATTGTTGCTCCTGAGGTTGATTTCTATAGATGAAGTGCTCGGTGAAAATTTGATGTAATAGTCCCTCTCCCCTAATCAAAGTGTTTTTCTGTGATCAATCAGATGCTACAAAACTTGTTGTTACTCCGAAGAACCCCCGAGTGCTGAAATCACACTCAGTTTTATTGAAATGCCAGGCTGAGTACGATTCCCACTTGAAACACAGTTTTAAATTATCCTGGAGGAAGGATGGAGATGAGCTGCCAGTCAACAGCACGGAGGGTGGCAGGTGAGTGGGGAAGGAACAAGGCTGTTCTTGATCTCAGCTGAATAATCTGGTGTGGTGCTGGAGCAGGAGTTTCATTAAACATGAGCCTTAATAGCTTGAAATGCAAATTTATGTCTGCGAAGAATTCTTCATGCGATATGTGGAGAGATCTGCATTTTATAGACAGCTAAATATAAATGCAGCACTGTGAGTTTTGAGCCAAGTGGTTTTGGGGTTTATTAACTCTCTCACCATCACAGCAGAATATAAAGTTATATATTAATATATATATTACATTATATTTTTAATATATAACATAAATGTTGGCCCAACCCAAAAGCACAACCCTGACCCCAGTGTAGGTTGTTTCTCCACTTCAGTGGAACCAGTATTTTCTTATAGTTGGCACTTATTTGGCCAAAATAAAGTCTTTGCAATGTTGAAGTGATGGAAAACAGCTTTCAGGGATTCTGCCATGAATTTTTCCAACATGTGAGTTTACGATTTGCAGGTCCAGGCTGATTTTTGCCCTATTTTTGAGTTTCCACTGACCTCAAGGGGCTGGAGCTCAGCCTTTATTGCACAGGACAGGTCCCACAGGGGGCAATCAGATGTCTTTATTAATTACCACAGGAGAGAGATGGTTTCCTAAATACTGCAGTGCTGCAGAGGCTGACAATCCCACTGAGTAGGGAGGGGAAGCCGTGCCAAGGAAACGCCGTGCCTGCCCCAGAGCCCATGTCCTTGGATTCATGGCAGCTCCCCTGGGGCTTTGGACGTGACACAAGTGCCTTGGGAATGCTCCGTTTCCCTCGACCCTTTCAAAAATCCCATCATAAACCCCGTGTGTTTCTCTCATTGATGATGTGCCAAAATCCTATGTCCCAGACACTCAGCCAGTGCATCTCAGTGTGGTTTTTTTCAGAGCAGGATTGACAGGCCAACCAAATTGCCCCCAAACACAAACACCAGTCCTCAGCACAGCGCAGAACAGAGCCACAGCTACAGTTTAATGCAACAGGCCCAGCGTGGAAATGAAATGAAATTTCAGTGAAAATGTCCTGTGCCGAGTTCTTTTCCGGACAATCTTTCAGACAACAGCATCTCCGCCGTATTTATCCTACAGGTTTTCCTCATCCTTGTTCCCTCTGTGTTTGGCTGCAGGATAGTCCTGGACAGGGACACGCTGTTCATCTCCAGCGCGCTCCCCGAGGACCAGGGGCTCTACGCCTGCGTGGCCAGCACGGCCCTGGACGCCACCCAGGCCGAGGCGCAGCTCGTCGTTCTGGGTAAGCTCCGTTCTCCCGCTCTGGGAGCTGCTCCTTGCAGCAGGAACTGCCCCTGCAGCACTCCTGCTTTTTGCTTCTTCTCACAGAGCCCCAAAAACCCAATTTCACAGAGCCTCTCACTCCTTAAGCTCAGCCCTGCTGTCCCTCATCTCTGGGATGGCGATGCTGACGCAAACTCGATCTGTTTATTTTCGTCTTTGTTGTAGTAAGATGAGGCAGCATTTTTGCCTCAGTTCAGTGGCTGCAGGAGTTGACCAGGCTGGAAGGTGTAAGAGCATCTTAAGAATGGCTCTGCTGCTGCTTTGAAGCCCTTGGTCAGTCCTTCACCCCACTTTGCTGCAGGTTTGCACAAGAATTGGACTGTTTTTTGAAGGCCCTCAGGCCAACACTTGGATGTGCAGCTCCTCTGAAGATCAGTGCGAGTTCAGCACCTGAAAGGATTCATTATCCCTGTGAACCTGAGCATAAATTACTGTCCAGGGGCAAACAGCACAGAAGAACCTTGGCCCCCCGTGGTCTGAAGCTTGGCCTTGTGTGAGCATCCTCAGAAGCTGCATCCCTCCCTGAAGGACCACTTGGAATTAAGAGGATGAACTTGTGGAGTGCTGTGCACCTGTGGCAGCCAAGGGCAGCAGCCAAAATTCAGCTCTGTGGTCACAATTTTGGCCAGCCTGGTCCAGCGGAAGGTGGCTGGAATTAGATAATCTTCAAGGTTCCTTCCAACCCAAACCATTCTGTGATTTTATGATTCTCTGACAGCTTTGCATCATTTGAATTACATTTATTTTTGCTTCATTTTACATTTTTATTTATTTCTGGCAGTGATTGCAGCAAGGAATAAGTCAATCTGCCCTTCAAGATGTTTTTCCACTTTAAAGGAGTGATATTTTTCAGTAAATAGTAAATTAGGAAGATGCTGTGCACATTATTTATGGTGCTGTGTCCTTCAGTGCTGTATAATTCAAAATGTTTGTAGACGATTCGTTACTTCACTTATGAAAATTTCATAAAGCACTTTATTCCTTTTTAAAAAGGTGGTTTGCAGAAGAAGAAAAACAGTTTTGTGCTCTCTTCCCTTGTTTATTGTATGTGAGAAAGGTCTGGGTGAATTAACAACATCTGTTATTTTCCAAGTGAAAAATTCAGGTTTTTGCAATCAAGGACTTGTGGGATGGCTGCAGAACTAAATATGTCACAGATGGAGACATCAGAATAGGGGCAACTAAGAGTAAAATAAACATTCAGTTAGAATAATTCTAAGTGTATTTTGTGTGTTTAATGAACAGGTAGAGGGCTGAGTATCTTTAAGATGCACCATCAACATCTTTAAATTAATATATTTAATTTTAACCGGCTGTGCTCTGAGGATAGAATAGCAAAATGCCTGTAGATTAAAATGTGCTTTCCTGATTTTCCCCAGGTACAAGAAAAATAGGGAAAAAAATGAGAAGAAAAGGGAAAAAAAATGCAAATTTAAACTTTTTGACTTCTTGATGTACCCTGAGATGAAAACTCAGTACTGTGATTTAAAAAAAATCAGTACAAACACGGTGAATTTGTTTCACAATGACAAAGACAGTCTTGGTGGTGGAAGTCACTGTTTTTTCTGTAAGAAATGACATTGTCAGCCAAAAGTTTAGTTGGGACAGCATTAGTAGAGCTGGCAGGGAGTGAATTTCCCAGTTTCCCGTTAGTGTAGATCCCCATGGCTGGGATAATGAATGTTCTGCTTTCACTCACACCCTCACAGGCCGAGCTCAGTAACTGCCAGGGCTGAGTCCCCTTCTCCCAGTCCGGTGTGTCCCAGGGTAAATCCCAGTGATGCTGCCACGACGTCCTGCCCAGAGCAGTGGGATATCCATTAATGCTTACAGAGATCGGGGGGTTGGTCTGGAAAGGAAAATCTCTGGCTGCAAGCACACTAGTGAGGGCAGAGGGAGATGAATTTGAGAAGGGTGCTGTGTTCTCAAGGGAAAAATCAGTGCCAGGAGATTCAGGATCTTTCAAAGCAGTTCCCACTTTCCACAATCCATCCATCTTGAAATCAGTGTGTGTTTCACCACCATCTTCACTGATCCTGCTGCTCCAGCCCTCTGGAAAACGCCAGGACAAACAGAAACACCTGGCTGTGCTGCTGACACTTCTTTGTTTCTCAGATGTTCCTGACCCACCAGAAGACCTCCAGCTCTCGGAAAACCAAAACCGGAGTGTTCGACTCTCCTGGAAAGCTGGGGCCAGCCATAACAGCCCTGTTAATGGTAAGAGGGGGTTTCCAGCATCATTTTTAGTGCTGTTCAGAATTCTGGCACGTCCTGGTTGTCACAGGACACAAACCCTGCTCACGGCCAGATTTAATCACTGTAACTCTGACCGTTCATTTGTTGTAAGTTCATTTCCACCCTCGCTGTTCGCACTAAGTTGTTTATTGATCTTTTTCCATTTGTTTCTTTGTCTCTTTTCCTGCCCAGAGTCGATTATAGAGTTTGAGGAGAACCGCTGGGAGCAGGGGACGTGGCAGGAGCTCAGCAGAGTGGCAGGGAATGACACCACGGCCCTGCTGTCCCTGGCCCCGTACATGAATTACCAGTTCCGTGTGGTGTCCGTAAACGCCGTGGGCAGGAGCCAGCCCAGCAAACCTTCCCTGCGCTATGCAACCCCTCCAGCTGGTAAACCTGGGTCTGGTTTCATAAATGTTCATAATTGTAGTGGTTTGGGGGGAATATCTGTGCCCTCCCGTGCTCCAGAGGGCGTGAAGAGATCAGGGTCGCTTGCACTGCTCAGTGGCAGCCTCGGGGATTATTAAAAGTAGGAATTACCCCCAGCTGGTTCAGTGGACGGGAATAACCCTCAGTAATTTTGGTGGGGCAGGTGACCACTTAAATTGACTGTATTAGCTGAAGTAGTGCGTTTTCAGAGAGATAAAATCAGCTGGAGGATGTCTCGTGACAAGCCATATTCTGATATTATAGATATAAATGAGATGGGAATCCTTCCGGGATGAATTCTGCAGTGACTGGTAAAAAAGACCAGCCCAGCAGTTGCACATCAAATGTCCAGGTGTTCTTTTGAGCATTTGATGTGCAGTTAGAACAAATTTAAATTTTAATTGCCCAACTTGGTGTGCTGCATAAAATGCCCGAGGATGCCAAAGGGAGGAGTCCACGCTGCTGGATTGTCCCACACCTCCAGCACCCCACTCTGCTGATTTTCCACCCTTTGCAGCCCTTCATGGACAAGCAGTTCCTGGAGAAGGACTGGGTTTACAGGGGGCCTTTCAGGAGCACTAAGCTTGTCAAAAATCTCCATTTACAGAACATTCACTGGGGCAGAAAATGTTGTCTCCCCAAAAGTCATTTTAGAGGCCAACTGTTCAGCACAGCATTTGCATTCCTTGGCATTTCCTCTCTTTATTTCCCCATTTACTCCAACTTCAGGTCCTTCTTCAGCTTTTCAGCTGTGTTTGTCTCTCTAATGATTCACCTTCTGTTCGCTATCCCCACAGGGAGGAAAATCTCTCCCTCACAATCCCCCCACATCTGGTGCTTCCAAATCCAAAAGTCACGGTTCTGTGTTAGCTGGTGGCTCCAGCCAAGAGGGGCACTTAGGAATCCAAACTGCATAAACGCCGTGCTTGGGTCCCATCAGCTTTACTGATCCAAGTAATTCATCTCATGAACGCTTTTTGTTAAAGTGCCTGTCACTAATAGGGGAATTTCACATCCTTTTTGACATTGAAATGCGAAATGCAAATAAATGGGATGTGCAAACTAACCCTGTCACCTGTGTGGTTCCAGCTCCAGATAAAAACCCAGAGAACATCCGAGTTGAAGCTTCTGAACCCAATGAAATGGTGATGAAATGGGAGGTAAGACAAGATTAGCAAATCCTATAGGAATGATCCTTTATTCTTTTGAAAGGTGAAATGAATGACTTCACAGGATATTAAAAAAATATGGGATTTCTGTAAAAGATAGTGAGAATTCCCCAAAATTTGCTCTTCTCTGCTTCTTGTATGCAAGAAACTGCTTCAAATAATTGTGGTCTTACCCTGCAATTAAAATTCCCAGGCCCAGAGAGGGAAGGGGTGGCTCCTGGTTCTGCCCTTCCAGCCTGGAAGTTTAAAAACACCACAGATCCCTTGTTCAAGAGAATGTGAGCTTGCATTTTGACACCAAGAACTAGAGGAATGTGGATAAACCTCCAAAGCCTGTGATGTGCATCAAAGGAATTATGTAAAAGTCCTGAGGATGCTTTCCAGACTTTGAATTTCCTGGGTTTTAAGCCTCGAGCTTCTGTGCCAGCAGTTGAGTTATGTATTCCTTCATTTAGCACAAATATCCACAACTGTGGAAGGAAGCAGATTTTTGTTGAGGCTGGAATTACACACAATTTGCATGAGACTTACTCCTCAATCTGCTGCTCCCGGCAAAGAACAACAAATGTTCCCCCAGTGTGGACTGATGGTTTGGGGTAAAATTGCATCCAAAAGGAGATGGCCCTCAAGATCCGTGGACTTGGATTTGAATGGGATTTCTAGCTCAGAGTAAGGGGAGACAATCCTGCCTCTCAGGAAAGGCTGGATTTGATCTTGGAGGTCTACTCCAACTTCAATAAATCAATGAAATGCAGAGTTTTAGTAACCAGTATGGTTACTGGGAAATACTGGGATGGCCAACACATCTTTGAGCACCAGGAAGTTCCTAATCACGGCTCAGACAGGGCAAAAGTGGAAGTGAAAGCCAAGCCTGAAGGGACAGAATGGGATGGAAAGGCTTTGTTAAATCTTGTTGAATCATTAAAATGTTGTTAAACAGGATATTCATTTATTTACGGCATTTCCTGTGCGCTTTTCAGAGGAACTGCTGGGCACTGCACATGCTATTTCTGACAGACAAAGGCTGCAGAATGATGTTAATCTGCCTATTTTGGATTAAGAGACCAGATGAGCTTTAGTGACTGGATTTCCAGCCAAGGATTTGCAGCTTTAAGGGAGATCAAAATAAGAGTCAAGCAGTGCTGCAATTTAACTCTATATGAAAAAACACTTTTTTAGGAGGAATTTTTTACTTCTCCAGCTTCTCTTGCAAATCCCATTCCCTGGGATCTGTGCCGTGGAGGTGGTGCCTGTGAGAAAGCTGCCCAATCTCCCAGGTCACCACAGTCACCCCAGAGGTCCTCACAGCAGAGCAGGTCAGGGGGAATTTTTGTAGATCCCCCAGATTTAGGTCTCCCCGTGCATGAGGAGCATCGCTTTCTGCTGGTGTGTGAAGCCATTTCCTGTCAGACCTCTTGGATACAAACCAGCTGTTATATATTTAATATTTACATCCATTTAAATATTATTAAAAGCAGGCTATGTGGTGGGGAACACCCACAGCTGTTTCACTGGACTGAAACAACCCTCAGCATTTTTGGTAGGGTAGGTGACTAACTTTATTAATTAAAGTAGTGCGTTTTCAGGGAAATAAACTCAACTTGAGGATGTCTCCTGACAAGCTATTGCTCTACATCTCCTAATATTTTATAAATTCATGTTAATTAGCTGGAAACCCTGCTGGGATGAATTCTCCAGCTGATTGGTAAAAGCAGAGTGGCCCAGCAGTTGCACATTAAATGTCCAGGCATAATTTCAAGCATTTGGTGTGTAGTTAGAACAAATCTAAATTTTAATGACCCAACTTGCTGTGCTACATAAAATTCTAAGATAAAATGCAAATTTTATCTCTGCTAAAAGGCACACACAGCCTTATGCCAAACTGTGCAATTTAGTTGTGCTGAAGGCGTGTGATTTTACATCACACAGCAAAACCTGTGGCAAAACAAAACCTGATGTGTGTAGGATGCAGAAATATGGCTCCTAGCAATTAATCTGGATTTTAATCCATGCTTTTCACCCTCCTTTCTCTTGAAGTCGTGACGTTGTTATTCCAGTCATCTTCAAATTAAAATGACAGCAAAAAGTCAAAGCTTGGTGGTTTTTTGCCCCTTTTCCCTCTTAGTGCTGCAACACATATTCCAGAATTATCCCCCTCCCCTCAGCTGCTGTTTGTGATTGCAACAAAGGCAGACAAGATCTCTTTTAACTTTTCTGCAGCCGCTGAAGCCCGCGGAGAGGAACGGGCCGGGGCTGGAGTACAGAGTCAGCTGGAGGCAGCGGGGCGTCGAGACCGACTGGAACGAGGAGCTGGTGAAGAAACACTCCCTGAGCGTCAGGAACGTCCCCACCTTCGTGCCCTACGAGATCAAAGTCCAGGCCGTGAATAATTTAGGGTCTGGCCCGGAACCAAACATCACCATTGGATATTCAGGAGAGGACGGTGAGTGGCGGGAACTTCCCTGTGAAAACGGGGGTTCCTGGTGCTGCAGCACGCTCGGGTGTGGAATGATGGATTAGGCAGGCCAAAGCTGCTGGAGTGCCCGTGCTCAGCCTGAGGGGCTCCATGAGGCGTGGACATGACCCGTGCTGGGTGCCTGGATGCCAGCCTGCTGGAGTGTGAGGGTTTTTTTGGAAAGGTCGCTCGTGCTCTCATTAATCTCAGTTGTTGGCTTAGTCGGGGTACTTGTTTGAAGGCCACAGTCCATGAGAAGTCTCTGAAGTGTAGCAGTCGTGTTGTACTTGGTGGGAAAAAAATCTTTGTGCTTTCTGAGGCTTGACCCAACAGTTTAGCCCTGTCAGAAGTTAAATACTCTGAGAATTAGGGACAAACTCGCAGGCACTGAGTGTTTAAGTGAATTTACAGACAATGCCACATTCCTGTGCGTGCTGCTGTTACCTTGTCCATGATTCCTTGAAGAACCTGTCATCTTCTGCAGCCTGGGTTTCTGTCCCATGGTTTTCCATGGCTCCCAGGTGGAGTTTCAGTGCTGGAAATGGACTCGGTGGTGGTCAGACAGGAGAACCCCCACCTCACACCCAGAGGTGGGAACAGGAAGGTTTGGTGGTGCAGAAGAGGTGGTGAACAGCGAGAACAGGAAATAAACTTCACAGCATTTTATTTTCTTTGTCTGACTGTGATGAGTCTAATTTTGTATCTACCAGTGGAAAATCTTCTCTGCAATTCAGTTGTCAATGGATCAAGGCCTCCTTTTTTTTCAGGCACTGTAATAGCTCTCTGTGTTATGCAGTGATTAAAATCCTACTGTTTAATGAGCTTAGTTGTAAAATGAAATTGATTATAAAAAGAACCTTTATGATTGCCTTCTCGAGTGCCGTGTTAATCATTTTTTTATTCTTCTCACTGCTGTAAGCATTGCTTGAAACAGGAAATCATAAATACTCATGTAGAAATTCATGTGTCCCAGTGCACATGTATCCCAACCCTCAGCAGAAAACCCTGCTATGGAGAAATAATGTTTATTGGCCCATTCCACCCACTGGATGCAGGTGGAATGGCTTTTTGCTTGCCTGCAGTGAGACTGCATCAAGTGGCACAGCTGGAGCTGGACAGCCAAGCCCTGGAGCTGTGAACAGTGAGGATCTGGGCTCTTGGAAGTGTCTTTAACACCTGGGACTTCTGTTTTTGCAGTTCCAGACGCTGCTCCCTCAGGCGTGTCAGTGGTCGTTGTGAACAGCACCCTGGTCAAAGTCTTCTGGCTTGGGATACCAAGGGACAGAGTTCGTGGACATTTAAGAGGCTACAAGGTTACAAGTTTCTCTATAAGTATTTGTATATTTGAATAAATTATTAAATGAGTCCCAAATTGCAGTCTCTCATTTTTGGGAAGGTGAGAGAGATCGTGATCATGTTCAGCCCCATACAACATAATTTGTTACAGAAATCCCAATCTCCACGCAGGTCAGCTGGTGGAAAACAAAAAGCATATTGGATGGAAAGAGGCATCACCCAGAGAAGCACTTCCTAACGTTTGTAGGAGACAGGAACTATGGGATGATTCCTGGCCTGGAGCCCTTCAGTGAATTCCGCTTGACGGTTTTGGCTTTCAACTCCAGAGGAGATGGCCCCGAGAGCTCCCCCGTGATGTTTGAAACTCCAGAAGGAGGTGAGACAAAAGGAAAATATGGGATGGAGGGATATAAATTGAAATTGTCCTTGGGACAAGGTGAGTTGATTCCCTTACTCAAGGTGATTGTAAAAACTCCACTGTTCATAGAACCCTTCACTTGAAAGGGGAGCTGTGGGTGTTGAGCTAAATTATATCCTCATTTAGCAAGAATTTTAGGGACAGACCTGTTCACTCCTCTGAAAGCTCATTCCTCTGTCTTCCAGTCCCTGAACAACCACGTTTCCTCAGGATCCTGAACTTCGACCAGGACTCGGTCACTCTGTCCTGGGGACTTCCCAAGAAAGCCAATGGCCACCTCACTGGCTACATCCTGCAGTACCAGATAAGTACGTGCCTGGTTTGCTCTGAGTCTAGAGCTGCGGCAGGATTAGTTAGGGGAAACTCCCAGGTGTGATGTGCACAGAGGCTGCCAGAGGGCAGCTCCCAGAGCTCAAAGTTTTCCATGCATTTTCCCATGGAAGCTCCCATAACTGCCATTCCCTGTCCCACACTTATGGGCTGATGCAGTTAGTTCATACTGGCAAATTATACCTAATGCAGTGGTTAAAAAACCCATAAATTGTGGGTGCATTTTACTGAAGTGAAACTCGTTTAATACAGAGTGAATTGTGATGAGAGCACTCAGTGAAGCCACATTAATATAGATCTGCACATTATGTCAGGGAGCTTCTCCCCCCGTGAAGTGCCTCAGCAGAAACAAAAGAACCACCTGAGTCATGGTATTGAGTGATCACACTGAAAACAAGCAAATACCAGGGGATTTCTTTCTTTCTTGCCTCGGAAAGAATTGAGAAACAAAGACAACCTCAGGCAAGACCCAGTACTTAGCCCAGACTGCCACAACACCAGTTGTGTGGTGTGGTGATAACTCAGTGTATTTTATATGTTCTTTGAGGGTGGAAAAGGATTTGACTGGGCTCTATTTATAAAAAAACCACCCATGTACTTTTCACTTCTCTCTGCTGATAGCAGAACTGCTCAGTTGCCTTTGCCAACGGGGGCTGGAGTCTGGATCTTCCCTTTGGTTTTGCAGATTGTGGGCAGGGAGTGGATCTATTTACAGAATCACAGACTGGTTCAGGTTGGAAAGGACCACAGAGGGTCACCTGGGTCATCCCAGAGCACAGGGCTGTGTCCAGACAGCTCTGGAATATCCGCAGTGAGGGAGACTCCGCAGTCTCTCCGGGCAGCCTGTCCAGTGCTCGGTCACTGCACAGGGAGGTTCTTCCTCATGTCCAGGTGGAACTTCCTGGGTGTCAGTTCCTGCCCTTTGCTGGGCACCACCAAGCGCAGCCTGGTCCATCCTCTGACCCCTCCCTTCAGATATTTCTGTATATTTATAAGAACCTCCCTCAATTTTCTCCCAAACCCCCCTTCAGCTGCCAGCTCTGAGGAGCCAGAGCAGCTCCCAGCACACCAACCACCCTCTAAGTTGCTGGTAAAAGTTTGTAGATGTTTGGAAGCGAAGCAAGGAGCAATTCACAGACATTTAATGACCTAGGAGACCGTCACTGTTACCTCCCACTCGGGCTGTGCGTGTGTGCAATCTGAGAGCTTTCCAAGAGCAGCAACCGCTCACGGAGCCGCCGGGAGACGGACACGGGGGACGTAAATCCCATTTAACACCAGCAGGAAGGGCAGACGCGCTCCCCCAGCCCTCCTCCTCCTCTCCCTGCCGAGCGCTCCCTCCCGGGGGTGCTCGGAGCGCGTTCCTGGGCTCTGACCGAGGTGCTCTTGCCTTGCAGTCAACGAGACACACGAGGTGGGCCCCGTGAGCGACGTGAGCGTGGCCAACCGCTCGGCGCTGAGCTGGCGGCTGGCGGGGCTCAGCCCCAGCACCAGGTACAAGTTCTACGCCAAGGCCTGCACGGCCAAGGGCTGCGGCAAGGCGGCCACCGAGGAGGGGCTGACGCTGGCCCAAGGCAGTAAGTTCACACTGTAGTACACGATACAAAGTAATTCGTGCTAAAGTTTTAAAGATCGCAGCATTTTGCCGAGGCTAAGAAATTGATCGCCAAAATCGTGCTGTTCGAGGGGTTTCTGACTGAATAAAGCCCCAGCAAGGTATACATTCCAATTGCATTCCAGAGATAAGCATTTCGTGGGGTTTCCTCGTCTGGCAGAGCTCCAGGATGTGTGTGTATATACAGCAAATTGATTGCAGGGTGTGTGTTCCATATCCATAAGCAACAATAATATACTTTCACCAGAAAACTGATTCCAACAGCAAAAATCGGCTACTAATTTCAGAACTGTCGTTAGACGTGGTGGAAAAAACAGGAAAATTGTATTGTTGTATTGAAAAGATAAAATTAACAAAGAAGAAAAAAGGTATAAAAAGACACCTCAGAGAAACTGCAGCTGTGAACAGGCGAGATTTGAACCTGTCCAGGTTGAAACTCAAAGTTCACCCAACGTCGACCTCCTGGCTCGGCGTTGTTTGCTTTGTGGCTCTTTCCGAATTTTATATATTGATTATTAATAAATTCTCTTTAATCATAATATTGATTGGCTTGTTTATAACAACACCATCAGCTTTGGTGCGGAGGAGCTCCACCAGTCGTGGGAAGATCTATCGGGAATAATCCAGGCTTGGCGTTTCCTTTGTAGTTAGGGGAAATAAGTTTGTTTGCCTTGCTGTGAGAGCAGTCAGTGGACTTTTTAATGTGGCCGTGGTGTTGTTGAGGAAGGCAGAGCTCGTCTGTTTCATTTTGCTGTGCAATCCTGTTTCTGTTCCCACCCATCAATTCATTAAACTGTGCTGGAATAAGTGAATTGCTTTCAGGCACGAATAGAAAATTGAAGATAGAGCTAATCTGTTCTCAGTAATATTATAAAAACAAATTCTGCCCATGCATGAAAGATGGGGGACTGCCAGCAACATCAGGGTCAGCTGTTTGACATGGAAAATCCAGATAACCATAAAGTTGACTGCACTTGCTCCATTATTTATGATTATTTTATCAGAGACCGGGAGCGAACATTTGTGTGCCACTTACACCCTGTGCTGAAACACTGATGTTCAGTGATTTAAAGGAAAATCCCAGGCACTCCAGGATGGCTCATCTTTCACTTTCAGCTGAAATGAAATAAAATGTACTGTGCTCAGCAAGTCTGAGAACTCCACAATACTGAGGAGCAGCTCCTTGGTATTCATCAGAAATCTGTTGCTGTGCACTTACCCCAGGGAAGGAGAAGAGAATGTGATAAGCAAAAGAGTCCTGGCTGCATCATTTTTAGCAAAGATAACAGTCTGCAGCAATGTTGGTGTAAAATAGAAAAATGGCCCATGTGCTGTTGGACTTCTAAGTTGCAGAATTCTTTTCAGTTACTGGTAGAACAGGTGAAAAGGGTTTTAAACCATCGTGTCCCAGTTCAAGATCCAGTCAGGAACTGCCATTTGTTTTCTCAAGTGGTAAAACTCCTTCTCAACTCTCTTGTGGCCTCCAGTCTCACTGTAGGATACAGGCACTCACCTGGCAGCAACTATAAATCACCATGATTTAAAATTATTCCTCATTAAGAAAAGAAAAATATCGATTTTTTTCCAAGCTCAAAATTCACCATTTCCCCTCATTAGTTGCCTTTTCTGGCCTTCATTGGGCAACCAGAATAATGTGTTTGACTCCCTGAAAGTCTATAACTCCTTGAAATATCCTTGTCAGTGTTTATGAGATGTTGGCACTCATTTTGTTCTCATTCTCTACTTTCCTAAACTCCGTTTCAGCAGTGGCAGCACCTGATTCTTGTGAAATATTCTCAGGCTAGAGTAGTATAATTAATAAAAGCTGCAAGGGTTCAGTTCCATGATTTATGTCTGCTCCTTGCTGCTTCTCCAGCCACCCTAAATTAGGGCACTGCATCTGTCACTGAGGTGCCTTTAGAGTTCTGTGTCATTATTTGCTGGCTAAATTGTTCAGATATTTTTCACCTAAACATGATAGGCCAAAAAAAAAAATCACTCTTTTCAGTGACCTTCTTGGGATTTTGAGCTGTGGTTTGGGGAGCAAGGCAATTGCTCAAAATTAAAACAATCTCTCTTTTTGAAGGAGGGGAGTGATTTCAGAAGTCAAAGTTGATCATTTCCAATGACCCACGTAAATGACAGATATAAAATGTGGTGCCCTCTGAAATGAAACTCCGTGATGGAGCACTCCACGTTTCTTTGGGGGTTGATTCAGTGATTCTATAACACTCTGTTCCAGTTTAATAATAAACCCATAAAGCTCCTGTTGTTCATTTTAAGGCTTTGGAAACTTCCACTGCTGCAATTCAGCCTTTGCCGTAGGTATTTCAGAATTTCACAATGACTTCTGCCAGGAAAGTGGAGATGTTGAGGTGGCAGCTCTGGATTCATTCACATTTTATTTTTTTACTTGATCTCCATCACTGCTGTTGCTTTAATTTACTTGCAGTTATCCCTGCTACCGCTGTCTGGAATTAGAAAGAAGAGGGAATCTCTTTATTTAATATGTGTGAGGATTCGTGTAGCACCACTGAAAACAAATCTGTGCAGGGAAAATAACTGGGATATGAAACCCTGATAGGCAACCTAAGATCTTTATAATTTCTTGATACAATACTCTGGACAGTCATGTAGAACCTGAGCAAAAGGGAATTTGGATATTACTGCAAAATAAACAGTAGTTTAATTCCTGTGGTTTCATCCTGGTTTCATTCCACAGAAGAAGGTATGTTGTCCTTAAAAAATGACTGTAATCTCTGTCTTCATATTTTCAGGCAATATTTCTTAAATGACCTCCAAACTAATTAATTTTCCCCTTGAAAATGTCCATTTCCCCAAGATCATTAGCCCTCAGAAACATAACACAAAATAATGTTCTTACAGAAGTGAAAAGATGAATTTAATGTAGCAGCCCTTCTTTAGCACAAAGCTCCTTTTCATCTTGTCACCAGCGTTACTCGGGGATTACCAAACACATATTACATGTTGAGAATTCTCATTGTGTGTCCAGAAATCCAAGCCTTAATGAGAAATTCATCCAGATGAAGCCATAGAGTTGTAGTTTTATTCTCCAGAGAAGCCAGGAAATAGAAGTTTACCAGTTTTATTATATTCCAGTGGCTGTTGGCACGTAATTCCCAAAGGCTTTTGGCAAATCATAGGGAGGGGGTCCTGTCCTCCAGGACCATTTGGAACAAGACATGTGGGTTTAGCTCTCTTTTGCCATGGGCACAGTGGAAAAGGAATAATAAAATGCCTTTCCCACATGTAACCACTGGTGCTGTTAGCAGCAAACCCTGTTTGCTCATAGTCAAGAAAATCTAATGAAATCAGTGAAAATTTCTTGATCACCATATCACCCATAAATTCTTCTCAATAAGCTTTACATACAACAGGTTTGCTAATCTCTGTAGTCTAAAACAATCCCAAATTAACATGAAATACCTGCTGCACTAAAAAAGCCCTGAAAATGAAGGATACATGGGATGCATATTTATACATTTTTAATAGCCAAGCAGCAGGGGGAAATTAATGAAAGTTCAACTTTGCATTTATTGCAGCAGATGTATTTAGACAGGTATGGTCATAAATTAAGATGCTGCCCACAATTAGTATTTAGCTCTGAAACTGCCAGGTTTTTTTATATAAGTATATTTTCTAACAGATGTGCTAACTTTTGGAGAACGCTCTGGAAATTCTTTGGGGGTGGTTTCTATTGTTTTTCCCTTTATACCATAAGCTCCTATAAAAAATGTGTGTTCTGTTCTCCTCATAAATCTTGGAGCCCAGTAGGAATATTATAAAATTGCAGTTCAGTGTTTAATGTTCATGCAAGTCCCATGGTGTGGCTGATAAATAGTGGGGGAAGATGAGGAGTGCTGGTGATATGCCTTTATTACTAATGCTCCTTCTCCCTTATTGGAGATTAAAAACCTCACCCAACAGCTTTCCATTTTCTGCAGCTTTCGGTGTGTTCCTGGCCTTCCAGAATGTGGAGCTTTTCCTTATCTGTGTGTCTTTGCTTTTATTTTTCAGGAGGCCACAGTGCTTTTTCTATTGCAGCCACCAAACCCGCCCCAGTTAGCAAAGCTTTCTGCTCTGTAGGGCCCGTGTTGGGTGTGTCACACAGACCAGGAAGGAATGGCATGGAATTAAAACTCACAATCACCCAGCACTGGACACCTGTGCTGAGTTTTAAAGGAAAAAAATTAATGTTTTGGGCTAGGAGATGATAAATGGAAATGGTAAATCCCCAGTGCCAGGTCAGGCTGGGCTCGCCCTCATCCCAGGGTGTCCCTCCCAGCCCTGAGCTGCTCCAGGAGCCAGGCAGTGGCAGCTGCAGCATCAGACAGAGCTAGGAACAAGTGGATGGAAAAAGGGATTTTTTCAGCCATCTCACTTCCCTCTTTCTGCTTCTCTAAAGAGCTGATGGTTCAGAACGAAGAGGCTGCCACAAGCTGGGAATGAATAGGGGGCAGAAAGGACTGGTTAAGTTTGTTCAGGAATATGCACAAGGAACCACCTACCAGGAGCTCAAGGTTTAGGATTTGCTTCCCAGAATTCAGGAGGAATGCCTCCTGAGGAGGCTGGTGGTGTGAACACCTTGGATCATGTGGTTATCATGTCACACACGAGTGTTCTGTGGTGTTTCACAGATGTTGGGTTGGAGGTTCATGTTCGTTCCTGTTCCTTTATGGGTAATATTCCCATTTTTCTGATGCTTTGATTTTAGAGCATGTAATTAAAATGTACCTGTGGTATCCTGTTGCTTAATTTGCAGTTTGATTAAAAATTATAGCTGGGTTTCACATACTTCATTTAGCAAAAATTACCGATAGATGGATTAATTTATGCTAATGAGCTGTGCTTCAGTATCAGCAGCGTTTCAGCTGGATCTGTTCTCTCTGGGTCCCAGTGGTCTGCTAATTTAACTGCTATTGTAACACGTGGAGAGTTGCCTTCAAAAACTTATCCTGAACTGCTGCTTTGACTGTGCTTGGATTTATCTTAATCTGTTTTCTTTTTTTCCCTTCAGCTGTCAACTCAGCCTTAATCTCCAGCAGCTTCTTGCTTTGCTTATTTACTACTTGAAGTATTAATGAGCATTGTTCCCCTGTCAGTGCTAATTGGCCGAGTGGTTTCCAGATTACACTTTGTGCTCAAGCCTTAATTCAGATGACTGTGGACAAAACAGGCAAATCGGGCAACTGGGAACAATTAAAGAATTATTTTTATTAAGTGCAGCCCCCCCAGATTTCTCCTGCCACCGAGGACAGGGACCCTCCCACGTTGTAAGAGATCCCTCGGTGTCACACAGTTCTGAACTTGCTGAGCAGGCTGGCCATGTCCAGGCAGTGATTGCCAACTGCTCTAATGTCCTTTTTCCTGCTCTCCACAAAAGCTGTTCTGAAAAATCTTATTTAATGCCCCACCATCTGAATGCAGACAGGGGTTACAGGAGGTGTTTTGCAAGTAGCCAGGCTCTAAAACCAGAGCTACTGGAATTCCCCTTCTCCTAATCAAATATTAAACTCATCAGCAACACTTAAATGCCTAAATATCCATTTACAGGCAAATTGTTAAGTTGTTTCTAAACCAGTGCTTTGTGCAGGCATTGTGGAATTTGAAAGGACAGGGAAAATCACTGTCAGGAGAGAGGCGAGTACAAATCCCGCTGTTAATTTTTTCTGGGAGACATATAAGAATCCATATCCAGCTAACGAGCTGTCTGTGCTCCCCTGCTGAGCTCAGTTCAATGGGAGAAGCATCAAACCCCAGATTATCCATACAAAGCAAGCCCGTTTGCAAGTTGTAATTTTTTAAGCACGCATTAGTTAGAGCAGATCCATAATCCCCCATCAATATTAACTTCCATCCTGGGAGATGTACAAACCCCTTCCTAAACATCAGGATTACTCCAGTCTGCCGTTGATTTCATCTGATGGAACATCAAAAATCAAACAAAGGAAATGTTCTGTTGTTTTTTTTTTTTTTGCTTTGGAAAATCAGGTTGCCTGACGCCAAATGTTTAAAATGACGTGTTGTATTTGTCTGTTATTTGTGACTGTGCTTTCACAGACCTTTTTTTCCATGAATGCCACTAATCCCTGTGCCTTGACTGTGTGCACTCCGTAGGTAAAGGGAGCGGCAGGAGCTCAGACGCAGTAAAGCCCACCCCAAAGTTTCAGCCCAGCGAGGCCCTTGAGCCTGGCACTGAGTACACAATCCGCCTAGTGACTAAGAACTGGGTGGATAACAATAGCATTTTTGAAGATGTAATTGAGACCAGGGGGAGAGGTGAGACACGAAGCCCTTCGAGGCGCTGAACGTTTGTTTTTCCGTGTGATTCCATGTGGAGGCTCCATCTCGTGCAGTGCCAGTGTCCCAAACCCTTCCTTCCGTGCTGTGGGGTTGAGGTTGGCCCTCGCGGTTGAATCCCATGGGAGCACAAACACGTCCCAGCTCTTGGCTGAGCCCTGTGCGTTACAACAGCCTGGAACAATCCCAAACCTTTACAAACCCGAGAGGGCAGCTGTGATAAAACCCAAAAGCGGCCAGTTTGGTGATTTGCGTGTGCTGGGGGGCACTTTCACCTCTCTCTCTTTTGCAAAACTGCTTTTGCATGAGAGGCTTAACAACCCTGTGCTCAGCTTTGCTGCGTGGTGCTAATCCTGTGAGTCCACTGCTCTCTCAGAGCCCCCTTGCCAAGTGTCTGTGTTGTCCCTTGTTGCCTGCACGCTCCCCTCCAGTCCCAATGTCCCACTCTGGGCACACTCCTGCCCCTCCCTGACGTTAACACCATAAGTAGGGATAGACTCATTCCATTAGGATCCAGCGGAGAACGGGATGTGTTGGTCACGGTGTTCATGGTTATCGTGGCATGTGTTGGTGTTACCGTCGGGTGCTGCCCTTTTCCTCTGATTAATTTTCTCCCTTTTTGCTCCTCTGCCATCTCCCCAGCCTACGCTGGCGTTTACGATGGGATCTCCGCGCAGGGCTGGTTCATCGGGCTGATGTGCGCCGTCGCCCTGCTCACCCTGCTGCTGCTGACCGTCTGCTTCGTCAGAAGGAACAAAGGAGGCAAATACTCCGGTAAATGGCTTTGTTGTCCTTTCCCTGCGTGCACGTGTTAATAACCAACACCCTTCAGAGCTTCCTCTCTGGGGGCCGCGAGGCCGCGAGCACAAACATCCAGTTAGGATTTGGAGCTTTTGATGAATATCCACGGAAGGGATTTTAATGAACGTGAGAGGAGCTGTGCTCCCCGGGTGAGGCGGTGCTGTGTGCTGGTCACAGAGCCTGCAAAGGCCTTTCCCAGCGCCCCTGGAATATTCCAGCATTTAATCCAGCTGTGGAGGGCTCCCTGCCCACTTTCCACCTGGGAACTGCTGCTGGACACACGGACAGAACTTCCACAGGCAGCTTAGCAATGGAATGTTTTGCTAAAAATTAACTCTGTAATTTTGCAAGCAGTGGGTAAGGATTTAAATAAATGTATTGAAGTAGAAATCTGGTTGCCCAGGTGGATGCCCCATGCCTGGAAGTGTCCAAGGCCAGGTTGGACGGGGCTTGGAGCAGCCTGGGACAGTGGGAGGTGTCCCTGCCCATGGAAGGGGGTGGCACTGGATGATCCTTAAGGTCCTTCCCAACCCAAACCATTCCATGATTCTATAAATACTTGCTTATAATAAATTAGGGAATGGTCCCAAACTCTTGGAAGCTCACAGGTTGTGTCCAGCCAGCTCCAGGCCAGGCTGCGGGAGATTTTAGGTGGTTTTCCCATCGCCCCTGGGAGAAGGAAAATCCATGGCAGAACACAACACAGAGATCTGTCCTTTATTTTATTTGCACAGTGAAAGAAAAAGAAGATTTGCATCCAGATCCCGAAGCTCAATCAATAAAAGATGAAATCTTTGGGGAATATAGGTAAATAGGAGCTGCTTTCACCAGCCTTTGTGTTTCTTGGGGTTTTGTTTGTTTCCAAATGCCATCATTATTCGGGACATTTTTATGGCATGCAATTAATGCTGTTTTTCATTTTCAAAGCAAACCTCATAGGAGTGGATAAGAGTAGGAATATCAAGGTATATCCAGTATATTTCAATCCATCCAAGCTGGGATATAAGGAAACGCTGATGTATTGGTCGTTATTTTTCACTTTTTTTTTAAACTAGCATTGTATGAATAATGTAAATATATATGATAATTTGGGGTGCTGCTGAAAAGCCCACTGAATTCTATGTCTTCAGTGGGTTTTTGAAACTCAGACACAAAGCATGTAATATGGGGAATGGTCATTTTGGGGAAGAAAACAAAGAAAAGTTTGAAATCTGGTAAAAAGTATAAAAAACCCAAACATCTCACTACAGAAATCCCTGTAGGAGAATTGAAATAATCACTTTGGCTGCTTTAAAATAACGAAAACTTAAAGCAATATATAATTGTGAAATGAAGGAAAATACATAATTGTAAGAACCATGCTGGAAAACTGGTGTTGCTGGCCTTAAGGGCATAAAATTGCTGTTGAAATCCCACTTATATATACTACATTATTTGTACTGGAGTAGGGCTTTTTTTTTTCTGCATAATTTCATCTTTATTTAATTTTTAATGCTTTCTAATGGGACAAATATTTAGAAAGGTAAGAAAGCCCCAAGGTTAATAACTTTGACCCCCTCCTTTCCCCCTAAAATCCAAACTTGTCTTTTTTTCTGAGGAGAAATGCCCTGTGCAGAAAAGTAGCAATTTTTTTCTGTGTTAATTATGCACAAATTGAGTCCATCCTGAAGAAGTGAATTTCAGGTCCCTTTCTCTGTCCTTCCTTATATAACATTGCCAAAGATTTGACAGAGTTGGCATCAGCAGCAAGGGCTGTAATTGAGTAATTATGTCCCTAATCCAGAGGCCAAATTTAGTTTTTTTATGTAATCTTTTAATGTTTTCCCAATCCCCCCAAATGTCCTGTTCAGGCTGTTCTTGTTCCTCTTCTGTGGTGATATTAGGAGGAATGGCCAGCGAAATTCCCCTTTTTTCCCTGAATTTTGGTGGTGGGGCTGTCCTTTTCCACAGAATTTCCACTGAGCAGAGACTGCAGATGCAGACATTGATTCTGCTTTGGTTTTTCCCAGTCCCTCCCCTTTAGCAGAGACTACATCCGTTGAGATAAACTCAGGTAAAATAAAATAACAGTGGAAAAAAGGGGGAAAGCACCTTTATTGGTCATTTAAACTCAAAGAGATGCTCCCAAAGCAGTGGGACGTGACCTGCTGATGTGATACCACTTCACCCACCCACCACAAAAGGAAAATTAAATAAATAGGCCCTGAGTGTTGCCCACTGTTTTGTAAAATGAAAAGCGTCTCTCTGTGAGGTGCTGAACACTTGACATCAGCCCTGACGGCTGGGACAGACCCCCCAGTCCTTTCCAGAATTCCCTTTTCCTTCCCCTTCCTTTCTGTCCATTCCGTCTGCCCGAGGCAAAAAGGGAAAAAGCCCAAATAGCTGGGTGTTGATAATTTCCTATTAACCATAAAATTGTTGGAATAATGACAAAACCCAGTGTGGGGCAGCTCAGGAGTGTGAGGAGCAGCAGGGCAGGACTCCCAGGTCACATCATCCTCGTGTTCCACCCACACGCATCCCTCACTCCTCCCTCCTGCTGCTCCCCTTCCCAACCCGAGGGCACTTTCCCTCCTCGCCAGTGAAATCCGGATTTTTGGAAAGGCCTTTCTTTATTTTGTAGTGACAGCGATGAAAAGCCTCTGAAAGGCAGCCTCCAGTCACTTAACGGGGACATTAAAGCCACTGGAAGTGCTGATAGTCTGGTAGATTATGGAGAAGGGGAGCATGGCATGTTCAATGAAGATGGTTCATTTATTGGAGCTTATTCTGGATCTAAGGAAAAAGGATCCGTGGAAAGCACTGGGAGTTCTACAGCAACTTTTCCTCTCCACGCCTAAACCGATGGGTGTTTAATTGCGGTGATTGCCGGGTCAGCTCTGCGCTGTCCCCGGGGCTCGGGGCAGGCTGCCCTCCGAGCCGGTCAGGAGCAGCCTGGCCTCCAGGTAACCCAAAAACGAGTCACTGCCACTGAAAGATGGTTTCTCCGTGCTAATTTCTATGTGTTTTCTTCTCAATAAAAAAGAATAATTCCTTACCCGATGTGTTAGTCTGAGCAAAGCAGAGTTTCTCGGTGGTACAGCTGTGCCCTCACCTGCTGCTCCAGGTGTTCCTTAGGCTTGGAATATGTTTCTCTGTGTAGGATTTTTGCACTCCGTGGCTGTTGTCACACACGTGGGTGTGTCTAGAATTCCCCTCGTGGCCTTGGTTATAACCTCGAGGTTGTGGCACAAACAAAACCAACAGGTTCCTCTGCGAAGTGACACAACGAGGAAAATCAGAATTTAAAATACCAGAGAAATATATTCTGTATATCGTATAATTTTCCCTAAAAAGTTAAACCCCTTTGTGTATGATACTCAAAAAAAAAACTGTTTTAGTGGTTACAGCTGACTTAATTACCAATACTTAGAGATGCAGCTTCACCCACAGCAAAGTGTGGGTGAAGCTGCTGCCCAGTAGCTGGCACTATTTCCTTAAATAAGTTAAGCTGCAGCTCTTTCCTGTGGCAAGGCGAAACAGGGTTCCCATCCACCATCACTCGAAATATTTTCATTTCTCCCCAGCTGCAAGCTGCATTTCTGAGCAAACTCCTTGGTGTCTGTCTCATATCTGTATATTTGTGAGCTAGCAAACATTCCATGGAGACGTTGTACATATGATTATTAATATTGACACGAGTCCAGAGCAGCCTGGTTTTATTTTGAACCGAGACATGTTGCTAGCATGGGTCTGTATAGCTGTGTAGGAATGACTAGAATTGCTTCTCAGTATGGATTTGGACCAGCAGAATTAGTTTCCAGAAGGAGTTGTGTGTATAGGAATCATCCAAACCTCACACCTTTCAAGCATCACCTAAACTAGACCTACCTGACTTTCAAGAGTTCATTTATTTTCAGCCTGTTCACTGTTAAATAAACGAAAGCAAAAGCAAAGAGAAAATATTATGGTAGAGCTTCCTTTTCTATTTTGTTGGCTGAATGCTGGTTGAAATCTGGTTCTTTGCCTCTCCAACACTAACTCAGCCAAGCTGTACAGCACATTTTTTTGGTCTTTTTGTATTGGAATCTCCTGAATCTCTTTTTTAATAGCATTTGTATTTCTGAATCTGCTTGTTTGAGCAGAGCATCAGCGTGGCTTTGTTTCTTCTTGCACTTCCAAGCGACTGCCACTCCCATCATAAAGTTTTTTAGGTAGCTCCTGCAGGAGGAACAGATCCTAAAAGCTGTTTGGCATCCTGGTAGCAATTAGGCAAAAATCTCCAAATACCTCCTTGACGGGCTCCATGATTTCAGTGGAAGGCAGAGAGGAAGCAAGAATTGCTCTGGTGGTTCTGAGCTCGCAGCCAGGGCTGCAGGGACCCCCAGGGAAATGCGGATTTTTCCCGGTGGAAAGGCTGTGGATCACACCCAGGGCTCCCCTCAGGCTGGGGCTGCTCCTCAGGGCTCGGCACTTTCTGGAAGCTTCTGGTGCTCGGTGCTTCTGCTCATCTGTGCCTCTTTTTGGGTTTTTAGTTGGAGCTTTTAAGGGCTTTTCATGTAACCTCTGTTTGGGAAAAGCAAACCCCAAAGAGCCACCCCAAAAGCCCCGTTCAGGCTGTGCCTGTGAGAATAAAATGATGAGTGGGAATCTGCCCTCGATCAAAAACCATCCCATCCCATACCAGTGACCCACGTTATTCACTTTTTATTCTTTGTAAAGTTATATTTTCTGTATTTCGTTCAATCCAAAGGCTGAAAAAGTCCAAAAGCCTTTTAATTTTGGGGGGAAAAAAAAGTAATTTTCCAAAGAAGGGAGCGCACAATTAGAGAAATGTGAAAATTGGCGTCTCATCAACAGAGACATTTCCCAGCAGCATCTTTATCTGCTGACTCGTGTCTGCTGCAGCCCAAACCAGATAAAATCTAAGAGCTGATTAGGCTTGTGACAATCTGCTGCTTGCTTTGGGCTGCCTTTAATGTATTTCTTTTAGGAATCATTTGCAATGATCAAAGGTCTTTGAAAAAAGAACAAAATTAGGGATTAAAATTGTGGCGGGCTTGAAGAAGGAATAAAATTAAGGAATCAAATTGGGGTGGGTTTGAAGAAAGAACAAAATTAGGGATTAAAATTGGGGTGGGCTTGAAGAAGGAACAAAATTAGGGATTAAAATTGGGGTGGGTTTGAAGAAAGAACAAAATTAGGAATTAAAATTGGGGTGGGCTTGGAGAAGGAAGAAAAATAGGGAATACAATTGGGGTGGGCTTGGAGAAGGAACAAAA